>CM051834.1:75378129-75794877 GCA_028451465.1 Erethizon dorsatum
TAGAGAAAGGACCTCAGAGGCCCCCAAGGTCTGTTAGAGAAGAGCATTGCCAAGTCGTAAGTAACTCATTTTCTCCTAACCTCAAGGCATGCTGGGGCAGATGGGAGATGTCAAGGAGCGCAGGTGTGCACACCCAGGGCCTCAGCATGCGAAGACACAGCCAAGTAAATGGCATAGCAACACTGTCTAAATAAAACTTAATATAGACATTCTCAGGGTTTAGAGGAAGGGGCATGACAACCATGGCTGAAGGCGTAGAAAGTCAGTCAGTCAGTGCCACAGGGAACCACTTCCAACCACCAAACCGAAACTCTGTTCTCTCAGAGAGTTCAGAAAGCCAAAATATGGGCAAGAAAGAAAATTCAAAAAGGTTCAGGCGAAGGAGAGAAAATCACCATCAAGAATACAACAAAAGGAAAGGAGAACTCAGGAAATGATTTCTTTTTTTCCCAGTGGTTTTCTGTGGAAATTCCCTCCAGCTTTTTTTGGAATTATAATCCTTGACGTCTTTGGTAGGAAACATCATCAGTGAGTTGAAGAAGTGAAACCAGTACCCGTTCATCATTAGTGACCTATCTTCTTGCCCATTAGGAGGACTGGACCCAGCCATCAAGCAAAGTCTTTTCAATAAGAGAGGTTTGATAATCTCAGCAACCTCCTTCTAGAACTCCTTTTATAGGTGAATATTTAAAACCAAAGCTGAGTTGCAGTTTTCATCTAAGCCAACCCATCTGCTAGCTTGCCCCTGTGGCCTCCGTGTAGGAAAGAATTTTGCAGGCCCTGGTTGGGTAGAGTGTAAAGTGTCCGGATCTTCTGGTTTCACCATTTCATGCCTGGAGCAGTAACCATGGAGGGTCAGTGCTGCTGCAGAACCTGTTCTGATGTGACAAGGGGCTCCTGTTCCCCTGGGACTATGTTTTCATGGTCCTCCTACATTTGAAGTAAGGGGACAGACAGGTCCATCACAGCATCACACTATAGAAGGTGCACCTCTGACCTCAAGGGAGGAAAGAGCAGCTTTGGGGGATCTGCCTGACCCTCACTGGAGGATGACTCTGAAGTCCAACATGAGAAGGGACCACCCCCTTCCTCCTAGTTGTATTTGTGTGCCCTATCATGGTAGAGTCACTGTCCTAACAACTTGCCTGTACCTTTTCTCTGAGGTCACTGAAAATGACCTTAAAGAGGCAAAGGCTGCCTTTTTTCCGTGGCTGTGAAGTATTTACAGACACGGCTTCTGCGAGGTTTGTAAGATGGCTACTGTATTAGTCAGCTTTTCATCGCTGTGCTACATACCTGAGAAAAACAACTTTGGGGGGGAGGATTTATTTTAGTTCATGGATTTCACTCCATGGTCATCGGGTTTCATTGCTGTGGGCCTGAGGTGAGGCAGAAACATCATGGTGGAAGGACACAGAGGAAGAAAGCTGCTCACCTCACAGCAGTTTAGGAAGCAGAGAGCAGGAGAACCTGAAAGG
Source organism: Erethizon dorsatum (assembly GCA_028451465.1). Lineage (NCBI taxonomy): Eukaryota > Metazoa > Chordata > Mammalia > Rodentia > Erethizontidae > Erethizon > Erethizon dorsatum. Next base: position 75,379,608 of record CM051834.1, read on the forward strand.
AAGTTACCAAGGACAAAATACAGTCCCCAAGGTCACACCCCATCACTCTCTCCCTTCAACTAGGCCTCATCTCCTAAGTTTCTACTGCCTCCCAGTAGCGCCACTGAATTATATTACCAGATTAACCCGCTGGTGATAGAGTCCTCATGATCCAGTTACCCTCAAAAAGCCCCACCTTGGAAAGTATGAGACTTTTGGAGGACATTTTAGATCTGTACAGTAAGACCTACCTCTGCTTTGGTGGCTCTGTCACATTCCCAGTGAGGCCCAAGTCCTTCCAGTGACAGATGACACCTTGCACACCCAGACTCCAGTTATAGGCCATGGGGACCAGCCCTTCCATAACCCTCCCTGCCATGTATCTTTTATCTTTCACTCTCGATCACATGCCATTGACCACTGGAGTGATCCCATTACCCTCAGTGGCTCCCCAGGACCAATCTTTACCCCTCCTCCTTAGGTCCACCAGGATCCAAACTGCCTCAAGTTTGAGCCCATATAAGACAATCCAGTACCCTGGGTCCTGAGCTGGTCCCTTTGACTTCTTGAGACCGTATATATTTAAAATGGAAGTAATGATGCCAGCCTGGTGGGCTGGAGGACATCAAACATGCAAATCGAGAGGGAAAGTCTCTGAAAACCTGTAATGTCACACAAAGGCAGGCGAGAGATGGAAGTAAGGGAATAGTCTGCAGGGCACAATAGAGAAAAGGCAGAACGAGAAAGAATGTTCTGTTTTCAATCTGGCCACTGAAATTTCTTTTTGTAATTAGAGGAGGCAAAGAATATTAGAAAGCAGTCTGCAAACAGAAAGTGGGAAATACATTATTAATGATTACACTGCATTTTAGAATACAATTATAGTTCACAAATCTTTATATCATAGTTGAAGGTGCTAATTTAGGATTTGCTGTTTTCCATCTTTGCTGGTCAGTGGAAGTCCTGATGTCAACTAGCTCATGCTCTACACTCAATTTTGGTCAATCCATTTTTTTTTATTTATTTATTTTTAATTTTTATTTTAAAGAGAAAAAAAATAGAACAAAATTTCAAAACAACGTAATAGGGTAACAATGGTTAATACATTGCGTATTGTTATCTTTAAATTAGTTACTCAGAGTACAAGATATCGACATTCAATTGTCCAAACAATATTAGCATCAAACTTTCTTTTCAATGAACTAAGAGAAATTAGTAGCATATCTATCTTAACTGTCTTTTATACATATATATATATTTTTTTTTTTTTTGCTTTTCCCTGTCTTTTCTCCATTCCCCCATCCCAGTTTCTCTTTCCTTTTGAACAGTTTCTTCCCATTTTACAATATCTAGTATGCATTTTGGATCTTATTTACTCTTTCAGCTTCTCACACTAGGGAGTCAATACGATGTTTACACATGTGCATCTGGTTTATTTCAGTTATGAGTATGGTCTCGAGCTGCATCCATTTACCTATAAATGTCTCAAGTTTATCCTTCTTTATGGCTGAGTAGTACTCCACTGTATAAAAATACCACATCTTGGGCTGGTGAGATAGCTCAGCAGCATAAGCACCTGCCTGGCAAGTGTGAGGTCCTGAGTTCAACTCCTGGTACCCATATACAAAAAAAGGGCTGGTGATATCGCTCAGCGGCACGGGTGCCTGCTGGCATGTGAGGTCCTGAGTTTGACCCCTGGTACCCACACACACACACACAAAAAATACCACATCTTTTTTATCCATTTCTCGGTTGATGGGCATTTGGGTTGTCTCCAAGATCTAGCAATTACAAATTGTGCTGCTATAAACATGGGTGCACATATATCGCTGTAGTAGGATGTTTTTAATTCTTCTGGGAAGATACCCAGAAGGGAAATAGCTGGGTCAAATGGGACCTCCAATCCTATTTTTTTGAGGAATTTCCACACTGATTTCCACAGTGGTTGCACATTTTTATCAAATAGATCTCTAATCTTTTTTAAAAGCTGCCCAGGACAAGCAATTGTAAATTCAGTTTCTTTTCCATTCAGTGTTAATAGGTCACTGACTTGCAATGGGAGGCCCTCAAAAATCTTACGTGTCTGTCACAAAAGGAATGTGCCTATGTTTAATAGAGTAATAAATATAATAAAATACCATTTTCAAGGGAAGCATTACCCAATTTCTGCTAATTGTGAACAAAGGAATCGAGTCCCTTTGATTCGTTAATATTTGTCTACCTTATTAGTAAGAGGTTAACGTGTTAAGGGGACAGGATGTTATTTTGAAATGTGCGGTAGATGGTCTTTCTTGTGCAGTTGACCACTGCCATAGCAGAGAGTGGTTGCTACCACTGGGTTCATGGATGACACCATGTTCTAGAGCAGTGATTCCCAACGGAAGGCAGTTTCATGCCCCAGGACACAAGTGACAGTGTTCAGAAGCTATTTTGGTTGTCAGGACTTGAGAGGGATTATGTTACTGGCATCAGATGCTACTAAATAGGCTAATGCTTAAGACAACCTCCCCCAAGAAAGAAGCATCCATACCCCAAATGTCAGCGTGCTGAGGTTGAGAAGCTCCTCCTGTAAGGATATCTGGGGCACGAAGCACAGGCGGGGCTTGGGAGAATGGAGCGTCCGTGAGATGTGTTTGTCCTACACTGGTTCAGATCTCCCCTCTTCATGGTGATGAGCACAAACTGACTTAAAGCTCCGATGAGGACACTGGGCACAGACTTTTAGGCGTGGTGCCACTCATAACGCAGCCACAGACAACTGCAACGGCTTCCACTTGCTTGCAGTGTGGCAGACCCACTGGAAAGGGACTCAGCTTCCTTCTGTGGCCACTTCCGCTACAACAGAGGCTGGAAAGCTAACAATGTTCCCCAGATTTCCTTGCAGCAACCCTTCTGGCTAGATTTCCAATCTGCTGACCCAGTGCTCGTGCTGGAGACCTGAAAGATGGGAGGGAGGCGGAGGCCATCTCTCTGCTGTATCAGCAGCTGCTCCCCAGTTAGAGGCGGTTTGTTTTCTCTACAGCTGCCTTTTTTGGCAGAAGTAGTGGCTCCCTTCAGGGGCTGGATCTTTAGTGCTCTGAGAGTCATTCTCACAGGTCAGTTTAAAGCTGGTTCTTCTTGTCTTTCTAATAATTTTGAAAGACCAAATCTCTCAATAATAAATCATTTTCTGCTTAAAATACCTAGAGCAATTACCATTTCCTACAACAGAACTGTGATTGCCACAGCCAGGGAAACCAGATATCCTCAACTGTCCACACTGCGGGAGTTCTTAACCTGGGGTCCTCACCACCCAGAGGATCTGTGAGTAGAATTTAGAGACTCTGTATATTTGGGTAGGAAAATATTGTTTTAAAAGTTAGTAAACTTTTACTTTCCAGTGCTTTTAGGTTCACAGCAAAATCGAACAGAGTATAGAGAAGTCCCATACAATCCTGTTGCCACATATGCTGCCCTACCATGGACATCCAACACTGCATTAGTACATTTACTGTGGTTGAAGAACCTACACTGCCATGTTGTCATCACCTACGATTGAGTTTGCGTTAGAATTCACTCAGTGTTACATGTTCTATGCGTTTCGACGAATGTTTCATGACATGTATCCAACATGCGGCATCGTACAGAGTATTTTCACTGACCTAAAAGCCCTATGTGCACTGCCTATTCATCTCCTCCACTAATTCTGGAAACCACTGATGTTTTTACTATATTTACAGTTTCAGTCTTTTTCAAAATGTCATATATATGCCATTCACCTACTGAAGGATATCTCAGTTGCCTCCAGTGCGAATACATCTGCTATAAATATGCACGTGCACATTTTTTTGTGTGGACATTAAATTTTCAGTTTAGGTAAATATCAAGGAGCATGATTGCTGGAGGTTTAGTTTTAGAATTTTTAAAAGTGCCAAACTGTCTTCCAAAGTGGCTGTGCCAGTTTTCATTCCCATCAGCAATGGATGAGACTTCCTGATGCTCCTTATCATCACCTGCACTTGGTGTTGTCAGCGTTTTGGATTTTGCCCATTTTAATAGGTGTGTGATAGCATATTGTTCTAATTTGCAAGTCCCTAATGATATGAAGTTGAATGGCTTTTCATACAGTTACTTGGCATCAGTATGTAGATAACTTGTCTTTTCAGGTCTTTTGCTCATTTTCCAATCTGGTTGTTCTTTTTCTTATTGCTTTTTGTGGGTTCTTTGTTCTGGATTAAGGTTTTTTTTTTTTTTTTTTTAAAGATGTCTTTTGCAAATATTTTCTCCTAAGATGTGGCTTGTCTTATTCTTTTCATATCGTCTTTTGCAGAGCAGAAGTTTTTAATTTTAGTGAAACCCGACTTAAATTTTTTTGAGACAAGGCCTGTGTAGTCCAGGTTGGCCTTGAAATCACAATCCTCCTGCCTCAGCCTCCACACCACCATGCCCTGCTCAATTATTTCTTTCATGGATCCTGCCTTTAATTTGGTATCTAAAAAGTCATTGCTATCTCCTAGGACACTTAGACTTTCTCTCATGTTATCTTCTAGAAGTTCTATGATTTTGTGTTTACAGTTACGTCTGTGGTCCATTTGTCCATTTTGAGTTCATTTTTGTGAAAGGATAAGGTGTGTATCTACAGTTTGCCTGTGCATGTTTCGCTGTTCCGTGCCATTTGTCGAAATGATTATCTTTGCAGTGCTTTTGCTTCTTTGTCAAAGATAAGTTGATCTCTGACTCTATTTCCAGACTTACTTGATTATATTGATGGATTTGCCTGTCCTTTTGCCAATACTGCATTGTCTTGATAACGGCAACTTCATGGTAAGTGTTGAAGTCAGGTAACATCAGTCTGCCAACTTTACTCTTCTCCTTCACTGTTGTGTTGGCTATTCTGGGTCTTTTGCCTCTATATAGCTTGTCAATACTCACAAAATAACTTGATGGGATTTGGGGGACAGTGTATTGAACCTATAGATGACATTGGGAAAAAATGACATCCTGACGGTATTGAACCTTCCTGTATATGAACACGATACTTCTCTGTTTGATATCTTTCAGCAGGGTTTTGTAGTTTTGCTCATATAGATTTTATAAGTATGGTACATTATGCCTAAATTTCATTTTATGGGATGCTAATGCAATGATAATTTGTTTTAATTTCAAATCCCACTTGTTTCTTAGTTATATAGAAAAATGACTGACATATATAAACTGTGTGTTCTGCAAACTTGATATAATTATTTATTAATTTCAGGAGGGTTTTTTGTCCTTTCAGATTTTCTGCATAAATAATCCTACCATCTTCAAAGACATTGTTGCTTTTCCTTCTCAGTCCATAAACCTGCATTTTCCTTTTCCTGTCTTACTGCATTAGCTAGGACTTCCAATGAGATACCGAAAAGCAGTAATGACAGGGTGTCTTTGCTTATGCTTAGCAAAGCTTTGAGTTTCTCACCATTAAGTTTGAGGTCAGCTGTAGGGTTTTTTTGTAGATGTTCCTTATCAAGTTGAAGAAAATTCCCGTCTATTTAGAGTTTGATGAGAAACTTTATCAATGGCGTCTGTCAGTATAATCATGTAACTTTTCTAGCCTGTTGATGTGATTGATTACATTTGATTTTTTCAGGATATTGAATATGTATATAATAAAGTGCATAGTTTCACAAAGTAATGAGTTTCATGGTGGCATTTTCATACCTCCATACAGCATTTTGATCGTATCTATCCCCCTGTTGTCCTCCCTTAAACCCCGTCCCCTGACCCCTTCTTCTTGTCTACATTAGTTGATTTTCTAAGTGTTGAACCAGCTTTGCATGTTATAAATCTCACTTGGTTACAGTGTATATTTCTGTTTCTACATGGTTGGATTTGATCTGCAAGACAGGACTATATTAAAAGTTTTTTTAATTTATGATCTTGATCTGGTCTGTAGTTTTCCTATAATCTCATTGTTTGGTTTCGGTATAGTGCAATGCTGGCCTTGCGTAATGACTTAAGTATTCTCTCTGCTTCTATCTTCTAGATGACATTATAGGAAAGTCATAATTTCAGCCTTAAGTACAGTATTAAGTAGAACTGACCAGTGAACCCAACTGAGTCTGGTGCTTTGTATTTTCTAAAGCTATTTCAATTTCCCTAATGGATCTGTCTATTCAGATCATCTCCTATGTGAGTTGACATTGGTCCATTTCACTGAGGTTATCGAACTTGTAGACATATAGTTGTTCATATTTTATTATCCTTTTATATCCATAGGATCTGTGTGATGTCCCCTCTCTTTCACTTCTGATATTACTAATTTGTGTCCTCACTCTAGTTTTTCATTAAGTGTAACCTAGGTAGAAGCTAGCTGACTTTTTAAATTTTTTGAAAGAATCAGCTTTTGTTTTTATTTTCTCTATTGATTTCCTCTTTCAAATTTCATTGATTTTTGCTTTAATATTATTTCCTTTCTTCTCCTTACTTTGGATTTAATTTGCCATCCTTTTCTTAGTTCCAAAGGTGGAATTTTAGGTTACTGATTTTCATTCTTTCTTTTCTAATATAGGCATTAAAGCTGTAAATCTCCCTCTAAAGACTGCTCTCATTGCAGCCCAAGAATATTTTGAAGTATTAAATTTCTCCTGATCTTCTTTGTCCCATGTGTTTCATTGTTATTTTGAAGTATGTCGTTTAATCTCTAGGTATTTGGGGGGTTATTCAACTATAGTTGTGTTACTGATTTCTAGTTTAATTCAATTTTGATGTGAAAGAAGACATTTTATTTTTCTACTCTTTTACAGTTTTAAATGTGTATTATGAACCAGAAAGCAATTTGTCTTGGTAAATGTTCCATGTGAGTTTGAGAAGAGTGTAATCTGTTCTTTTGATCCAGTCTAAATCTTTTAATTGGTATAGACCACTGATAAAGTGATTATTGATATAACTGGAATAATATCTATCATATTCATTAATGTTTTCTGTGCATTATCCTTATTCTTTGTTCCTATTTTTGTATCATATATTTTCTGCTTGTTTGTTTTGAACATGGTCTTGCTATATAGTTGAAGCTGGCCTCAAACTCAGTGATTCTCCTCTCTTAGCTTCCCAAATACTAGGATTATAGGCATGTGCCACCATGCCCGGGTTTGTTTTATTTTTTGTGGTATTGTATATTGAATTTGGACTGAGATATATTCCCAGCCTATTTTGAGACAGAGTCTCAGTAATTTGCCCAGGCTGGCCTCAAGCCTTCCCAGAGTGGTGGGAGTACAGGTGTGCAACACTGTGCCCAGCTTTTTGGTTTTTTTATTTTTATTTTTGTGGGTACCGGGGGTCGACCTCAGGACCTCGTGCGCCAGCAGGCGCCCGTGCCGCTGAGCGATATCACTGGCCCCTTTTTTCGTATGTGGGTTCCGGGAGTCGAACTCGGGCCCTCGCGCTTGCCAGGCAGGCGCTTACGCCGCTGAGCCATCTCACCGGCCCCTTGTATTTTTAATTGAGCATTTTATATGATTTCATTTCTTTCTTATCATATCAATTATAGTTCTTTTTTACTTTTGTTGTTTGCCCTAGAATTTTCAGTATATATTCACTGCTAATTCAAGTCTGCTTTTGAATAGCATTATACTGATTCACAAGTATTGTACTTAAACAAAATACTTCTATATTCCTAATTCCCCTCCTCTTGTATCTTGCTATTATTCATTTTACTTATATACTATAAGCATATGCATACACAAGAGTATATGTAAATAAAAACAAAGGCAACAAAGTACTCAATTTTTTTTTTTTTTTTTTGGTTACTGGGATTGAACCCAGAGCCTTCACTCTGAGCACATGTCCAGCCCTTTTCTGAGACAGGGTCTCACTAAGTCATTAAGTTATCCACACTGGGCTTGAAGTTATGATCCTTTTGCCATAGCAAAACACCCAAAGTGCTGGCATTACAGTTGTACATCACCATGCCTGGGTTCTGTTATTTTGAACAACTTTATCAGATTAAGTATAAGACAAAAGTATTTTATCTTCACATACTCATTCTCTGTTGTGCATCTTTTCTTCATATGGATCCAAATTTCTGACTTATATAGTTTTCCCTTTTACTGAAAAATTTCAGCATTTCTTGCAAGGCATGTCTACTGACAAAACAAAACATGTCTACCTCCTATTTGTTGTTAGGATACAGTTGTGATTTCTAAAATCCTTACACGCTAGCCTGGAAACCAGATGTCTCTACGTAAGTGCACCTGTTCATCTGAGAAAGCCAATTTCTCCTCTACTTTTTTTTTTTTTTTTGTGGGTACTGGGGTTCGAACTCAGGACCTCAGGCGCCAGCAGGCGCCCATGCCACTGAGCGATATCACCGGCCCTTTTTTTGTATGTGGGTACTGGGAGTCGAACTCAGGACCTCGCGCTTGCCAGGCAGGCACTTACGCCGCTGAGCCATCTCACCGGCCCTCCTCCACTCTTGAAGGCTAATTCCACAGGGTGCAGAATTCTAAATTGGTGGCTTTTTCTTTCATTTCTATAAATAGTTCACTCCACCCTTACCTGAATAATTTCTGAGAAGCTGGACAAATTTCTTATTTTTCTATAAGCAAAGATGTGGTGGTGGTTCTGATTTCCTTCAAGATATTTTCTTTGATTTTCTGAACTTGCAGTATGATATGCACAGGTGTAGTTGTCTGATACTTCTACTGCCTGGTATTCTCCAAGCTTCCTCTTTGGTTTGGGGTCTGACATTAATTTGGAGAAATTCGTAATCATTGTTTGAATTCCTTCCCCTCTGGTGTCCCCATTACCTAGGGTGTATCTCTTTTAGTTCTACAGTTCTTGGATATTCTCTTATGTTTTCTTTTCCATCAGCATTTTTTTTCTCTTCGCTTTTCAGTTTGGGAAGTTTCTATTGTCATATTATTTTTCTCGGCCGTGACCATTCTATCAATGAATCCATATGAGGCATTCTTCATTTCCATTTGTGTTTTCGATCTCTACCAATTCCTTTTGATACTTTAAGATTTCTACCTGTTGTCTACATTGTCCTTCTGCTTTTTCTGTGCCATCTATGTTTTCTATTACAGTAAAACCCTGACTGACTAACATTCGAGTTGTGAACTTTCACAGACACCAACGGACCTCACATTATGAACATTTGTAGATGGGAACAAATCGCAGAAGTAGCCCATGTGCCTGCTGGACATGGTCATAGTTGTGCTGCTGTGTGCTTAGTGCACAGTGCAATAGTGTACAGTATTTGTGTGTGTGTTTTGGTGCTTTTATGCTTTACATTGTATATGTGTGTCAAAGGTGCATAACACTCAACTTTGTCATACTTATGAATGAATCCAACTTACTAACATTCTCTTGGAACAGAATTCATTCATAAATTGGGGACTAGGCAGATGTGGTGGCGCATGCCTGTAATCCCAGTGGTCAGGAGGCTGAGGCAGGAGGATCACTGCGAATTTGAGGCCAGCCTGCGCTACTTAGTGAACTCAAAACCAGCCTGAACTACACAGTGAGACCCTCTCTCAAAAACAAAAAACAAAACAGAAAAAAAAAAAATAAGTTGAGGACTTACTGTAAAACATACTGTATTATGTTTATTTAAAATGTCTTGGTCTTCTGAATCCAACATTTCTGCCATATGTGACTCATTGTGATGCCTGTTCACCCTCTTCTGTGTAAGGTTTTCTTGCAAGGTGAACATGGTACACTGGATAAAAGAAACCAGCAGATAGGCCTTTGGGAATATAGAGGTCAGGCAGGAGAGGGAAAAAGCATTCTCTAGTCTTATGATGAGGTCTCTATCTCTTATTGAGCCTGCAACTTCCGCGTGTACTTCTTAGTGTCCTCCCCTTAGATGAGAGAGGATGGTTTGAATGGGCTGGACATGGCATTTTCAATTTTAGTATATGTGCTGCCAAAGCAAGCCCTGGACTTGGACATTTTCATTCTACCTCATGGAAGGCTACAGACAGACAGACCTGGGCATTTCTGTTCTCCCAGGTCAGTTTAGTTACCTAGTTTCTCCTGAGGGCAGACTTTGCTAAGAAAGAGTGTGCTGACATCTTTCAAAAGGGTTCCTTTTTCTCTTCTCCTGCCAGAAACACAAGGGATTTTTCCTCTAATACAATGAGAACCTGGTAGAGCTTTGGAAGGTAAAACTCACAAAAGCATCAGGGCTTCCTGTGCCTGGGCGTCCAGCTCTTGGTCAGTTATGGTTCAGGCTTTCTCCTCCAGTGCTGGCATCTGTGGAAATTTCTGCTTCCAGTGAGTTGTGATTTTCTGTATCCAAACTGGTTCTCCACCTCTGGGGACAGCAATTTGCCCTGTAACCTCATTTCTGACATCTCAGAAAAGTTGTTGACTTTTCAGTTTTTCCCCATCTTTATTTGGTGATAGAATGGAGTTGTGACTTCTAAGCTCTGTGCATGCTACACTGGTAACTGGATGTCTTCCCATACAAGTATGACTTACCACAGGGCTACATCTCAATAAACCCATCATAAAAGTTGAAAATATCATAAATTATAAGTGCGTTTAATGGGTTTTGTAGATGTGATTGGATGTGAAAACACGATTTCCAAAAAATGTTAACAGTACATTGTTCCATTGTTTATCCTTGTAATTACAGAAGGAGAAAAATTTGGAGAGGCTGAGTCAAAGGCATAAGAACACAGAGAAAATCGGAATGAGTATAACAAGGTAAAGGATGGGGGATTGAAGGAGCTGACATCTTGGGTATTGATTAAGGCTGATGGTCTGAGATGTGGATGCGCTGTATGCCTCCATGGTTATCCTCATGGTTCTTTCCCAACAACAGAACTTCTCAGTCCCTCAGGGTCAGGGCTGGGAGAAAGGGTTAGCATTTTCCTTCTCCATTAATGGCATTGCTAAATGATTCCTCCCCTGCCCAGATAGAGGAAACCTTGAACTTTGGGATTCAGGCCATCTAATGGCATTGCCTTCTGTCCCTCTTCATTTTGACACTTATTCCCTCTTGATTATCAGCCCACACTGATGAATGCTCTTGTCCCCTGCCTTCTCTGATCCTGTCAGCAACTAGAGAGACAACACACCCAACAATCTTGTCTCCAGTGACCTTCGCCCAAGTCTGACTTGAGCTCCTTTCTCCTATGAGTATCTCCAATACTATATAATCCTGTAAAACTATTCCACCATCGCTTTTCTGGATTCCACTCTAGCCACAGCCTTCTAAAGACAATGTAACATAGCATGAAAAGATTTGGCTTTGAGGCCCAACTGCCTGGATTCAAATCGGAGCTTTGCCCTGGGAAACCATCAGGTGCTTAATTTTCCCATCCTTATGAGTAATAATGGTCCTGTCTGATAGGGTTACTGTGAGTTAAAAGAGTTAATGTGTGTGAAGAATCTAGCCTTGTGCAGTGCACCTAGAACTATTTAAGCATGGACTTCCATTACAGTCCTTTCAGATCTCTTTCCATCTCTCTTTCTTTGTTCCTTGACCACAAAGACTACTTCCAGTCTCCTGATCTGTCTACTCAAAAAGTATCTGTGTGCTCCTGTCTTCACTCCCTTCCCCATCTAGCCAGTCCTAGTGCTCCCTTGATGAATAGTTAATGAATGACGCAGTGATGCATAACTTCAGCCACATTCCAGTTCAGACTCTCAGTCCCCTTGCCCTTTTAATAAACATTCCCAACAATGTATCAACCCAGATCTATCTTCTCTTCCCTTATCTCTTGATACACTGACTGCTTCTACTACAAATTCAGCATCTCTGTTGTCAACTCAGCCTGACCATTCCTTTCCTTTGTGTCCTTTATGATTGTTTCCAAATCAATTCTCTGTCCCATCCTTTACCATGGTGACTTCTCTTAACGCTCTCCACAAATCCCTTCTCCTCCTATCACCTTTCTTCAGTCTTAACAGATGACCTTGTGACTTGCTCTACAGGAAAATAAAGAGGATCCCCAGTAGGAATTTTCTCAACCTCCTTCCTCATTCCTTCAACACACCTGCATCCTCTAATCTTTCCATCCCGATGGAATTAGGTCAATTCCTGCTCACTTTCTGGCCAACCCTTCTGACCTGAAGTTGCAAGAAGGAAGCTTTACATTTTATACCAGATGTCACTGGTATTTAATAAATGGTATTCTCTCTACTGACCTCTAAGAAGAAGTTAGACACTCTGCGAAGATCGATCTCACATGGGGACCATACCGAAAAATTAATGGGGGACAAGCAGAATTTATGACTAAATCCTAATTACCTAAAAGGGTGACTAAATTAAAGCTCAGTAAATCCCATCTAGAGTAACCAACCACAATGAAAAGCCCTTATAACAGCAAATTATTTAATAAAAATATTTACTTGGATAATTCTAAAAATTTCGTGAATACAAAGATTGTTAGGTACTGGAATTGTTCTTTAAAGGGATTAGACACCTTTAAAAATAGGGTAGATTTGGTCAAGACAGATTAGATACCTGTTCCAGGGCCTTTCCCATCTCTAATTTACTTCCGGGTTCACACATTAGACCTGAATGTCTGAAACATACTGATTTTTCTGACAAAGCACAGAAGCCCAATGGTAGATGTTTTACATAGAAAAGGAAACAGCTCAAAATATATCGGACTATTTCAGTTACAGAAGCAGCAAGCCAAAAGGAAAAATGAAGCATCTGGAAAAAGAATAATTGCAATGGCCCCCTAAACCAAGTTACTGTTTCTCCTGGGACTATGATTTTATACTTGGGCACAGAGGTGTGGAGAGAGCTGCTGCATTTCAGACATTATTGGTGCACAGAAGCAAATGCAATGGAGGGATCTGAAAAGCCCACAGAGGCTTATGACCCCTGGGAGTTCCCCTAGCAAAGTACACATAATGGAAGTGCTTAGAGGTCCATAGAAGTTGCTTTCAGGGTTACGACAGATCCCTAGTCAACAGAGGAAAACCAAGGTGAGACTTGGTGTAGTAGAAATAGAGTAAGATCTGAGTTCAAATACATCTGAATTTGAGTCCTACTTAATTAACCAGTTGCATGATTGTCCAAAATTAACTCATAGAGCCTTAGCGTGTAATCATATTGACTTCCTATCTTGGTGGTGAGGAATAAGTAATAAGTGCATAAAAGAGGAGGACAACCAAGCCCTCTCCCTTACCTTCTGCCCCCTGGTCTAAAAACAGGCACAATTAAATGGCAAAGAGCCTATAGCTTAACTCCTGGTATCCCAGGTTCTGAAGGACTGACTACCAATAAGGAGTAGCCTGATGGGAGGCAGGAAAGGCAATCTGTGGACTTCTGGTTTACCCAGCACTTGGCTGTGGGTTGACAAGGAGATGCTGAGTATAGATTCCTGAGCAGGAGTTATTGATCTTTTAATCTCTGATTTCTGTGAATGGGCTCCTGAGGGCCATGTCAACACACTAACAATGAATGAAAAGACACCATGTATGTCAACATGTGTTTGTGGGGGAGAATTCATTGCTCTCACCAGATGCCCAGAGTAGACTGTGACCTAGAAAAGGGTGATACCACTATGCCATACATGGATGGGCAGCTAAGATAAGTTAAATTCAATAACTAGCAGTCCAGTAACTTGAGGTTGCCTCCATAGTTTGAGTTCTTATGTAAAAACTTGCAACTTTATTTAGTATGTAAATAAACTAAAACTTAGGAGTTTTTTTAACAAATAGCTGAGTTTCAGTGGGGCTCAGCCGATCGGCTATTTACACTATTCCCAAATAAGGCAGATGTTTAGCTGTAGCCAATCAGATTTCTCTACTTTGTAGAGCTATAATAGCTGGATGCTTGCACTTTTTGGCAGAGCCCTGTGACCCTCGTCTAGTTCTGAGTGTTACCCAATTCATGAATCACTCTTTGCTCAGATAACTGTTACTACATTTAATTTATCTACAGTATTTTTACAAAACTATTTTTGGCCTGTGGGAAGTGAGGGAGATCGACAGTGACTCTCAGTATAGACCGTGGGCCAAAATGAAACTTTAAAAGTTAGAATTCTTTCTCCTTTAGAGACCAGTGGCTTCTCCAAACGTCCTCAGGCTGAGGGTGTGATGGCCACCCCTCCTTTCCTCAGCCCAGATAAATGGACAGGATATGCAGATGCTGGCCCCAGGAAGTCCAGGTCCCTTTTCATTTCCACAGAGTAGAAAAGGGCAGCAGGGAATGTGGAGTTGTCCACCATCTCATTGTATTCCCTCTCCCTTCTCTCACTATAAAAGACCTTCAACACCTACTCTCAGTGAAGTGATGATTTGTGGCAATATGAGCCCCCCTCCCCATTTCCTTGTACCTAGCATTGAATAAAGCCTTTTCCTTTCCACCAGGCTTCCTGGCTTATTTGGACTGCAGTGAAAGAACCAGATCTGAGCAGCTAATAACACCAGGAGAGCACCGAGGGACCAAATGAAGGCACCTGCCAGGCCCACTGTACCTTGCCACACCTGGAGGTTGTAAGTTCCTTCTCAGATAAGAGGTCTGCAAATTTGCATTTTGAGCTGACTTTATTTGAGCAATTCTTTGACCAGACTAGGCCTAGATTTTGGATCAGATAAAGAAACTGGGTTAGATCCAGTAGGAGATCAAATGCAAGTGGGTCCGTCACTGGCTGATATAAAAGTGGACAGTTTCTTTTCCAGTAGAAGAAAGCTCACTAGAAGACAGAGAATAATGATTCATTTGGATCCAAGTGATCGAGAATTTCTCCATCTGGTACTCCACTTTCATGCATAAGAAGTGTGGACTCAGAACCTGTGATTTTCTGGAGAAATGAGTGCCTCTTACCAAAGAAAATTCTTTATACGGAAAACTTAACAAAAGGCAAACAGGTTCATATCTTTACAGGTACGGCTACAAAGATGACATACTTGCATGTATTTTAAACCTAACGAAGATACACCAAACTGAAGAATGTTGTGCCCTGAAATATCTGCTTTCATTGTAAACAGCCAAGCCATTAGAAAAGAATTGCTTACTCTTATACCAGCCATTTGAAGGAACCACGCCCTTTGGCCAGAACTATTTCTCAGTACAGGAGTACCACAAGGCCTTGCCTCCTGGAGTAGTAGTCGACCAATCCCTCAGAGGACAAGAACATTTTCCCCTGCAGCATTTATTTATTTTTAATTTTTATTAGTAAGTTTGCAGTACATAGTGATAATGCCTTGGTTCATGAACTCTTCTGTTTGCAAACAGAAGCATTTGGTAAAACTTTGCATCTGTTTGTGAACTCTGCCTCGGGTGGCATACACAGCTGCTGCCATTTTCCCCAGAATCGTGGAAGAAATTAAGTTCATGAACTGAGGTACCATTGTACATTCATTGTAGGGAATTGGTACATTTACATAACACATCAATTCTTTTTTTCCCTAGCATCAGATTCATTTATTTATAAGTCCTTATATAATAGTACTTGAGAAATTATAATATGAGAAAGCACGTGCTTCTAGAAATTACAATTCATGGGCTTGCCAATCTACAGCATGCTGGTGTGGCAGACTTCCTTGTTAAGAATTATAATTAATACACAAAAATAGAAATGATCCTAAATAATAAGAGAAACAATTTGATATGCACGAATACAATGAAATGTGTTTCATTGAAAGGAAAGTTGTAGAATATGAATATATATTTTGTTAAAAGGCAAAGGGTAATTCTTTTTGTTTATTTTTGTTGTTCTTTGAGACAGGATCTCACCATGTAGTTCAGGCTGGCCTTGAACTCACGGTGATCCTCTTGCCTCAGCCTTCCAAGTGCTGCAATTACAGGTGTGCATCACCACGTCAGACTGAAAAGGGGTAATTTTTGTCATAAAGTAGAATGACTAGTTCCACAATGAGAAAGAGGAAAAATACATGACAAAAACTGAGTAAATATGAGTTACAGATTTGTGGAAGAGAAATCTTTGGTAGGGAATTTTACATGATCAAGCTAGCTGAGGTTTGAAGGGGTTTCTAAGTATTTTTTATTTTTTTTTTTTTTTTTTTTTTTTTTTTTTTTTTTTGTGGGTACCGGGGGGTCGACCTCAGGACCTCGCGCACCAACAGGCGCCCGTGCCGCTGAGCGATATCACCGGCCCCTTTTTCGTATGTGGGATCCGGGAGTCGAACTCGGGCCCTCGCGCTTGCAAGGCAGGCGCTTAAGCCGCTGAGCCATCTCACCGGCCCTCTAAGTATTTTTTAAAACTGAACATTAATGTCAGAATTAGGCAGATCCTAAATTAGAATTTGGTCCTGTAACAGAGGCCCAATAGGAAACTAAAAGCGGGATGAAGCTTGGCATCTCTGCCTTCATTTTCTATCTGTCTCCGTTATGATCTTAAAACTTTGGGCCAGCTCCCTGCTTAGATCTGCGTGTGGGCATATTAAACACTTGAGGAGTGTCCGTGTTACAAGGTTTATTAGTCCTAAATTCACTGGGCCTGCCTCATCTCTTTCGAGACTGAGGACACCAAGATAACAGTAACTCATCTGCAGGGACATCCAGTTGCCAGCTTTTACAATGTCTAGGTCCAGATTCCCTGGAGCAACGTCCAGAAGTCTCCAGACATTGCCCTAAATCTGCAGTAACCTTGCATTCCAAGAAAACCAGGGCATGGCAGACCACCGCGTGAGGAGATCACCCCTCAAGCTAGAGGAATTACCCCATGACAGGAACCGAGGCTGTCCCACTAAGGAACAGTGATGGCTCCCAGGACCTGGAGACCCAGTTTGCCCAGAATCGCCTGCCCTGCCAGCTGTGCAAACCCCCAGCCGTTGCCTTTGTTCTCCTTTCCTATCAGCCCCTTAAAGACAGATCTTGAACCTCTTTATCTGTGCTTCCCAGCACGGCCATGCAGGTTTAAGCTCCTTTCCTACTTTTAAACGCTGCTCATTTCCTTGATTATTGTTATGGGGCAGGCAGGTGGCAAAACCTGGTCTGTTGGAGCCCTCAGAGCTGGGCCTCTTCCCTTAAAATCCCAGTGACAGACCTGTTTTAAAACAAGTTTTTCTTATAGTATGTCTGCTCTTAAGAAATTGTGAGCGTTTTTTCTTTACCTTTTAAGTAATGAGCCTAGGAACAAAAATTCTGTTTTTATCAGAGTATTAGGTATTTGATTTCTTAAGGAAACTGGGCCCTTTCTATCAAAAGAGCTAAGTTTTTTCTGTAGCTGCATGCCTGGCTGTATTTGCTCGTGAAGTTATTTAAAATTACCACTCAGGTGAAATGAATATTGTTTCACAGATGCCCCGCGATCCCATTTTAATCAAGCTCTTTAAACCTGTTGGCATTTTGACAGCTTCCCCAAATCAAATTTTAAACTAAGACCTTTTGACCTGAAACTAACTACGGGAGTTTCCTGATGGGCCCCTGGAGTATCTCAAAAGAACTTCTTGTTCTTTTTATAAAAAAAAAAATACTGATAATTAGGTTTGATATGTTAGACTGCAAGTGATGCTGAACTTTAAGGCATATTGAATATGTTATTAATGTGTCTTTCAGAAATTGTATGAAGTCGTCCTACACATCTGACAGGCCTGGTATAGTACTATCAGTCATCACCTAGTTATTAAACTGTTGTATGTCACAGAAATAATGAAATTTCCTGTCAATTGAATTAGAATGAACTCTCATCAGATCTTTAATCATGGCCCTGTCTTATCTACAGTTAATTATTTTAGTCTGGTCCTTTTTGGGCAGATCTTGCAACTATAAAGCGTTTCATCTTGAGGAGATTCATGATAAGTACTTTGACAAGTTTCAGACAACTTTAGGATCAGACCATTTGGACTGGATAAGGATTTCTAGAACTCCAATGAAGAAGCTAATTGATTTCTAAAACTGCTAACCCAATGTCAAGCAGAACAAGAATTAATTGCATACCAAGGAAATGTCTTGGCACATTTTTATTCTAACTAAGCCAATACTGCAATTGTTAAGATATTAAATCTAAATGAACGCCAAAAGATTGATCAAGTTAAATCACCTGTGCTGACCTTTAACAATGCTCTGCACCTGAATTGAAAAGCAAAACTAGTCCTTAAAAGGATGTAAGTTCAGTGTTAAGCATGGGTGCATTGAGAGCCTGGATGGCCAGCTAGTTCTTCCTGAGTCCCCACATTTTCTGTTATTAAAAACTCTGCCCTCCATGAGTCAAAAGTAGATGAGTAAATAAAATACAAGTTATGAACAATTACTGGCAGGTGACTTTCAAAATGGTTTGTAATCAATGTTTGGCTTGTCAAACCCATAATCTGGATAAGACAAAAAACTTCAGGTGGTATACTTCTAACACTTGCTAGGCTATTTGAATACTTACACATGGATTTCATTCAATTGCTACCCTCAATGAGATATTGAAATGCTCTTATAATATTCTGTATACATTTTGATTAGCTAGATGCTTTTCCACCTAAGAAGGCCAATTCTAGTAGCTAAAAAGGAACTAGAAAATGTGTTCCTCTTAGGAGGCGTTCCTGGAGAAATTAATAGCTTCTTTAAGAGACCAAGTGGCCAAAATGCAACCCAAAACCCACTTATTTATTGCAAAGTGCCAACACTGCCATTAAACTTGAATATCCGATGCTTAGTTACTGGGGTGACTTGGCTGGTATGCCAACAGAGAGGGGCTCTGCTTGCCCGCTGTGGCACACGTGCCATAGGTTCGCCACTACTGATCTAGCTCAACTGGTGACAAATTTCACTGATATTCCAAGTGTGTTTGCCTATTCAAATTGCACATCTGGTCCTCTCTGTAAGGTTAGGCTTATAAATTCCAAATTCAGATTTCTTGTTTAAATTTAACAGTTAGTGAAACCTTTAGTAGCAGTTAAAATTATGCCAGAAACTGGAAAAGGAAACCAAAGGGAAAGATAATATGACAGATTGTAGATAAATTCATAACCTTGATTCTCTAGTTGTTAAGTAGCCTCTAGCGATGCAATCATTTAATAGTGGAGCATTGGATAAACACTAGCAGGGCTTCCCTACTGATGACCTCAAGGCATCTCACAGGGAATTCTGTTTTGTTCCTCTAGGATATATGTTCATCTATGGAGAATTTAACAATCAATCTATATGCTGGAAACTCCATAAGAGGTCAGTGTGGGTAAGGAATTTTAATGGTGCCACTGATTTGCCATAGATAATCAGAAACTGATCCCAGATCTCCTATTTAATGGCTTTGTGCTTTACCACAGGAGCTTCGCAAAGAGGAGATACTTGGGACATGAATGACTAGACCACTAAGAATCTCGTTGATTGTAAATTAATAAATGGCTCTTGTATGAAGAATTAGGAGAGAAGAATAGCTTAGTTTTTTTATAAACAACAAAAAATGATAGAGAGCTTATTGGGGGGCAGGCATTGTGTTCGACACAGCTTCCCAATAATCCTGTGGTGTGCCTACTATGATCCGCACCATCGCCCATTACCGACGAGGCTTAAAAGATAGACGACTACTAAATGGCAGGTCCAGGCTTGGAACCCATACCGTCTGACGTCAGAGCCTAGATTTGGCCACTGCACTAGTCTGGTTCTCAGAACTTGAAGGAGACCAAGGCCTCACAGGCACATTGGAAGCCACAGATAATACTTTAACATAGCCAGATGTGGTAGTGCCTGTTATCCCAGCATTCTGAGAGGCTGAGGCAGGAAGATTCAAGTTTGAGCCCAGGCTGGGTAATTCATAACTTAGTAAGACCCTGTCTCAAAATAAAAAGGGCTAGGGATGTAGCTCAGTGTGCAGGTCTTGGGTTCAATCCTCAGTGCTGCCAGGAAAAAAATTTTTTTAACATGGCTGATGGAAGATAAGCAATGCATATGCATCAGAAGGAGAGGCTATTTTCACCTCCAAAACCCTTTCTCTTCTCTCTATTCTTTCTGGACGTAGACTAGAGCAGCCAATGTCTTTCTCCACCCCTAAAGTAAGGGTCATTGTCAGACAGATTTTGCCCATCTTAGACCCTGGATCTTGATGCCTTAAGTTACTAGAAATACTTAGTAACCATCTGGTAACCACTTGAAGACCAAAAGGTGTCAAAATCCAAGCCCTAGTTTTTAACCCGATTCTGAGAACAGGAGATAGAGGGGGTGATAGGCAGATTAGGGCTAGGGGCTGAGTAAACTAGGAGAAGCCTCGAAAAACTGGAACGCAAAGGACAAAGAAATAATAGTCTTCTTTCTGGACATCAGAAGCCTAGCAACACCAATAGAAGCAATTGCATACCTGCATCCTTGAACGTCCTTCTGCACCGTTCCTGCGCTAAAAAGCTGTATACAAGACATTCATCATTTAATGACCTACCTGTTTAACACTGCTCAGACTTACCACCAGCTGGTCAGACTTAACCTGTCTTTTTTTATATACAGTTCTGTACATCTTATTTATATAACCTCAACGTCTTTTTGTGTATAATATGCCTTGTTTACACAGTATTGTAATTTTTGCTGCTTGTGCTATACAGTACTGTAGTTTCATGTTCTGTTAAACATTATAGTACTGCATGTAAGAGCTATGCAAGTAAAAGCAAAGACATAAAGTTTGAGTTTCCTTTGATCATTTCTTTGTTCTGAATATTGTAATGTACGTAGTACACACAAGTCCTCATTTTACGACCAATTCAGTGAAGGACCCAGTCTCAGGTCCATAACCCAGTCATTAAATGAGGAATGTCTGTATTATTAGCTTCTAAATTCAGGTACTTCCTGGGTGTCCTCCTTGCCCCACTCATCTAGCAAAGGTCTTTGTTGTCGTTTCTAATGAACCACACCCAGTTCCATTCCCCCACTGTACTGTTGGCTTCATTCTTCCATCACTCTCAGGACAACAGCCCAGTGAGGGAAACTAGGTGACAATTCTTCATGTCTCGGGGCATTATGGGAATGCCTTGGAAGCTGCTGGGCTGTGAGTGGGCTGAAGAGGTATGGATCATTGTTAGGCTCCTGACAAGGAGTACTTTACTAGTCCTCTAGTGAAAGAACCGTACCCACTGCCAGTGGTACCTGGATATGAGTTTTCCTTTTCCGCTGTAATAGAAAGCTCCTAACAGAGGTGTAGAATTAGGTACATGGCTGCCCAGAATAAAGACCACATATCTCAGCATGCCTTGAGCCACCTGTATGATTTTGGCCACAGGATATAAGCCAAAGTGGTGTGTACAACTTCTGGGATGTGTTTCCTAAAGGGAAAAGTTTTGTCCTCATCCTTTTCTCCTTCCTGCTATAGCTGGAAACAGACATGACTGGAACTGGGAGTTTTCCTGAGCCAAGGAAGATGACAGAGCAGCCAGATGGAAAGACCTGGTGTTACGGAGGAGTCCCATTCCAGTCTGGGCTGCCCTCCTAGCTTTCACGTGAAAGAGAAGTTTGTACCTAAGCCCTTTCACTTAGGTGTTTGTGATGCATGAGCTAAAGCTTATCCTGAGGAATACACACCAGTTTCCCCAACAGCACACAAAAGATTTGCTTGCTTACTAAGAGACAACTTTCAATCTCAGGCTTACTGTTCTAAATCAGTGGAGGTAATAACCTGGTCTGACTATTGAGCTCACATCAAATCCTTGGACAAAAGACTATTTGGTTAACACCACTATATCTGGGTTTTCTGGGCAGAGAAAACTATAACCATGGCTTCTATGGAAGCAGATCACTGTAAGTGCAGAGACTGTCAAGAAATTCGGTGGTGTTGTAGTTTAGATCTAGAATGCCCCCGCCAAGCCTCATGTATCCAGGGGTTGGGGCTCTTGGAAGGTGACTGCATCATGCAGGTGCCATACTCATGAGTGGATTAAGCCGCTGATGAATCCATAGCTGAATGTGCTATTAGGAGGTGAGCCTGATCAGAAGAAGCAGGTAACTGGGGGTGTGACCCGGAAGGGCACAGCTCCCCTGTGGGTTCCACCATGCCCCTCTGCCACAGAGCCAGTTGACCATAGACTGAAAACGTGAGCCAACGTAAACTCCTTTAAATTGTAGTTGTCTGGTATTATGTCCCAGACGAGAAAGAGACCAAGACAAGTGATGAGATTAGGCTGACATCATGTGTGTTTGGTGAGTGTAGAGACCCAGAAATGGACTAGAAACCATGCTATCATCTACCTAGCTCTGGGAGCTTCCATGGGGGCACAGCTACACCGAGGTGTGTGGGCACAGGTGTACATCGAGAAGTTACGGTCTACTGTTCACACCCCTGAGCTCTCCTCCGATAGAAAAAATAAAAGTAGGTAGAAATGAGATAAGGAAAATGGTAATTTTTAAATTATACTTTTAAGAAAAACTGTAGCTTCAGCGCACAGAACTTACCCAAAGTTACAAAGTCTTTTTCTGTTCCAGGAAACTCACTCAAAAAGAATTCCTAAGGATCTTAAAGAAAAATGTGTGATTCGGGGCCCATGCTTTTCACCTGTGAATTGCTCTTCTTCCCTCAAACCTCCCATCCTCAAGGAAGCAACACTATGGAGCAGGAAACGGATCTCTAAACTTCAAATGCAATGCAAACGGTTTGCATTCTAACTTAGCCCACTGATTTAACTTAGCCCCTTGACAGTAGGAGCACAGATTCTAGATCACCATTATAAAGACACCCCCAGACCACACACACACACACACACACACACACACACACAGACCATAATGCACCTCTCTGACAGCCCAACTCCTGAGTCTTTCTAATAAACTTCTTTATGCCTCTCACCAATGCATCTTGAAAATTCTTGTGTGTGTGTGTGTGTGTGTGTGTGTGTGTGGGATGGAAGTTATTACCCCTACAACCTACGCCCTGAATGGGGTGACTTGAGGTCCCCTTCTCCTCAAGGGGCCTTTTTGGATACCATCACATCCAACACCTCGCTGATGCTGCCTGTCACATCCAAGCACGTCATAACCTCTAGGGCTTCTCTCTGCTGGCTCCTTTTTGTCCTTTGTTGGAGCTATGCCCCTGGCTTCCTTTCCTTTCCGCACATCTGCTCCACAGGACCAGCCCCATCTCCTCCTGGGAACCTTCCTCATCTGTCCCGGTCACACTGGTCCTCATGTAGTCTATTATAGACATCCTCACCAACCCCTCCCCCCAAGGGCTTGCTCTGGCAAGCTGCTGCTTACTAAGTACTAAATGAATAAATAAGGCCTAAGGTCTGAGAGTTCAGGCTAACAGAATACTCTTTCCAAAGCACCCTCCGGAAGTCGGAAAGCAGTATATATTTGAAAGAAAGGAACCGAGGGGTTCCTAAAGCTACTCTTCCTGAGGGGCTGTTTCAACTAAAAATAAAGAAGGGACACATCCCTGCTGAAATGGTAAAATTCTAAAGAGAGGAGTCATCCATCACCTGTCAGATTCTAGTCTGTGAATCCTCTGAGATCAGTTCAGGTGCAAAGAGCAGGAGGCGGTGAAGCGTTCTCTATTCAAAGAGCAGAACATGCTTTCACATGCTGGGGTTGGTGAATGCCAGAAAAACACATACTTGATATTTTTTTCTTTTGTCCTCGGTTTTCTGACTAAATCTCTCATCCAAACATTTCTAAATTGCTCCCTTCCTTGCCCACATAAATCCTTCGAAGAGTCCGTGCGCCACACAAGTTGAGACCTGTGGTCTTCTCCAGAGAAGGGCGCCAGGACCTGACTGTTATATGCCGACACTGGGACCCGCTGCAGAGCATTGCAGGAGGTGGCTTCTGCACCTCCATCCCTGACTGCATTTAGCTCCCACCCTCAGTAATGATGACAGGGCAGCCTGGACCACCTCAAGGGAGCAGAGTATGCAGTGAGGTATGTGTGACTGGGTTTCCTCGATCTACAAGGGCTGAGTTACCTGTGGCTCAATTTGTGCACAGTTACTTGGGTTATAAAAGGCCCAGTGGGGGGCTGAAACCATCCATGGACAAGTGTTTAGTGAGACATGAAAGTCTGAAAACCTGCGTTAGCCAGCAAAGCATGTTGATTTAATGCAGTGTTTCCTCATCTGGAGGCTGTAATCCTGGAGCAGTTGGGTCTGTGACCTATCGAGAAGATCTCTCCCAGCATTTACAAATAAAGGAGGATAGAACAGAAGGGATCAGGGATCAGTTTCATAACTGTGCTACTCTCAGTTCTCTGTGTGGCTCTTAATGCAAACTGTGGAAGCCACTAGTAGATGATGGAGAAGTTTGTATCCTCAGGGAAACACTTCCGTTTTATGTCTCATGCATTTGTCTTCCACAGACTCAACCCCTGTCCACACAGTGTCCCATTCCCCTGGGGTTTACACTGAGGACGGCAGTGATTTTACCCTTTTGACAGATAAGGAAACAAAGGTATGGAGTAGAAATAACTACTTGTGGCCAGACAGAGAACAGAGTCAAAATGTGCCAAAATCAGATGAGACCAAAAGACAGGTGGGTGAGGTTCTCCTCAAATCTTCTGTGTTGTCCAACAGTGAACAGCCACAAATACCCAGGGGCACTGGCAAGACTGTGAGCTCACACAGCGGTAGTCTTGGTTTTGTTACTGCTGTATCCTCAGTTACCAGAATAGGCCCTGGCATGAAGTAGGCCCTCCATAAATATTAAATGACCGAATCACTTCATGGAGGACAATCCTCAGACTAAAAAATTGCATCGTGCACTGCTTGATAATGATGTGTTCTGAGAAATTCATTGTTGAGCAGTCTCGTCATTGTGCCAGCATCGCAGAGCAGATGGGATCGCTTCTACGCACGTATGATTGCTCACTGATCCAGACATCATCATGCAGCACACAACGGTATTTATGGACGTGAACAATGTGTTTAACCCTACGAAGAAATAACGTTTCACTGCAGCCCAGTCAGTATATTCAGCTGCACTTAGAGACCTGGTCACAAACAGAAGCAGGAATATATCTCCCTCTAACGTGAAATGTTTTGGTGGCATCTCATCACCTGAATAAACACTAGAGTGGCCAGTGGCATCTCTGGGTGTCCCAGTTCCCTCTTAGCTTCCTCACCAGTGCCTCCTTCTTCCTTCTGAGCCCATTTGGAACTTCCTTCTTTAGCAACAATGGACGAATCCAAATTCTCCAAATGCACGTGGCCATTTTAAGATGTGGTGACACTGCACATTGCATTTTCTAACCGAAATTCTAGTTATCTGAAGGAGCCCAGCAATTTATTGCTTTCTGTCTTTGAGCCCCAGGGCAGAGGAGACACCCTTAAAGTCTTCCCTAATCACACACGCTCAGTCTCTCAGAGTAAATCTGTTCCAGTCACGTTACCACTGCACCACGTGTTACCACTGTGCCATGTGTGTTTGTCGTTGTATTTCTAACATCCCACTGGAGTCTTTCTGTTTAGAAATCTGTCTTTGTCAGTTTTCTCAGCAACAAAATGCCCAGCACCTGCACTTAAAGGAGGAGAGGTTTATTTTGGTTCATATTTTCATCAGTAGTCACCAAGGCAGGATGGCACACCAGAGGAGCATGGCGGAAAGCAAGGTCGGAGCTGGGAGGGAAGTGCACCCTTCCAGGTCACGCCTCCGACGACCTGCCTCTCACCAGGCCTCGCCTCCTAACGGTGAGTCAGCTGCAGCACACCACAACTGAACCACCTTGCAAGAGTCATTTGGGGGACATTTTGGTCTAAACCATAATAACATTTTGCTCCAAACTGGATTTTATTCTCAAAGCTATAGCTGATATCATTCAGTAAATCTTTATTGGTGGAATGAATGAATAAATGAATGACCCAGTCAGTCCTCCTGGACTCTTTGCCCATCTTTACCCCATTTTATGGCCTCATAAGCTACTGTATACCTGTAGGCACATGCTGAGGAAATTAAGACTGAAATATATACATACAAATAAGGTTCTGATATGGTTTGAAGCAAAAAGAAGATAGGCCAGTGAGCAACCATGTTTTAACAGGTGCACCATGGAGATGTTAATAGTGTACTGCCCAGGCACAAGCTCTTGAAATGTGGGCAGAGAAAATTCTACTGTAAGTTTCATTACTGACTTGCTGAGGGGCAACAGGTTGAGAACAGCTCATTCACCTCTGTCCCTGTGGAACTGTGAGTTAGGAAGAGGCATGGGGGAGCTCTGAGGTAGCCCCAGGGAGCACCCAGAAACCTTGGTCACAATGGAAGGACAAGTGTGTGTGTGTGTGTGTGTGTGTGAATGACAGAAACCTTGGAAGGTTGAATGGAGGGGTCATCAACTTTTTCAGTAAAGAGCCAGAGAGTAGAAAGTTCAGCTTCATAGTCCCCTGGTCTGCATTCTAACCACACACTAACCTCTGCCACTGTACCACAAAAGCAGCCACAATTAGTACACAACTGAGTGTGGCTGGGATCCAGTAAAAAGCTTTCATGGACACTGAAATTTGAGTTTCATACAATTTTTATGTATCATACAATATTGTTATTTTTTCAACCTTTTAAAGCATGTAAAAATCACACTTAACTCAGGGGCCATATAAAAATAAAGAACAGAGGCAGAAGGACCAGGGAACCGCATGTTCCCTGCCCTGGCCAATGATGACACCTGGCCAGTGCCCGCACAACGAAGTGGGAGAGCAGCCAGACCACCAAATCCTAGCCAGCAGTGTTTCTAGGTTCTCCACAGCTAGGGCGGCAGATGTGACAACCAAAAGACCTACCTGACTGAAGAAGAGAATGCCCAGTAGGAAAGTTTTGCTTTGAAACTGAAGCATTACCCTAGCAGTAACCAGGTGAGAGACAGCCTTGGGAGGTAGGCTTGGAGAGGCTGAGAGCTAAACAAAGATCTCCTCGGATCCCTTGGAGGCCGAGGGTTGGACCCAAAATACCACAGGGCCTGTGGTATTCTGTTGCGGGAGGGCAGGTTTGGTGGGTGAAATTATCAGAAGGAGTAGACTGAAGGAGAAGGCTTTTGGTCCAGTGGTATTATTGAGCTCTTGCACTGCTGCCTACATCCAGCATAAATTAGTGGTCTGAGTAATACTATAGTAATAGGTCAATATATGGGTGGCCTCATTGTCTTCACTAAAATCACAGACCTGTTTGTTCTGGTTAAGGGCAGTTCATGAGTGGGTCTTAGGGTTTGCCAATATCCAATTGATATCTGATGTCATTGTTGTTGCTGACTTTACTACTAAAGCCAAAGTGACATAGTAGCTTGTAACAATTGGTTTTCTCTCTACACTAATATCTGGATTTTCTGAGGGTCATAAACAATATGAAGAACAGGGCACTGAGCCACAGAATATGTAAATTCCAGTACAAAAAACAAACACAAATATAGAAACATGAAAAGACAAGGCAACAAAATGCCTCCAAAAACTCTTTTAACTCCCCTAAACTGGTTCAGGGGGTAGTGAGGGGAAGGAAATCATAAGCCACACAGCAGAAAGTTCTGAAAGTATATTACTAGAGGTAAAACAGTTCAATAAGGTGCTTGCCAAATTTAAAGATGATATAACTAACCAGATAATGGCCCTAATGAAACAAATAATCAGTGAATCTAGAGAAGACTAATAAAAATCTAGTGGAGCTAAAGAGACATAAAATATGAATACTTAGCATGGAAAAAAATAAAAGTTTATAAAAAAAAAAAAAGGTCCAAACAGAAATCCATGATGTTAAAAACACTGTTGAAAGTATGGGTCTTAGAAGAGACCAATGTGAAGATAATGTCACATCTAGAGGACAGGGCTGTGGTCAATGATCAGTTAATGATACCTTAAAAACAACAAAGAAGATGAAAAATGGATCCAACAGCACCTACGTAACTCAAGATTAATATGACAGTAATTGGACTTAGTGAAAAATCAGAAGACAACATAAAGGGCATAAAAAACCTTTTATACAAGTAATAGCAGAAAACTTTCCAGCCACAAAAAAGAATTTACAGATAATTGAGACATACAGAACCCAAATAGCCATGATTAGAAAAAATAAACCACTCCACACCACACAATAATTAGAATACCAGAATGTCTGATACTTTTCTCTCATTGCAGATATAAAATACCCAACACCCAAAGTTAAAGAGGGAAAGGTTTATTTAGCTCACAATTTGTAGAGGTTTCAGGCCATAATCAGCTGGCTCCAAGGCAGGGTGGCTTGACAGTGGGGCATCGCACTCTAGAACCAGTTCATGGCAAGCAGAAGACAGCAAAAGCAAGCAAGCAAGCAAGGGATGACCACAGCGCTTTCTAGCCCTTATATCTTATCCAGGCTACTTAGGGCAGGTAGCCCTCACACCCTTAATCCTAGTGCCCTTGACCCCTACCATTGCACCATGAATCAACCCAGCATCACACACTCTAGGATTGAGCCACTTCTGAAAAAATGCCACCAAACTGCATGAGGCTTTGGGAGGACACTTTGACACAAGCCATAACACCAAAATACAACATGAGAACAGAATCTGAAAGGCCGCTAGAGAGAAGCAATGAATCACCTATAAATTAAAAACCCATCAGAATTACAAGAAAACATGGAATGAATTGTTTCAACCCTTAAAAGAAAACAGCTTCTAACCCAAACTGATATATCCTACAAAATTATCTTTCAAAAATGATGGAGAAATAAGATGTTTCCATGATAAAGAACACATAAAGAAATTCATGACAATGAAACCAATACTCCAAAAAGTTCTCATGGACATTCTAGAAAGAGGCAATGATGCTAACAATGCCAAAAGGTCCAATAGAATGAATGCATCATGTAGGGGTAGCAATTAATAGGAGGGACAAAAAGCAAAACAGCAACAAGTAAATAATACAATGATGTGAAGAGTTCAATACCTATCAATGTGAATGGACTTAATTTGCTAATCAACGCAGATTAAAAGAATGAATCAAGGAACAAAATCCAGTGGTATGCTGTATACAAGAAACATATCTACACACAAAAAAAAAGAAACACATAGACTAAAAATCACAGAATGGAAAAAAAATATTCCATGCAACAGGAACCTGAAAACAAGCAGACAAAGTGGACTGCAAACCAAAGCTGATCAAAAGAGGCAAAGAAAGACATTACATATTAACAGAACTATTCAACAGGAAGAAATAACAATTATAAATATATATATGTACCAAACCACAGTGCACCAAACATCATAAAACAAGCACTAATGGAAATAAAAGATCAAATGAACATCAACACAATTATAGTGGTGGACCTCAATAACCCACTGTCACAAATACATTAACTAAACAAAAAAAAATCAACAAATATCAGAGAACCAAATCTTTGAACAAATAGACTTAATAGATATACAGAGTGTTCAACCCAACAACAGAATCCACGTTCTTTTCAGCTGCACGTGGTACTTTCTTCAAAATAGACCATATACTAGCTAACAAAGCATGCCTAAGTAAATGCAAAAGAATAAAAAATTTACATGCATATTATCAGATCACAGTGCAATGACACTAGAAATGAATAGCAAAAGATACCACATGCAAATGTATGGAAATTAAACAATACGCTTTGAATATTCACAGAGGAAATTAAAGGAGAAATAAGACAGTTCCTAGAATTAAACGATAATGCCAGCACAATATAGCAGAATTTATGGGACACAGTGAAAGCAGTCCTACAAGGGAAGTTTGTAGCAGTCAATGCCCACACCAGAAAAATGGAACAAGCCCAAATAAATAACCTGATGACACCTCAAGGTCTTAGAAAAACAAGAACAATGCCAATCTAGAGCTTGTATAAGGAAGGAAATTATAAAAATTATAAAAAGCAGAAATTAATGAAAGAGAGACTAAAAAATATTACAAAGAATCAGATTCAAAGAGCTGGTTCTTTGAAAGAATAAAAATACACAAACCCTTAGCCAATCTTACTTTTAAAAAGGGAAGAAAAGACAAATAAATGCAACTAGAAATGAAAAAGGTGAAATCACAACAGATATTGCTGAAATCCAGAAAATTATTGGCAACTACTTCACAAACATATGCCAAACAGTTGGAGAACTCAGAAGAAATGCAGATTCATAGATACATACAAATTACCAAAACTGAACCAAGAAGACTTAAAAATTTGAATAATCCAATAACAGGTAATGAAACTGAAGCAGTAATTTAAAACAATACCAACTAAGAAAAGCCCAGGACCTAATGGATTTACTGCTGAATTCTACAAGAACTTCAGGGAAGATCTAACACCAACCTTCCTCACATTCTTCAATGAAATTGAGAGGGAGGGAGTACTTCCAAAATCATTCTCAGAAGCTAACATTTTCCTGATCCTAAAACCAGACAAGGATCCAGCCAGAAAGAGAACTACAGGCCAATTTCTCTAATGAACATAGATGAAAAATCCTTAACAAGATAACCGGCAAACTGAATGCAACAAATTATCAAAAAGATCATATACATCATGACCAGGTAGGCTTCGTCCCAGAGATGCAAGTATGGTTCAACATACACAGACTGATAAATGTAACTCATTACATAAACAAAAGCAAAAACAAAAATCGAAAGATCATTCCAGTAGATGCAGAAAAACGCTTTGACAAAATCCAACATCCATTCATGATAAAAAATAAAAAAAAAAAAACTGAAAATAGGCAAAGAAGGTCTTTATTTCAACATGATAAAAGCCATTTGTGGCCAACCTACTGTCAACATCATATTGATAACTAAATTCAGGAGTATAGTAAGCTCCCAACTTGTGAACATTTGCATTACGAACTTTCACAGGTATACTGAATGAGACTCACTTTGTTGGATTTAGGAATGAATGACTTGCGAACATACACCCAGAATAGAACTTGTTTATAAGTCTAGGACTTACTGTATAGCAGGATACAAAATAAACATACAAAAATCAATTCCTATGCATTAATAATGAACCCACTAAATACTAAAATGCAATTAGGGGGCCAGTGAGATGGCTCAGCGGCGCAAGCGCCTGCCTGGTAAGCGCGAGGTCCTGAGTTCGACTCCCGGAACCCACATACGAAAAAGGGGCCGGTGATATCACTCAGCGGCACGGGCGCCTGCTGGCGTGCAAGGTCCTGAGGTCGACCCCCGGTACCCACAAAAAAAAATAAATAAAAAGCAATTAGGAAAACAATACCATTCACAGTAGAATCAAAAAAGGTATTAGCCTAACCAAGGAAGTAAAAGACCTCTACAATGAAAATCACTCTGAAAAAGGAAATCAAGGAAGACATTAGAAAATGGAAAAACATCCCCTATTCCTGGGTAGATAGAACCAACATAATCAAAATGGTTATACTTCCAAAACTGATATAAGCATCTAATTCAATCCTGATCAAAATACCAATGACGTTTCTCACATATCTAGAGAAAACAATCCTAAAATTTATATGGAGCCAGAAGAGACCCAGAATAGCAAAAGCAATCCTGAGTAACAAAGCAAAGCAGGTGCCATCACAATCCCAGAGTTGAAGTTATACAGATAGTCCTCATTTTTAATCACCTACCCTGCTAGCCACTGTTTGACTTATGACCCACATTTGGACTTATGATGCGGGAACATGAGCGGCGCTATGGCTTCCTGGTGGCTTCTTCTACAGTACAGTACTGTAGTTTTTGCTGATTGTACTGTATAGTACTGTAGTTTTATCTTCTATTATACATTATAGTACTGCATGTAAGAGTTATGCAGATAAAAGCAAAATCATCAAGTTGGAGTTTCCTTTGACCATTTCTTTGTTCTGAATATTGTAATGTACATATTATATACAATTCCTCATTTAGTGAGCAATTCTGTTAATGACCTAGCCAAAGGAATGTAATTTAATCATTAAACAAGGAATGACTATACTATAAAGCTACAATGATTAAAACAGCAAGGTACTGGCACAAAAAACAGGCATGTGGATCAATGGAACAGAATAGAAGCAGCAGAAACAACCCCATGCACAGTCACCTATTTGATCTTTGACAAAGGGGCCAAAAAACATGCACTGGAGGAAAGATAGCTTCTTTTGTAAATGGTACTGAGAAAATTGGATACCCACATGCAGAAGAGTAAGTCTAGAGCCATATATCTCACTATATACTAACCTAAAATCAAAATGGATCAAAGATCTAAACATTAAAGCAGAAACATTTAATCTGCTGGAAGATAAAGTATGTACAACTCTTGAAGACATAGGCATAGGTGAGGACTTTCCACACAAATCCCCAATGGCACAAGAAATAATACTGAGAATCAACAAATGGGATCATATCAAATTTAAAAACTTCTGCACAGCAAAGGAAACAGCCAGAAGAGTAAAGAGACAACCTACAGAATGGGAAAAAAATGTTGCCAGCTATTCCTTGGACAGAGGACTAACATGAAGAATATATAAAGATTTTTTTAAAAAAAATGGACAACTGAAATGAATAGACATTTCTCAGAAGAAGTGCAAATGGTCAATAAATACATGAAAAAATGTTCAACATCCCTACCTATCAGAGAAATGCAAATTAAAACTACAGTTTTATGACTTACAGACATTCAAGTTGTGAACTTTCACAGATACAAACAGACCTCACATTACCAACACTTGTAAAAGTGAACAAATTGCGGAAGTAGCTCCCATGTCTGCCGGACACTGTCACAGTTGTGTTGCTGTGTGTTTATTGCACAGTGCGATAGTGTACAGTAGTACAGTACAGTCAGGGACTTGCTGTATTTGTGTGTGTTCTCTTACGCTTTACATTGTATACTGTGTATACTTTACAAAAGTATATAAGACTGACAGACCTACAAATGAATCCAACTTTTGAATGCTCTCCAGGAATGGAACTCATTTGTAACTTACTGTACACTGAGATACCATCTTACCCCAGAAAGAATGACTATCATCAAAAAATCTAATAACAAATATGTTAGGGAGGTTGTGGGGAAAAATGAACTCTTCTACATTGTTGGTGGGAATGTAAACTAGTACAACCACTATGGAAATCAGTATGTAGATTCCTCAGAAAAAAAATCCAAAAATAGAAATTCCATTTGACCCAGCTAATCCCCTTCTAGGAATCCTTCCAAAAGAGTTTAAAATTATTATACTATAGGGATACATGCATAACCATGTTTATAGTAGCACAATTTATAATAGCTAAATCTTGGAAACAGTGCATATATCCATCCACAGGTGAATGGATAAGGAAAATGTAGTCATACACGTTGGAGTACTATGCTGCCATTAAGAAAGATAAACATGAGACACGTGTAAGTACATGGATACAACTTGAGAATATAATGTTATATGAAATAAGTCGGACACACAGGCTCAAATACCACATTTTCTCTTATATGACACTATATATAGAGGGGGGAAGAGGACAGAATGCAAATTAGAAGACAGATATGAAGTAGGGAGAAGTTCAAATAATTACCTGAGTTACCCACTATGCCATTTCAAAAGTATTTTAATATCTATGTTAATTGGTTTCATTTATACTACTACTTTCTCAGTTCATTGAAAAGAAGTTTTGTACTGTTATCTGTTGCTCTTTTGTAAGAGAATTTTTTTATGTCTATGCCTTGTACTTTGAGTAACTACTTTGAAGGTAATAACACATAGTGTGTTAACTAGCCTTATTCTAGTATTTGGTTATGAAATTCTGTTTTATTTTCACATAAAATAAAATTTTTAAAAATAGAGAACAGGCTGGATTTGACCCATTGACCAGATCTGGCTCCTGGGCTGTTGCTTGCTGGCCTCTGATCTGCTGTGCGGAGATTACGCTGTGCAATAATGTGTGAAAATCTTCACTCTGGAAACCAGTGCCCTAGCAGTTCCCCCAGAATGCCCATTATCTGACCTGCTGCAAATTATCAGCATTTCCAGAATTTGGAGAGTTTAGGTCCAAGCAAACATAATGTTTATAAAAAATTTTTACTCAACTCATATAGTCTCTATTTTGAATGACTCTGGATTTCCTTTCCAGGATGTGGAAATTACTGAGTTATTGAACAAGATGTATAATGTATTTGCCCAATTATGATCCAGGGATGTGAAGTGCCTGTTAGTGATGAAAACATGGAAGGGGCCCAGATAATCATGATGTGTAAGGACAAAAAGGCGGAAGACGAAAGCTGCCCCAAAGTGGAGGCAGGGGACTCTGGATGGATAGCCACAGGTCCTTGGTCTCTGACCTCTTTTATCAGCTTTTTGGGGACCCTTCCACCCTGGAACTTGTCACAATCTGATTGGTTCCCTAGGCTGTTTTAGACCGATCTCAAGACACATGACCCTAACCCAGGTGCCACTGCCTACGTGTCTTTCCTAGATGGGCTTTAACTTTCTCCTGCCCATTTGCCTTTGTGAGGGCCTTATATTTGGGATTTGTAGACTGGTTACGAGGAACCTTACAGAGAAGGTCGCTAGGAGTCAGTGATTAACTAAGAGGATGTGTATATATCTAGTTCAGTAACAGAGTGACCCTAGACTGAGAAAATACACACACGCACACAAACACACACACACACGCACACACACAAAATGGTGGTGTTTTGGTTCACGAACTTAATTCTTTCCATGATTCTGGTCGCAAACCAAATTGGATGAGAATGTAATCAATTTCTGCATAAGGTCCACATTGAACCTAACCACTGAATTTGACTTGTGTGTGTGTCTGTGTGTGTGTGACGCCCTCTGCTTTCCTCTCCTTTGTATTTTACTGGAGGTAGAGAGGTGTGGCTCTCTGGGTTAGGGCACCTGCTTCTTTGTGTTTTGCTTACCAGGTCTCTTCATCTTCTTAATTGCTCCCTCAGTAAAGTTTTAACTCTTTCCAGTCAGGATTAGCCAGAAAACCTAAAGAGGCCCTTATTCTATTCTTTCCCTGCCTACAGACCCTGTTCCCGGATGGAGGTGAGGAAAAGGAAGCAGTTCACCGTGAGCCCCATCGATCTTCAGGTTCATAACCAGGCTCCATGTGCATCCTTATTCCAGTGACTCACGACCACCATGTAGCTGTTCTGCCAAACCACCAACCCCACAGCTGGGGAAAATACAAAGGAAAATGTTCTTACCCTATCAAAATATGCTGGACTGTTCCTTAAGCAACTAGGCAAATTATACTCTTGTACTCTTGAGACCCATTTTCCTCTCTACCGCGTCTATGGAGTAGGAATATGGTTAAGATGGAATTTCAAGGCCCTTTCCCCATCCAAGCTGGGGAGGTGGCACACAGAGTCCCCCAGGCCTCTCTCACTGCCAGTAGAATCTTCTTTTGTTCACCTTGTTTCTGGTCCTGTGCTCAGGAAAGAGGCCATTCCCCACCTCAGGAGATAAATTTTAACAAGTCCAGTGTTGAACTGTATGTGAATGTGGAAATGGCCTTTCTTTTGCCTGGAGCTTCCTCTTGGGCTTGGTTTATCCAAAGCAGGCAATGAAATTCTGGCCAAGGAAATGACAAAGTCTGCCTCCTTGGCCACTCTTTAGTCAAGCTCTTGTGAGCCCTCTCCTCAGCTAAGCCTCAACCCTGACCTGTAAAAACCACAACTTATAGCACAAATAACTTCACCTGCCACTGCCCTCCCCCATACGCACATACCCAGACTTGAGCAAACCCTACTATAGCAGCCCAAAGCTGTGTCCCTCAGTTCCTATCTGAAAAAACTCAAGGCTGACAAAATAATTTATTCCAGCCAACAACTGTTATGGCTTATATCTAGGTTTCCCCAAAAGCCTCACGTGCTCGTACCTGGGGCTTTTAGGAGGTGACTGGATCATGGCTGTGTGACACTCATGACTGGATTAGTCTACTGATGGGTTTCCAGCTGGGTGTGATGTTAGGAGGTGAAGCTTGGTGGGAAGAGGGGGGTCACTGGCCATGACACAGAACAATATGCCTCCTTCTCCCTTGATCGTGCCCTGCTTCTCGCTGCCATGTCAAGAACTCTTTTCTCCTCTGCCATGCCACCCTGCCTTGTGCCTTGGAGCCCACAACTGTGGACTGAAACCTCTACAAACTATGAGGCAAAATAAACCTTTCCTCCTTTAACTTGTGAGTATTAGGTATTTTATCCCAGCAACAAGGAATAATTAAGATATGACTCAATAGGCACCTCCCTCCCATTTCTTAGTACATTTAAAAAAGAAAGAAAAATCACAACTACAAATCTTTTCTCTATTCATTTGATATGTATATGTATCTCTTCCCACTTAGAGGTACATCCTCAAGGACCTGAAAGGTATGCCTTTAAAACTAATCCTCAGGAAGGAGAAAGGCTCTGTCACTCAGTCACAGAGGGGAGGAGCCTGACTAACCCATAAACTCCAGTTGGCAAACCCAGGTGGCCTAATCACATGGACCAACACCTCCTCCCCCATGTATTTTCGGTAATTTTCCACTTTCTGACTTGGTCAAGCCCCTGCTGCTCTCCCTCCTCCTCTCTTTGAAATACCCGGTCACCTCTGTATGGGTCAGAGTTGAGCTCAGTTCTGTGCTGAAGTCGCTTTCCTCTACTGCAGCAATAACGAATGAAATCTGTGTTTGCCGCTGTGCAGCGCACAGCAAGTGAGAGGCTGGTACCACACATAGTAAAAGAACTTACCAATAGTCGAGGAATGCAAAAAAGTTAAGAGTTACTGACACACTGCAGGAGAGCAGCAGGTGAGTCCATGAGAGGAACATCCATCATGGTGCAAGGCTGAGATTTTTGTCACGGTTTGAGGACATGCAGAGGGTATGGGGTGATCAAAATAAACATCCCAGGAAGGCTTTCTTTAGGTCAGCTTGCACTCTGTTTACCTCACAGAGGCACCTGTATTATGTCAATAGTTATACATTAAAGAAGCCAATTTGACATGGTCCACTACTGACAGGAGTTAGGATTCGGGCAGGCAGTTAGGACTATGACCCCAGGAAGGAATGACATAAACACAATGGAATGCTCCAAGCCAACAACCACTTCCTGCATCAGGGCTGGTTTTCGAGGAATTTAGGGATACCAAGCAACTAGACTTTTGAATTCTACATTAGGAAGTCATGAGTCCAGATCAGTCAGTTGAAGCCTACAGGGCCACTATGTACCCACTGGAAACTGAGCAAAATCCTACACTCTGCTTACTCATATGAACCCCTAGACAAAGAACCTTCTTGGTAACCCATTCAGGTCCCCTCCTGATTAGTGAGAGCTTTTTTTTGGTCTGTTTTTACTTTTTCAATAAATTTCCCAACTTGCAACTTGCTTGTCTCCTCCATCCATGATCTCATTCTTTGACTTCATGAGACACCAACCCAGCTTTTGGGTAACACTACTTTGGTCCTCACAGAAGGTCCTTAAAGCTCACAATAAGGATAAATGTATGCATCGATGACTCAGAGACAAGGGTCACAGACCACTGGGAAGAAATAAATAGGTTCCACATCAAAGGCATGCTTATTATTTACTTTTACAAATGTTATAGTCACCTTAGTACATGCCAGTTGAGAGAAGCCTGATGGGGCAAGAGGCTGGGTTTACTGTAACTGTACTGCCACTGTAGATTAACTCATTCTCTGCCTTAGCCTCCACATTTACCACCTTTAGTATCTGGATTTTGTTTTACTTTAATAGAAACCAAGTATAAGTCTGTAAAGGGCTGCTAGAGTTTTCTCTCTCTGTGGATTGACAACTGATGGTCAACTTGTGACACCCAGCTGAACTGAATCAGTGTGGTGCTGGGTGTGGAGGGCCCACCTGAGGATTGTTGCCAACAGTGTAAAAAGGAGAACTGGAGAGAAAGAGTGGGTTTTCCTGATATGAACTTGGCTGTTCTCATCGTTGGAGAAGCTCAGGACCTCACTGTCACTGAGGATGGCTGTGGTTCACTTTGGGGGAGCTCTGGTCCTTACTTTTAGAGCATCGCTTCCTGGCTCCAGTGCAGATCCTCAGCCTGCTGGCACAGATCCTTCATCACAGTGGTGCAGATTTCTAGCATCCACCATGGACCTTTGGGCCTTCCCAGTGCAGATCCTTGAAATAGGCTTGCATGAGATACTGTCATGGGCTCTAGGTCTTCAACTGGACTTGTGGAGGACATTGCCATGGGATCCAGGCCCTCAGCTGGATTCTTTGGGTCTCTAGTGTGTGGACAGATTTCCTGCACTCTTTTGTATTTGACTCTTTGGATGACTATTATAAAATAATCCTATAAATTATGTGTCCTGTATTAAATTGTTTCCCTTGCAAACCCTGACAACAACACTCTCTGATTAAAACAAAATGAAACAACAGAAGCAAACAAAAACTGAAAGAATTTAGGGAGAAAATTCCATTTGGACAAAGCCGCTGTGTGAGGTAGTGAATTCTAGAATGGCAACCTCACACCACAAGGGAATTCACTTCAGGGCCAGGCCAGCAGCTGTGGGCACATAGATCTTGACATGTGAGCCAGCGATGACACTAAATAACCAATCCCAGACCCACACTGCCCAGGACCCCTGCTATCTGAATACCATTTAAGCTTTTCTGAGTATGGCCTTGAAACCAAACATGTCCTAGCTCACGTAACACATAAGAGTTGCCCAGAGCATGTGGTCAAAAGGCAGCAATGCCTTATACTAATTACCAAATGTTCTACCATAGATGGGAACAACAGTGCAACATTTTTCATTATGGACAGTAGAACAATGAGAACTTTTCTCATACTTTGGGCCTCAGGTGTGTGCCTGACAACCAACATTTTAAGATGCCAAAACATAAACTTTCCCAGGGATACAAGCATACTCTGTGCTTGTTTACTCTTCACAACCAAGGGTGCTGTTGCCAATGGTGGAAGTCAGAGCCACATCCATCCACCTCCATAATAAACATCCCCTCCAGGCTCTAAGCATGGTCCCCTCTCCTGACTGCTCCATTGTCTCTCACAGCCCGCACTTATTCCACTCTTGGTAAATTCTTTCACCACCCACATCACTGGTCCTCTGTACATTGTCAAGCATGGCAATATGTGCAGACAGGGCTCATGGTAAGCCCAGGACAGGTGCACTGGTCACCACCGTTTTGGTACAGTACCGTCCTCTGCCCAATGACAGCAGGTCAGGGCTGGAAGGGCCCTTATAAGTCAGCCAGTCCCCATTTCTTGGATTACAGTCATGCAACCAGAAATCCAGAGAGGGTGAGTGGCATGACCCAGATATCACAGCTAATCAGGGTCAACGCCATGAACTCTTCTCAGCCCCCTGATCATCATGGTGACTTGCAATACCCAGAACATTTTCATGTGAAACTCAAGGAAATGATCACTTTCTCTCCTTTCTTAAGGATTTTTCTCAGCATAAGTTGTCCTTGAGGGCAAAAATAATGAAAAGCATGGACACGTGACTTTTGAATATCTTTCGTGTTTTTAGCTTTCAGCCCTACAGACCATTAGAATTATTTCATTGTTTTAATTGGTTTTGTGTGTGTTGCAAAAGACGATAAAGAGAAGATCTGGAATTGAGAAAGACTGAGGAGAGGAGAGAGATGACTGGGACTCTAAGAGATGGGGTGGGGTCCTGTGTCTCAAAGGATAGAAAATCCCCACCCCTGGGTTCAAGGCTTATCTGCTTATTGGCCCACAGATGGCAGCTGGCAGGCAGGGAGATTTATGTGACATTCCAGCCCTGATCTATGTTAAATAAACTGACAGAAGCCCACAATATTCAAGTGCCTCCAGCGCTTTCACACTACGCTCCAGAAGCTTTCCCACCATGATGATGGATTAAGCAAAAACAAAACTGGAGGTGGAGCCCAGTGCGGGAGATGGTGGGGAGAGGTGACAAATGTGGAAAATGGCCAGGAGGCCCTGGGGGCTCCCCTAGAACCAAATGCACGACAAGTCAACGCAGATTCTGAGTAGCTGCTGCCTAGGCTTCACCTGCGAGGACATAAGCCAGGGTTCCACCCTCATCCCCAGAAGGAGCCAGCCTGGCCCAGTCAGGCAGGATGATAAATGGGGAGGCATTCCGCAGACTTTAAAGGACTCTGCACAAACCCAGGGGTTTGGTGGTAACCTCCAGATCCCTCTTCCCTTTGCAGCGTGGCCTGGTATTCTCAGACTGGATTGCAGCAGGAGATAAAGGATGCATGAGGTAGAACAGATGTGTCTAACAACAGGCGAGACATCTACAAATATATCTTCCCCTTGGCAACCAGGACGTGCTTGGAGGTGTTGGCAGAGAGCACCTCCACCCAGAAACAGTGCTATAGGAGACCCGGCCCCAGTCCTGACTCTGCCTGAGCTCAGTGGCTTGGGCAAGTGGCTTAACCTCTCTGAGTCTCAGAGCTGAGGGTAATAACTGTGCACATCAGAGTTGTGAAAATCTAGCATCACAAGTGACCTCTACCTACTATAAATGAGCTCTTCCCAAGAATGTGTCAGGGAAAGGCAGGTGAGTCAACTCATTGCTTTTGGCCAGTATTTCCTTTAAAACCAAATAATAATGGGATCTAAATAGACCTTAAAAATAGAGAATGATAAAAAAGCTTCCATTAGTCTGTTATCCTAGCCACAGTCTAATGTAACAAATCTATTTATAGGACTGGTCATTACAAGACCTTAAAAAGATTTTGGCATAAACATTTCAGAGTGTTTTTCCTGTGGCTTCTTCCCCAAGGCTGGGGCCACTGTATCATAACTCTCTGTCCCCATGCACTCTTCAGCCGGAACATCTCGGGATGGGAATGTCTATGAGATTGATTTCCAGAAGAAGGCTTGGCAAGCTACAGGAGCTAATGCAGTTTATACTCAAGGACCTGTCATCAGATGAAATCAGCACAGTTTCCATTACAATCCTTCTCTTGGTGATCCAGTTTTGTGTTAATCAACCCCTCAGGAAGCTTCCAAACAATTTGCTTTACCTCAAACTTCAAACAAAATATTCCAGAAATGTACAGAAAATCCCTTTGAACCATTTTTGAGGCCTCAAACCTCTGATAAAGGAAGAAATTATTATTTGGACTTGCTTATGCTACATGCCAAACAGAGTTTGGCAAAGGTCAAATTTTACAAGGTGGATTATAAATAATGGAACATTTCTGACTGAGAAGATTGAAAGAAAAATTTGAAAGAAAGCCAAGATGAGTGAAAACAGAAACCACTATTTTCCATGCCAGAGTAAAAGCTCCAAAATTTCTCCATGCCTTCTTTGGTTTCCCTGAAGTGAAAGGATTTGATAGGATAAAGTCTACTGTAAGTCCCTTTAAAGTAATTTGCTTTGTATTCAAGAAAAAATATATCACAATCAGTGATCCTCAAAATCTCTTCAAGGCTTCAAGAATAAAACTTAATGCATTAATGTAAAATGGACTTTTACATCCAGAACTGCCTTTTCCTTTTGAAGACATGATCAGTAGTTTTACAGTTGTCACTGTCATGCTCAAAATCCCACTTCAAGTGGCCAGAAGAAAAAGCTAAGTCCCAAATGGTATAAAAACCCATCAGATATAACTGGGACTCCCTTTAAGTCAGATAGTATAGGGCAAAAAACCTCAGAAATCATTGAAGATACACAGAGTAAAGTCTTTCTTGAGTAATGTATCAAACATAGACTAGGAAGATTATTTTTAGTTAGAGCTAAGAGCTTAAGAGGCAAATTTTTCTTCTTTTCCTTTTTTGGCGAGGATTGCAAGAGCTTTTCTGTGGTTTCTTACAAGTGTTGCGTGTGTGTTTTTCATAAAGAGATATTTAAATTTGCATACCTAGATATACAACATGCTATTTTCCACCTCTATTCTTCCCCCACCAAAAGCAATGGAATCTAAACATTTGGTTGAGAGACCTTGGTTGCTTTAAAAACTACTCTGCAGCTAATCACCCCTTCCAACTAGTGAAAGAAAGTAACTGAGAAAGAAGAAGCCGCTGACACTGGATCCCATTGGTACGCTGGGCAGTAGCATCACCCCTTTCTTAGGAAGCTACTCTGACTCCTCCTAATGTACAGCCTATGACCAAACCCAGACCCACTGCCTTTGGTTCCAAGACCCAACCTCTCCCTTGCTTACCTATAGCATCCATCTTTCTCTCTTTGTCTCTAATCAAACAGTGTTATTGACAATTATCCTTTTCATTGGTATGGCACACTGAGCTGTATCTAATACATATGCTAATCACAATAATAACAGCAAATATATAATAAATCACTTGCCATGGCTTAAGCACTGTTTGGAGAGTTTTTATACATGTTAACTCATTAAATCTTGTGTTATGTCATCTGCCCCTCATAATAATTTCATAGGGTTTGTGATGCTCATTGACTACATCCTTCACTCTCTCAACTGAACCCCGGTTTTGTTAAAGTTTTACCCTCTTTCACATGGTCGTTACTTCAGGAAGGGGGTGTTCTTGGAGGTGGATACTTATTGGTCTAAGACTATTAAAGAGGCCCCTTAGAGTCAGGGAGGTGATATACTTCTGGCCAGTGACAGGGGAAAAGTCTGCTGGTTGTAGGGAGAGAAAAGTTGCTCATGAGGACATTTTTTGGGGGTGCTGTTCTTAATGAAAGCCACATAGGGAGGCAGAATGTCTTTCTCCTTGGATATTGTTGGGCCTAGCACTGATACCTGAAACTGCTGCAGTATTTTGCAACCATGAAAAAAGCTAGCTTGAGGACAAAATACTACAGAGAGGATGCCATGCCAAGAAGATCACCAAGAGAGGATCAAGAGCCATGGCTATCCTGTGTCTTGAACCACCGTACTTTTACTTTCTTGCCTCATCTGATAATACATTTCCTCACTGTTAGAAGTTAGCTGAGTCTTACATGCAGCTAACAGCATCCTTAATAATATTAATACCTCCACTTTACAGATGAAGAGGCTAAGAATAAATGCCTTGCCTAAGATCATGATTCTATGCTAGTAAATGATCTAAGAATATGCAGGTATTAGACAGTAAAGTTTGTATATAAAATTAAAAAGGAGGGCAAAGAAGTTCAGGATATGCTTCCCCAAAATATGCTGCTTTGGTATTTGGTGACTTTAAGTGAAGGCACTTGAAAAACAGCAAAGCAGTGGGAAGTTTCTATGAATTTCCCTTACATGCCTGAAAACAGGCCCTCCAAAAAGAATTCAATTGTCTTCCATCTCTTCATAGGTATTTCATCAAC
Organism: Erethizon dorsatum; assembly: GCA_028451465.1. Classification (NCBI taxonomy): domain Eukaryota; kingdom Metazoa; phylum Chordata; class Mammalia; order Rodentia; family Erethizontidae; genus Erethizon; species Erethizon dorsatum. The sequence goes on from CM051834.1 coordinate 75,422,526, forward strand.
CAGGAAAGTTAAATCTTATCACAGAAAGAGAGACTAGAATTTGACACCACATCCAGGCATACTTTGTCACAACTACCTGTTCTTCTAACAGCCCTTATCTGTTTCCTCAAATCCTTTATTCTCCCATAAGTTGCCTACATCCCTCTTCCCTTTGTCCTTATGAAGAGGGCACATAATATTCTAAATCTCACTGTTTGAGAGATATTTACTTTTTCTGCCTTGTGATGTCCCAGTGCATGTATAGCTTTTCTCCTGTTAATCTGCCCGCTGTTAGTTTATTTCATAGACCCAGTTTCTGAACCTCAGAGGGTAGAAGGAAAATCTCTCTCCCATTCTGCCAATAAGTACTAAGATAAGGGCATCCAAAAACCAATATTTTATAAATTATATGTACCTGTGCTGTCACAATCACACATAAATACGTACACCACAACTAATCTCGAAATTATGGTTAGCCAGCTCATCCAGTAGAGTTTAATCCACATTTCTAATTCATAGCCAAAGACTAATTTTATGTGTGTCTGTGTGTGCCCATGCATATGTTCATGATAGGCATAAATCAATCTCAATGTCACAAGGTACATGGAAAGACAAATATAGTATCGTTTTTTTCTTAAACTCTAGTGGTTTTCACTGTATCAGTGCATCTGAGAAAAAACCAAGTGACTAGCCATAACATTCAAAGTATAAACAAGGTAGTAAGTTGTTGTTAATTGTTAATGCTTCTTTTCTCATATAGTCATGAATCCTTAACTATTAGACACCAGCAGTTTGGGAAATTTAGGCATAAGGAAATAACATATAAAATATAACACTGAGATAATTCATCCCTAAAGAAAAGACCTCATTATATACACAAACTATAAAATGACACATGTAAAAGGTAGTGTGACCCCAAGTGTGCAGCAAACAAGATTCAGAATATAATTCAATAAATCATTGAGTTCTATGACAGTGGAGAAAAAGAGTTCATTATTAATGACCACAAATCGTTAAGTGTCTCCAGCACATAAAATGAACCCTCCAGCCCAGACATCTTGTCAGACTCCGTCCCAAGACTTTCTTCCATATTCCCAAGTTTGGGCCTCACTGTATCTGTTATAGTCATTGGTCACTTTCCTTGGCTGGGACCAAATACTGTACCTGACATACACAACTAAAGGAGATACAGTCTCTTGACTCATAGCTTCAGAGGTTTCAGTCCATGGCCAGCTGGCTCCATTGCTTTAGGCCCGTGGCATGGCAAAAAACATCAAGGTGAAAGGTGTGGCAGAGGAAAGCTACTCACCTCACAACAGCCCAGAGGCAGAGAGGGCAGGAAGAGATCCTAATAAAAGATATACTGATGAGATCATCATTTGATAGCATTATTGGGAGGGGATAGAAATAGGAGATAGGGCCTAGATGAAGGGAGTGGATCATGGGAGTGTGACCTTAGGGACTATACCTAGCCCTGGGCCCTTCCTCTCTGGCTCTTTCCCTCTTACTCTGCTTCCTGGCTGCCTTGAGGTGGACAGCTTTCCTCCACCATGCCCTTCTCCCATATTTCTGCTTGGGAGCCAGCTGACCATGGGCTGAAACTTCTGAAACCATAAGCCAAAATAAACCTTTTTCCTTTAAATTGTGGCTATTAGGTATTTGTCACAGCATCAAAAAGTTAAGTAACACAGACACAAACCAAATTCAACAGTATCATGATTGAGTGGATTTATGCCAGGCATGTAAGGATGGTTCGAGATAAGCAAATCCACAAATTATATATATATAATTAGTAGAATAAAGGGAAAATATGATAATCTCAATAGATATTTCAAAATAGCATGTGATAAAAGTCAACATCCTTTCATGATAAAAACTCTCAACAAATTAGATATAGAAGGAATGTTCCTCCACACAATAAAGGCCATATATGACAAACCTACAGTGGTGGAAAGTAGAAGTTTTCCTCTACAATAAGGATCAAAATAAGATGCCAAAAAGAACTCAGTTGTCTTCAGTCTCTTCTCAGGCATTTCATCAACCAGAGAAAGTTAAATCCTATCACAGGAGACTAGAAGTTGACACCACATCCAAGCACACTTTGTCACTTTTTCCCTTTTGCTTCTATTGAACAAAATACTAGAAGTCCTAACTGGAGTGATTAGGCAGGAGAAAGAAAACTAGGGAGAGAGACAAACAGACAGACAGAGAGACAGACACAGACAAGACACAGAGAGACACAGAAAGAGACAGAGACAGACAGAGAGACAGAGAGACAGAAAGAGACAGAAAGAGAGAGAGAGAGAGCAAGAGTGAGCAAGCAAGCATGGATCCAAGTCAGAAAGAGAAAAGGTAAACCCTTTCTGTAGAGGACATCGTATATATAGAAAGCCCTAAAGACTACTCCGAAAAACTGTTAGAACTAATAAACAATTCATTAAAACTGCAGGGTACGAAAATCAGTAGTTTGTATACACTAATAACGAACTATCTGAAAAAGAAATCAAGAAAGTAATTTCATTTATAATAGCTACAAAAAAACACTTAGGAGGGGCCGGTGATATAGCTCAGCAGCATAAGCGCCTGCCTGGCAAGCGTGAGCTCCTGAGTTCAACTCCTGGCACCCACATATAAAAAAATAAAAAAATAAAAAAACACTTAGGAGATAACTGAACCAAGGAGGTGAAAGACCTGTACACTGACAACTATAAAACACTGATGCAAGAAATTGAATAAAACATAAACAAGAATATCCCCTGCATTCATGCATTGAAAGAATATTGTTAAAAGTCCATACCACTCAAACCTATCTACAGATTCGATGCAATCCCTATCAAAATTTCAGTGAGTCCTCCCCCTCCACTTATGAACAGGTTCCATTCTGGGAGAATGTTCATAAGTCTAACAAAGTGAGTCTTACACACCTTTGATGCAAATAAACAATATATTGCTTTGTGCTTCCTAGCAGTCCCCTCCACATCACCACTGCTTTTTCTCCTGCTTCCAGACATCCTGGGCTGATTGAGCACTGTGCTACTGCACACCATCGCACTGTGCAGTACGCACACAGTGGCACTACTGTGACAACATCCGGCAGACTTACAAGCTACTTCCGTGATTTGTTTATCTATGAATATTCACAATGTGAGGTTCATTCGTATCTGTGAGTTCACAACTCGAATGTTTGTAAGTCAGGGACTTACTGTGGTAGATATGGTTTAAAAGGCACCAGAGTAAGCATCAGGGAACCTGGGATTTTTATTTTCATAACCACTAATGTCCTCTGTGACCTTGGGATCATGACTTCTGTGGTTGTGAGAGTTCAATAAGAAAAGCAGCACAGAACCTCAGGAACTCGTGATCCTCCAGCCAGTCATTCAGAAAGGCCCAAGATGGCCACAGCACATGATCAATAGTTCCTTTAATGGTGGGAGATAAGTGATGACAGAATATCCAAAAATCTGAATAACCAAGGCCACCATAACAAAATATGCTGGATAGGAAAGTCTGCTGGCTATGGTAAGAAAAGCTCATCCCATACAGATAGCAAGACTAAATCTGCAAACTTCCTGCCTGAAGTCTCCATTTGTGAGATGAGTTGCTCTGCGCCTGGCCCAGCTGGTCAGCATATTCCATGCAAGGTGTCATTTACCATACACAAGCACAGGCCAGGGGTTTCCATTGTCCCACTGGCAGGGGCCGCCCACATTCCGCTCCTCCTGTTTTTCACTCAAAGTGTGTTTTCTCAGTTGTTATCTCTATGAGCAGAGGGGATGCCTGAGGATGGACTGATATATTTGAGATATCAATGATATGGAATTTAGAAATCATGCATATGACCGTTTTATCCACCTACACTAAGCTTCATGATGTCCTTCAGAAGGTGGAGGGTGGGCAGGGTAGAGTGGAAAGGGAATTATTACCCAGCAGGAACATGAGGTACGGGGAAGCCAAGGGTGTGGAGTAGAAGACCAACTGAGTTCAAGTTATGAGTCACAGTGGGGCTGGGAGCTGAGCTCGTAGCCAGAAAGACCCATACTGGGCTGTGTCCCTCAGGCCAAAATGACACCCCCAGTTTTCTCCAGAGAAACGAGGGATAAGGGGTCAAGTTCTTCCTAGTGATAGGATTTCCCTTCTGAATCCTGAAAAGGGAATTGGGGGGAAGGTGATTTATGATGGTTCTCCCCGGCAGCCCAGAGAAGCCCTTACATACCTAGAGCCAATGTTTGCTCACTTCCTATGGGCACCAGAGGCCCATCCCTCAAGGTCCAGTAAGGACACTCTCTCGCCAGCTCCTAAAACAGTAATGACCAGTTGAGAGTGCTGGCTCACATCTGTAATCCCAGCACTCTGGGAGGCTAAGGCAGGAGGATCACAAGTTGGAGCCCAGCCTGGGAAACTTAGCAACTTAGTGAGACCCTCTCTCAAAAAAATAAAAAAGGGCTGGGAACATAGCTCAGTGAGAAGACCCTGGTTCAATCCCCAGTACTAGGGGGAAAATAGTAACCATTCTTCCAGCCATAGGGGAATAAAGCTGGGCTGACAGTGGAATGGAACCAACGTAGGTGAGTGGGTGGGAGACTGAGGGGAGGATGAATATAGCCCCATAACAGTCCTGACACCCTCTCCCTTTCTCTCCTACTCCTGGAGTTAAGGACACTTGCTGGAGCCCAAATCCAAGATAAAGAAATGGAAAAGAAGGATGGAGTAGTAGAGTGAGAAGTCAGAAGACAGAATAATCACAGTAATAATAATAAAGCCAACATGGAGCCCTTATTATACATGTAGTAACAGGAGTTAATGGATTTTAACCCTCCAAACAATGCTATAAAGTAGATTTGATTATTATTTCTCTCTCTTTTTTTTTTTTTTTTTTTTTTGGTGCTGGGAATCGAACTCAGGACCTTGCGCTTGCCAGGCAGGTGCTTGTGCCACTGAGCTATATCCCTGGCCTATTATTTCATTTTTTAAATGAGGAAACTGATCTTGCAGCTGGTGCAGTGGATCATGTTCACAATGGGTGCTTAAAGAATGCCTCTGGGCCTGAAAGACAGGGAACTGTCACTCTGGTGGGTAGACAAGTAGAAAAAGGCACATGTCTGTAAAATGCCATTCTGCTACATAAAACAGATGTTTGATAGATGGCCAAAATGTACACAAAAAAATGTTCAACATCAATAATCATTACACCAATGCAAATCGAAATCCTAATGAGATATCTCTTCATACCCATTAGGGTGGTTACTATTTTAAAAAAACAAAACAGAAACTAAAAAAGATGGAGAATGACATGAAACTGAGCCTCTTGTATATTTTTGTTTTTTTGAGAACCTTGTGTACTGCCGGTGAGAATGTAAATTGTGCAGTTGCTGTGGGAAACAGTATGGTGGTTTCTCAAAAAATTAAAATAGAATGACTATATGATTCAGCAAGTCCATTTCTGGGGATATTCCCAAGAGAAGTGAAAGCAAAGGGCAAACAGATATTCATGCCAGCATGTCCGTGGCAGCACTATTCCCAACAACCAAGGGTAGAAGTGACCCACATGTCCATCAACAGATGACCAAAGACAACATGGTCTACGCATACAATAGGATAGTATTTAGCTTTAAAAAAAAAAAAAAGAGGATGGATATGTAGCTCAGTGGTAGAGTACTTGTCAAGCATGCACAAGGCGCTGGATTCAAACCCAAGCAAAACTCAATCAAAAAAACCCCTTGTCATATGCTACAAGACGGATGATAGAGGATGTTATGTTAAGTAAGATAAGTCACAAAACAAACAGACACTGTATGGTTCTACCATGCGCACTCCCTAGAGCGGTCATATTCAGAGAGACTCACATTAGAAGCTTGGTTGCCAGTGGCGGGAGGAAGAAGGGTGGGAAGTAGAGTGGTTGGAGGAGAGAGGATGAGTTGTTATTTAATGCTAGACAGTTTCAGTGGTACCAGATGAGAGAGTTCTGAGGGTCTGTTGTGCAAAAATGTGAGTATATGTAACACTACTGAGCTGTACACTTAAAAGTGATTAAGATGATAAATTTCATGGCATGTGTTTTTGTCACAGTTAAAAATCAATAGGAATTTGGTAACCCATTGAAGAGAGGTTTTGTGAGGCAGTAGGGAAAAGAAGTAACTCTGGGCCTGAGAGGTCCTTGGGTACCCACTGGTATCACCAGCAGAGGCTGTGCAGGTAGGAAGTTCCCATATCCTAGATCACTGCTGACCACAAGAGTTTTCTGGGAGCCTTTGGTCTTTCAACATCTCAGCTTCTTTGATGGGTCTGCTTATAGTATTCAATGATGCAGGTTTAATGTCCAGATTTGGATCTCATTAGGACTTTACTACAGCAATCTCCCCAATAGCATGTTCCACCAGTGTCATAATCGATAGATGTTCCTGAACCCCTACTGTGTGTCAGAGATTTGCAATACTTGGTCTTTATGTACACTGTCTCATAAAACCAGAACCAAGTAAGACCCTGAGGTAGCCCAGGCTGAGGAATTTCCAAAGCTCAAAGTGGCAATGCCAGAAATCTAGTCCATACCTAACGAGCTCTGCTGTAGTCACTCTGTGGGGTTCTCCGGTCAGTCCCTTTCCTAGGTTTAGATTAGTGTTGTGGGTTGGATTCCCAGGGCCTTGACCTAGCACAAAGTGGGGGCTGCTCCCTCTCATAAATACCCTCCACACAGGGCTCCATAGCCTCTGCCCGTCTCAGAGGACTTAGTGAGGAAGACTCTCACTGTACTCTCCACCCAGCCACACGCATACCCCAGGCCTCCCCGCTGCCCTTATTGGGAGCAGAACAAGGTCTACTCGGGACCTGCCCCAAGCCCAACCTCTGAGTAGGCAGGGACATTCCAGAGTTCTGCCCAGCTCTAATTCAACATATTGGGCCTTGGTTCCGTCTCATACAGTCATCAGAACATGATGAGTTCCAGCAGCCTTTTGGAAGAAGGCCTTGTAGAACCAAATCCATCAGCTCACTTCATCCCTGGGTGCCTTCTACTCAGAGAATGGATAGACAAATCCATGCTGAATCATCATCTTGTGGTCTCAGAACATCCAAGCTGCCCTGTGTTCAGATACCAAGGCCCAGCAGTGGCTCTGAATGAGCTGGAACCCAGAAGACTCTTTGGGCAGTGAAACCATCCTGTAGAATGTAATAATGGTAGACAGACACCATCATATGTTTGTCTATACTCATCAAATAGACAACACCAAATGTGAATCCTGATGGAGACTCTGGACAGTGGGTGACCATGATGTGTCAGTGGAGATGAACAGATCAGTTAACAAATGTATCACCCTGGTGGGGACATTGCTCATGGGAGAGGCTCGGGCTGGGTAGAGAAGGGGCTATGTGGGAACCTCTGTACCTTCCACTCAGTTTTGCTATAAACTTAAAGCTGCTTTAACACATAAAATTATGTTTTAAAAATTCAATAATACTCGATCATGGTATTGACAAGAGCTGCAGGTTCTCAGCCCACCCACTCACCCCAAGTGTTCTCTTGAGGACCCCACTGAGTCCTCTCCATCCAGCTATCCCACCCATACCCTGACCTCACAGAGAATGCCACGTCCCCAAACAGGAGCCACTGAGCAGCCTGCCAGGATCTTGAGCCTCCATGCCTACCCGGTGGAGTCCAAGACATAAAGAAGAATCCACTTAGAAGCTCAAATTCCTGTCTGCCAGCTATATCCCACCCCATTCTGAGATGGCAATTAAATGGGCCAAAAGACAGGCCATTTTGTATTTTCCAAGCCCGAGGGCTCTCATTCACCTGCTGACCACTTCCTCTTATCCGTGCCATGCTCTGTGTCACGCTCTGCATGCAAATCTCATTTAGATCTCAAAATCATGCCAGGAAAGGGGCTTGTTATCCCAACTTTATAAATGAACACATGAGGTTTGGAGAAGCTGAATGGTGCAGCCACAGATGCAGCGTAAGGAGCAGAGCTATGGTTCTGCCCGAGTCTTCCCCAGTCCAGAACTAAAGATAGGACTCACCACTTGCAAGTGTCTATAACAGAGTAAGTAAGCCATGACTTCAAAATGTTCCCTTGGTATCCCTAAGTGCCTGTTGATACCAGAATCCAAAAACCTTCTCAAAGGAAGACAGCAAATCCACCACCCCACAGAGCTAGCTGCTGAGTGCAATGCTGAAAAGCACAGCATCTAAAGCCAATTTCCTCAGACAGATCTCTCCAGAAAGCACAAAACCCAGGCATGGGAGAAACATATTTGTGACATGGATGAGCTAGAGGCTAAAGAAATGACCCTTGCAGAGGGTTTCAATTAATTAATGTTCTTTTATAACAAAATCTAGCCCTCACGGGGCCTTTCCAATAAGACTTCACAAACAGTTTTCAAACACTAGAAAAGATTTATTACGGACTCCATCAACCATATTAATATTTCATCATAAACAGATACATGTTAAATTCCTATTGTTTATAAAAGAACTGGATTTAAAAGATAAGATTACTGTTCATTAGTAGCTTCCAATCAATACTGATAGAAGAGATGCTTGGAATAAATACAGCTTTTTTAAACAGTGTATGTTAATGGTACTGAATATTGTGTCACACTGTAACATTCTCACACAAATTCATAACATAATTTGATTCTACGATTCTTCCCTATTACACTCTCCACTACCCCTTCCTCTTAGTATCTAGTTTAATGTTCCTTCAGGGCAACAGACCCGAGCAATGAACTCAGGCCTGGGCTTGGGCAAGGATGGTGTCAGCTATATGGTGTATGTTTTATTATCCAGAAAAAAATCCATTAACCCCACTCTTGTTGAAAATACCTGTTCTACTCACATTTTAGGATGAAGGGCTCAAAATTGTTAAATGTGCCTTAGTCACAGCTTTTCATTACTGTGACAAAATACCTGACATAAATTAACTTTAAGGAGGAAAGATTTATTTTAGTGTATGTGCTGCCGAAGTGAGCATAAGGAAAGATTTATTTTGGCTTACAGTTTCAGACATTTCAGTCCATGGTTGGCTGGTTCCACTGCTGTGGGCCTAAGGTAAGGCAGAAACATCATGGAAGAGTGTGGTGAGTGAAGTTCTCATCTCATAGCAGTGAAGAAGCAGGGAGAGGGAGGGAAAGAGCCAGAGAAGAAGGACCAGATATTAGCTCCAAAGTCACCCTCATGACCCATTCCCTTCAAATAGGCCTCACCCTCCTATTTCTACAACCTCCCAATAACGCCACTATACTGTGATCTCAGTGGATCAATCCACTTGATGCAATTAGAGCTCTCATGATCCAATCACTTCCCAAAAAGCCCATCAGCTGGCAACCAAGCCTTTAGCACATGAGCTTTGAGGAACATTTCAAATCCAAACTGACAAAATGGAAATGTTCATGGGGAGATAATAAATTCTTACGACTGCCCTTTAACTTGAGTTATTCTATGGAATCAGCTGCCTGGCAGAGTCTTGGGATTACATGACGTGGTCAGGAAAGTATTGGGGGAGCAGAAGAAACCCATGGGACCTGGGAAATGCAACAGAGAAAGATGGCCAGGGGGGGTAGAAAGGCAGGAAGCCAAGGGCCGCAGGCAAGTGGCCAACCTGGGGTCTGCAGAGCAAACTGGAGAGACGGAAAGGAAGGAACTCAAACGACACACAGAGACCAGACTGGCCCAAGCCCAACTACAACCATTTCCCTAAAAACTGGGAAATCCACCTTTCTTTCCAGCTTCAGAATAAGGAAATGGAAAGAAGGCCCTTTTCTCAGAGCAAGTAAACATAAATAACTTAGAAAGTACTACAGAATTTCCATCTGGTCCTATGCAAGAATGTTCTTCCTTCACTTATGTAAACATGTATTCATACACTTCCACCAGCCTTCTACACAAAGCTGTGACAAAGGCCAGTGCACTTTCGAAACCCGATGCCAATTTCTATTAATATTCTGAATAGTTTTATCATTGAAATTATGAACAATATATTTAAAGTCAAAGGAGCATCACTAGGCCACATGCTATAGGTGTAGCAGTGGGGTGGACCTTTGTCTTCCCAGAAAAACCTTTTGTGATGTTGCACTAAGGGGTTGGACTAGACAACCTTTCAGGTCCCTTCTATCTCTGACACTCATCATCATGGATCTGTGCAAAGTTAACAGGCCGGCCTCAAGGGTACCTGGTACATGCTGGCAGCATCTAGGGTTTATTCAAACTCCTGGAGGCCATGTGGCTCTGCCAGGTGTCACAGTTGATTTAACCAAAAGGAAGATGAGAACCAGTCAGGGGAACGGAAGCTTGATGGTATCCTTGAGGGTCTACCCAGGGAGCACTAAAGCAACACTGAGGAGACAGGAGATCTGCCCTGGCCCAAGATTCACAAGCAGCAGTTGTTCCCACCACTGTGACTGTTCCCCAGAAATATCCCGGCAGGTCTGCAAAACCCCAGTGCATGCTGAAAAGGAGGAGCACTGAAGCTGCTGCCCAATGTTGGAGGCGACGACAGCACAGGGCCAGCAGGGAAGGAAGGGGCATGGGGAAGGAGAAAGGATAAAGCCAGATACTTGTCCACCTTCCCCAAAGAAGCTAGCATGACCCAAGATGCCCACAGGGAAGACTCAGATGGTGACACACTTTCTGTTTCTAAGAGAGAAGAGAGAGAAATGATCCCTTCCTATTTAAAACCACAGCTCTGGCTAGAGATCTCGCAAACCTCCCCTTGCTCCTTGCACAGTCCCTGTACAGTCAGTGCTTCCGGGCTCTGTGTCCACCTGGGGATATGAGACACAGACAGAGTTTAAGGAAGTTGGCCACTGCGGGAGACCTTGGGGACAGCAACCAGAACTTCTGTGTAGCAGCCTGCGTGACTCTTAGAACACTCATTTTCTGTCTTTCAAGCTCTCACCTGGCACCTTAGTACCTCAGAATAAGAATCTCATGGGGTTGGGTGGAGACTGGCTGAAGAAGTCTCCTCCGGGGACAGAGAAGGCCCTCTGCAGAGGACCACACTCCTTTTTGGTCTCTCCCTTTCTTTCCACCTGAATATATCATGCCTGTGGCATTCTGGATAAGCTTGAGGGGTTACAAAGTAAACATATGCAACAATAAAAATAAAAATTAAGGAAGAAATGAGGCCAATGAAGACTCTGCCACCTCCTCCACCAACCATGACGGGAGCTTTTTCCTGCTGACTTCTTGGCACAGGTGTTGTAAGTGAAGACATCTCAAAGGCAGTGCCCAAGTCTAGAGGACCCATCATCTACCAAGCGCTGATTTTAGTTACTCCCAAGTTTATGACCTACTATGATCTAGTTTGTTCATGGAGAAACTGAGTCATGCTGAGATCACGTAATTACCAGCTGTGTCTCCGATCCATCTTAATACTGCTACAAAGAAGAGTCTGAAAACTTTTAGCGTACCATGAAGAGATGTATCTGTATTCATAGCTCCATTAAGAAATGTACTATGAAGAGATGTATCTGTATTCATAGCTCCATTAAGAAGAAATGACAGAGTCGGGAATATAGCTTAGTAGTACAGCACTTGCCTCCAACATGTGCAAGGCCCTGGGTTCCATCCCCAGCATGAAAAAGAAGGGAGAAGAAAAAAGAATAAGAAATAATGACAAAAATGAGGAAAAGATAAACATTTCACCAAAAGGCCATATAAAGATGGAAAGATAATCAACATTATCAGCCACTAAGGAAATACAAATTAAAGTCACAGTGAAAAGATAGCCCACTAAATGGGAGAAAATGTTTGTATGTTATATATCTAATTAAGGCCTAGTATCTAAAATCTATAAGCAACTATTATAACTCAATAAAAAGGCAACCTAGCTTAAAAATGGACAAAGGAGTTGCAAAGGTATTTCTTGTAAGAGGACATACAAATGGCCAACACACACATAAAAGATACTCAACATCATTAGTCATCAGGAAAATGACAATCAAAATCAAATGAAATACCACTTGACTCTCATTGGCTAGATGAGATGGCTAGACTCAATAAGACCAATAATAACAAATACTGGAGATGTGGAGAGAAATTAGAACCCTCACATACTGTTGGTGGGAATGTAAAATGGTATAGCTGCTTTGGAAAATGGTATTTGGCAATTCCTCAAAAAGCTAAACACAGAGTTACTATGTGACCCATCAATTCCATTCCTAGTTATATACATGAGAGAAAAAGAAAACATACATCAATGGAAATACCTATACATGAATATTGATAGCAGCATTATTTGTAATCAGCAAAAGTAGAAATAACCCAAATATCCACCAACTGATGACTGGATAAACACAATGTAGTAGAGTTAGACAATGGCATATTATTCAGCCATAGAAAGGAGCAAAGTACTAACTCCTGTGACAACACAAGTACACCCTGAAAACATTACGCTCAATGAAAATAGCCTAACACAAAAGGTCACAGATCATAAGGTTGTATTTTTATGGAATTTCCAGAACTGGCAAATCCATAGAGACATACTATATCACCAAATGCTGGTCATGATGAAGAGAACTGGATCATTTGGACATTGCTGGAGAGAGTGTAAATGGTATGGGCACTTGGAAGTTCCTTTCAAAACTAAAACTGGACTAACCCTGTGAGTCAGTAATGCAACTCCTGGGCACTGATCACAAAGAAATGAAAACTAATGTCTGCACCAAAACCTGTATGAATGTTCACAGCAGTTTTATTCTTAATAGCTAAAATTTGGAATGTTCTTTAGTGCATGACTGGTTAAATTAGTGGAACATCCATACTATGGAATACTACTCAGCAATAAAAAGGAATACATCCAACTGAATTAACCTCAAGGAAATCATGCTGAGTGAAAAAGGCCAATCTCAGAAGTATATCCTAGAGCCAGGTGCAGTGTTTCATGCCTGTAATTCTAGCTACTCAGGAGGCTGAGGCAGGAGGATCCCAAATCTGAGGCCAGCTTAGGCAACTTAGTGTCTCAGAATAAAAAATTAAGAGGGCTGTGGTTGTAGCTCATTGGTAGAGTGACCCTGGGTTCAGTCCACCCCCAGTACCATATACACACAAAAAGGTATCTACTGAATGGTTATATTTATATAATACCTGAACTGAGACTACGGTTCTAGAGAACTTTAGTGGTTGCTGGGTACTGGGGGTTGGGAGGAGGAAGCGAACAGCATGAAGGAGCTGTGTGCTCATGGGGCAGTTTTGCATCTTGACTATGGCGGTGATACAGGCAGCTGTATGTGACAAACGTGCATAGTCTTAGCCCTACCGTGCACGAATGAGTGCCTGTATTAGTGACATGTGAACACGCTCTGTATTCCGATTTTTGTACTACAGTCGCACGAGACACTAACAGCAGAGGAGGACGAAGGAGGGGTACCCAGGACCTGTCTTCGCAGCGCCTCGCGAATCCGTAATTACTACTCCAAAATCAGATTTTTTAAAAAGTAATTAGTGATAGACTCATGTTTAAAAGCGATAGCTGTGTCCATAAAACTTCCCGATGGGAGGGGGAAGAGCGCCCACACAAGGTGGTCACAAACCTCACCTCTGCAGGGAGGAGGAGGACTCCTAGAGAGAACCGAGAAACGTAAAAACAAGTCACGCGCTTGCAGTGCAGCCCCCACCCGCATGGCTGTTTCCCTGCCTCCCCTGGCAGGCGCTGCCCTGTCTCCTCACGTGCCCCGTATCTAAGCCTTCACGCGTGCTCTTTCCCACGTGAATGCACTTTCTCCTCTTCGCCCAACCAGTCTTTTCTCACAGCCTCTGCAGGCGCATCCATCTCGCCCTGGAAGTTCGCTGCGTCTCATCACTTGGGCTCAGAGGCCAGCTCCAAGCCCACCGGAGTCTCCGTGATGCATGGCACTGTGCGAACAAGGTACCCAGAAGTCCTTGTGGAGGGAACGCAGGCCTGGAGACTCCTGAGAACCGCGACAGAACCTATCACACCGGAATCAGTACAGGTGGACCCCAACTTCTGCAGTCCGCTATACTTTTGGTTTCACAGTGGTGCATAAGTGATAGAAATTCAGTAGAAACTATCCTTTGAATGTTCGTCTTTTCCCAGGCCAGCAAGAAGAGGTGTGATCCTGTCTGGCTGCAGCAGCTGCTGTTACCCATGAGGTCAGGAGGGGAACTGACCTATTTCTACAGCGTACTCTGACTAAGCAGCGGCGTTCCAAGGTCGGGTTTGTTAAGTGCATTTTTGACTTAGGATATTTTCCCCTTACGATGGATTCAGCAGGATGTAACCCCATCCTAAGTACGAAGTATAGATGCTTTCTCGACTTATTAGTATGTTACTTCGTGTTGTTTTTTAAATTAACATGCTATAAAAAAAGAACAACAACAACAACAGAATAAACGTGCTGTGAATGAGAAATGGAGTTCAGAGTGGTCAAGTGATCTCCAAAATCACAAAGTTAGTGCTGAGTCTGAATTAGAATCCAGAACTCCATTCTAACACCTTATCAAGATGAAAATAAAGTTTTGAGAGTGCAATTTGCAACAAGGCAAATTATTAATAATATTCCCAACGGAAGCCCAATGTTTTGCAGTATGATATGCAGTACTGGCCAACGCTCTCAGTAAAGGTGGCTGAAGCCCTGTAGGAAGGACACAGACTAAATGTCTTAGGAAGTGGGTGCAGAGGAGTGGACCATAATGGCAGGACACAGGAGAAGCTCCACCCCCAAAACATACCCCAGGCCCTGCCATTTCTCTCCAGTGCCACTGCTGGCCCCAGTGCAAGCCTCCGTGGCTCTTGCTTGGATCATCCCAGTCATTTCCTAATCAGTCTCCATGTTTCCACTCTTGCCCAACAATCCATGGCTCGCTCAGCAGCCAGCGTGTTACTTCTCTGAAATATTCATCAGATCGCATCACTCCCGCCACTGGCTCCCTGAATCACAAAACTCTACTCACCTCTGCGGAATGCTTTAAGTGGACCAAACTTGGCTGGTCCAATCCTTCTCTCACCAACCATGATCCATTCTACTCTCCGTCCCTCAAGCATGCCATGCCATTTTCATCCTGGAAACAACTGCCCTGGCTTTTTCTTCTACCTGAAAAGGTTTTCTGCGTCATGTTAGTATGGCTGACCCTGGGTCATTCAGATTTCCATTTAAATGTCATCTCTTCAACCTAAAGTAGGTACCAGTTTCTTTCTGTCACATTACTTTCTTTTAATTCTTAGCCAAACACCTACAAGTATCTGATATTTCTTGTGTCAACTAATGCATCAACCGTCTCTCCCCTACCCCACTACAGTGTAAGCTCCAGGAGGCCAGGAAGCTCTTTTCCCTTGTTCTTTTTTGTATTCCAGCGCCTGACACCTAATAGGTAATGTATATATAGAGAAAAAAGGAATGAAGGAATAAGAAAGACCACCACTCTGCCTACTTCACAGTTTTGCCTCCATCTGGCTAAATGAGTTACCATCTGGGAAGAGGTTAAAAGCTTTCACCTAGGGCGGGGGATGTAGCTCAGCAGTACAGCGCCTGCCTGGCAAGCGCGAGGCCCTCAGTTTGATTCCCGGTACCAAAAAAAAAAAAAGCCTTCACCTAGAGGGCAGTGAGTAGCATGATTGTAGGTACCTCAAAAGCAATTTGAAACAGTATATTCTAAATTATCCTACAAGGTCTTGATCAAGCCTCCTCTCTTCTGAGAACTTCCTGGAATGTTTACGGTCTCCTCTAACTTGAGGAACTGCCAGACTTTCTCAAGCTTCCCTTGCCCAAGATAAAGAATCCCCTCATTTATATCAGTACCATCATTCAACTATATGAATGCCCGCTAGGTTCATAGGACCATGCTAGGTTCACATGGGCACAACAATGAATGAGGAGACATTTACGTGAAATTTCCATCCTGTAAGCTATGGGAAACACAGCTATCGAACCAGTGTGTTCACAAATTACTTAATTACAGCTGTGATGAGAGCCACAAAAAGAACGAATGTGTTCCAACAGCAGCGTCCGAAGACAACACACCAGCTGGTTAAAGGAAGGAGGGCAGGCAGGAAGTGGCTGAGGGAAGTCGAGGTTATGTTGTGAGACGAAAGCCTTCCGGTCTAGGGGAGGCAGCAGACCAGGTACAGAATCAGAACGGGCCCCTCTCACTTCCGGTTTGGTCATCATCTCCCCAGGATCCACTTAACCCACCCAGGCCTCTGATGACTCAACTGTCCTTTGAGGAGCAGAATCAATGTTTGGTATACATAGAACCCTCAGGGAAACAAAGGGTTACTCCTTCACCGTCCAGAGGTGGAAAAGGTTTAATTTTGATGAATAAAATATGTAGTAAGGCACGTTCTAGTTACGTGCTGAGCACAAAGATCTACAAGGAGAGCTGATTTGCCCAAGATTACCATCTGGATGCGGTGGATGCGGTGCAGAGTGGAACCCAGGTCCCCTCACTCTCAGACCCGAACTTTTTGCATAGGTTCTCACAGTTCTCCACTGCTGGGCCCAACTCCACCCATGTAGCCTCCCACTTTTCTCACAAGCCTGGCTGCTGAAATCATTTAAAGTTCAAAGCTTACCCCAGATCTTCTTCTTGGCTCCATACTGAGGTCTCACCCTTCTGTTCACTTAGCTTGTTAAATCCCCCACCCTGAAGTGCTTAGTCTAAGTCCACGCCTTCTCTTTACCATTCTCCATCACCAAGTGAGTCGAGAGCAGCTGTTCTCAAAGCTACAGAGTCCTAGGGGACCTGAGGCCCTTCCAGGTGGTCCATGAGATCAAAACTATTTTCTGAATGATACCAAGATGGCATGTGTCGTTGTCAGCATGTGGACATTTGCAAAAGCAAAGGTGAGTTACACTCCTGGCCCCTTAGTGCAAATCAAGGGAGTGGCACCAAATTATACTACAAATCATCATATTCTTCAGCACCATGTGCTGGCAGGGAGAAAAAAGCCAGTTTAACAACATCTTTAATACAGCACTAAAAATTCTTAACTTCATTAAAACCTGACCCTTGAATACTCTGTGTGGAGAAGCTACTTCCATTGCCTACCAAGGGACAGGGTTGTCACAAGGTCATGAGCTCACGTGATGGAGCTCTGAGCCCAACCAGAAGTTTTCATCATTAAACACCATTTTTGTTTGGAAGAATGACAAACAATATTGATTTAGGTTTGAGTATTTGATAGACAATCCCTTGAAAAATGAATAAAATAAGCCTGTAATTTCAAAGAAAATTGACTGCTGCCAGTGATAAAATTTGAGCTGTCAAGCAAAATTTAGAATTGTAGAGGAGTTGCTATTGTTGAGTCTGACAGCCTCCCAGGAAAGACTTTCCCCTGAGATCGATGGTGATATTAATAAGTAGTTTTTTTTATATTGCATAAATGTCTGAAAATCTGTATACTCTGTGGGTTAACATTTTCCAAATGATCAGTGCATCATGTTACAAAATTATGCACAGGTTTAAAAAGTCTAATCACAGTGTAAGACAGACCAATGGGCGTTGATCTAGGGAGACTTCCAACCTCCACGACAGTGAGAAATAAAGTTCTGTCATTTAAACCACCTGGTCTGTGACGCTTTGCTGTAACAGTCTTAGCAGATAAATACATAAACATTTAATAAAGAAGGAAACAATTCAACACACTCTCATCCAGAAAATAGAAGGCACATTTTGCAACTCATTTTATGAGACCAATATTACTCTGATAACCCTTTCTTAATTAGAAGAAAATTTAAATAACAAATATGCTTGTGACGTAGATGTAAAAAACAGTCCTCAACAAAATATTTGCAAATTGATTCCATGAATACATAAAAACCAAGGCTTTTTGGTAAGTGTATGGCTTAGCATTTGACAACCAAACAATGTAGTTCAGTTCATTAACAAAAGGAAAAACCTTGATATCTCAATTGATGCTGAGAGAGCATCTGATAATATTCAACTTTAGTTCTTGTTAATACTCTCTACAATTTAATGGTAACTTCCTTAACCTTATAAAAGGCATCTAGAAAAAAACTACAGTTAGCATATTTAAGTCACTCTCACCACTCCATGCAACCTTATATTGGAAGTTCTAGTCAATGCAAAAGATAAATAAAAGGTGTTAGGTTTTATATCTAGATACCCCTCCCCCGAAGCCTCATGCTTTCACAGGTGGGGCTTTCAGGAGTGACTGGATCATGGGTGTGTGATCTTCACCCTGGATTAGACCCACTGATGGGTTTATAGCTGGGTATGATGGGAGGAGAAGCCTGGTAGGAAGAGGGGTCACTTTGGGCATGGCCTGGAAGGGTGTATATTCCCCCTCCCCCCTTGATTGCTTGCTGCTTCCTGCCTACTATGTCATGAGCTCTTTCTCCTCTGTGATGACCCTCTGCCATGCTGCCCTGCCTCGGAGCCAGCCAACTATGGGCTGAAACCTCTACAAACTGTGAGCCAAAATAAACCTTTCCTAGAGTTACGGTGTCAGGTAGTGTCTCACCGATAAGAAAGGAAGACAAAAGGTTTACAGTCCACAAAGGGGGAATTAAAATTCTATCCACCGACAATGGTTTGAACAGGATGACTGCCATCTTTTAAATACAACAAAGTGAACCCCCTCCCTCAACCTTTCTGCCCCTTCATCTACATTCTGATCTGTATTAAACCCTCCAAGCCAAACTCACACTGTCTCCATGTCCTCTGGTCTCCCTTGGTCCTCACACCAAATCTGCCTAAATCTGCTCCCTCACTCTATAGAAACTGTCTTTCCTTCACATCATCAAAGCTGAATGGTTACTTTCTAGCCTCCTCTTACTTAACTATTCAGTACTTTTGGTTCTGCTAATCATGCATCCTTTTTTTTCTTTAAGCAGTACTGGGGATTGAACCCACAGGTGAGCTACATCCCCAGCACTTTAGATTTTTTTTTTGGACAGGTTCTGAGTCACTCAGATTAGGCTCACACTCATGATCTTCCTGCCTCAGCCTCCTGAGTAGTTGCGATCACAGGCACACACCACCGTGCTAGCACTCATCCTTGAACCCGGATCCGCTGACTCCCCTGCTTTTCCTTCTACCTCTCTACTCCTTCTTGACCAATGCCAACATCTCACGAGGCTCAGGGACTCTACTTTTCTCATTCCGAACCCTTTCCCTTGGAAACCTCAGTCCTATCCAGTTTTAACTGGCATCTAATTAATGGTTAGTTCCAAAGGTGTATCTTCCACTTGGGGATTGTCCTGAGGCTCCACTTATAGATCTGACCACCTCAAGAACCAGACTCGTGAATTCCCACCAATCCTGCTCTACATCAGATTTCCAGGGTCGATGCTGACACACACTTTATGTGCCAGAAGCACAGGAGCCTCTCTGGCCACCTCTCCTAACTTCCTATCTAACCCAAACCACCACTGTACCTGCTGACCTCACTTCTTGTACTGAATTGCTGTACTCTTAGTTGCCTCAGTGTCTATTTCAAACCTAAGTTACACTTTCTCAGACCAGAAGCAGAGCTTAGTCACCTTTGACCACAGGTTCTAGTTCTCTGCCTCCCAGTGAAACCATTTCCAATTCTCTACCTCCTTCCAGTTCCCCGATCTGGTTGACCCAGATACCTGCCTTATACAGCTGCCTCCTGCCCAGTTTACCTACGGGACAGCTAGATACCACCCACCTGACTCTCCACATGGACCCACAGTCCTCATATACTGTGCCAACTATGACGGTGAGCTGCAGTGACCCAGCCTCCACCACAGTGGGCCTCCACAGAACCCACACCTGCTTGCCAAACCTGCTCCCTCAGCGAGACTCGCTTGGGCAATACCCTGGACCCATGAAAGGCTCAGTCCACAGGTGCCTTGCTTTCTCCCTCTTGCCTTCTGCCTGCTGGCTGAGTGCACATGTCCAGAGGACTCCCCCTCCTGTTGGCCCTGTGAGGCGATCTGTCCTTTTCTCCCTTTTCTCCTATCTGTGAGTAATAAACTGCTTCTGCTATTCCATGTGTTGTCAAGTTGCCACCTTTGTGACTCACCTGATCCGTACACCAAACTTACCTTTCTTCCTGGCCCAGAGAGTGACCATTATGTAGGAATAAACTGGACACAGGCCAGACAAGAGCCAACGGCATCTACTAGAACACGCAAGTTCCTCATGAGAGGGACACCTGATCACGACAGACACTTGGGTATGAGGCCATCATCCAGGATAAGAAGTGTCCCAGGAAAGGCACATTGTAAACATCCATGACCACATCCCTGGGCCCAGTCAGGGCAAGGATACAGTTTATAGCCACTATCCGGACAGAATTAGAAAGACAGAATTAGAAAACCATTTCTCCTAAATATCTCGCGGATTTGCCCACTTCTGCCCATTCCCACTGTTTGTACCCTAGTCCAGCATCTGCCAGGTACCTTCACAATGACATTATCTATTTTCTGCACATCTCACAGATACACTGCAAGCCCTTTGCCCACTCTTATCAGCTTGATCTTCTCAAAATGCAAACAATCTTATCGTCCTTTCTTTCATGAGGTAAAAAATTTCCCACTGCTGTTAGGACACAGCCCAGATCCTCACCAGGGCCTATCAAGCCCTGCACAGCCAGGATCCTGCCAGAACTTAGCTTATCCTTCTCACTTAGTTCCTCACTCAGTTCGAACCACAGGACCTTTCTTCATTTCTCCCAGGCCCCAGTACCTTGCCACCAAAGCCTCTGCACAGACTCTCTGGATTGCCAACCCCAACCTTAGCTAGCATACCTGGTGTTCCAGCAGCTCTTACCTTGAGTGCCAGTTCATCACAGAAGGCTTTCTTCACCTTCAAGCCTAGGTCAGACCCCCTGCTTATTTTCTTTCTTCCCTTGAAGCATTTATTTCCATTTGAAATTATACAGTCAATAATATGCCTTTGTAACTGTGTCAATCACCAACATTAGGACTATAAACTTATGACATTAGGCCTTTGTATTTTGCTAAACATTGAAACCCTAGCATCTAACTGGTAGCTGCCTCATAATAAGACTCAAATATTTGCTGAAGATTCGACTTAACGATTATACAAAATGAGGTGCATATATAATGTCATACCACTTAGCACTGTTTGTAATAGTGATGTATTAAAAACAACCTAACAACCCATCAGTAGGGGACTTAGCTAAATATATTACAATATACCCGTATTTACAAGTTCCCGCTGGCTTGAACTGTCATCCCATTGGGCGGCTTGTACCACTGGTGGTACAAATGGATCGAATCACTTTTTTTGGTCTTTTTACTCATAAAATTAATAAAAAGTCTATAAATAGATCAAATCTAGTTAGCTGCTTGGATTTGATTACTGTCCAAATATAAACTTTAATAATATATATTTGTAATAATATATAATTAAAAAAATTATTACAATAACCAACAAATTCACTTTTAAGTAATTTGTGCCTATAGCATTTCTTCATGGGTTAATAGTTTATCATTAATTGATTCTCTAAATTTTAACATGGAAATTTACGAGTACCCCATTGTTGGTGTGTATGTGCATTTACAACCGCCGTACCAATCAGGTCCCTGGTGGTCTAGTGGCTGGGATACAACTGCTGTTCCACAAATTAGCTGTATTACAATTTTTAATATCATTTTAATGTTTTCCTGAAGGAACTGTAATTTAATGACATCTGGTCTACTAAATTACTGCCCTTCTTTGCTTACAGAGACTCCCTAAGGGGCGGTACAAACCCACCCGATGGGACAGTCACGCACGTACCCCAGTGGTTCAAGCTGGCAGGAATGACTGAATGCAATTCAGAGCTGCCTGGCAGCAAGACTTATGAATTAATGGACCATCATGAACATTTCAAGGCAACTCCGTATGTGTTGATAGGGAAAGGTCTCTAAGATCTAATGTGAATAAAGCAATGCATAGCAAAGTGTGTGTAGTGCTGCCGTGTGTCACACACAACAAAAAGCAATGCAAGTTTGGCTTATTTGTTGGATAAAAACAGTCACTGAATGTTTACACAGGAAACTAATCACAGCAGCTACGTATCTGGAGGGTGGACGGGAACCAGGGCATCAGAGGTGGGACAGAAACCGCTGGCTACCATTTTATACTATCAGATTTGAATCTGAAAAATCTGTTATCTGTTCAGTTCAATTTGTTATCTGTTATAGTTCAGTGAACACTGTGCACTGTAAACAGTGCTCCTGTACAAAAGTCATTAAATGCTTCTGAAAGAAAGAGCCTGTAGGATGATTTCCCCCTTACCCATTCCTATCTTTGACCCACACCCCTCTTCCTGGTGTTGTCCAATCACAGAAGGTTTTAGGACTCCCCTGGGAAGTAGTAGAAAGCTTTTTAAAAACTTTTAAATGTCATTTTTTAAGTAATATTTTAAAATTATCAGTTGAGAGTCATAATAAACCCCTGCATTACTCTTTATAGTTTACAAAGTACTTTCAAACACATGCTCTAATCAGATCCTTATAACAACTTTGGTTTATATACATTTAATCCCGTTTTATAGATAAGAAAACTGCAGTTGTGAGAAATTAAGAGACCTGCCCAAGGTCATTCCTTTGTAAGCAGCAGAGCCAATCCAGACCTTCTGATTAAGAGGCCACGTTCCTTCTCAGGCTGCTCAAAGGACAGCTCCTTCCTTTTGGAGTTGCTTTCTAGCTCCATAAAAAGGAAAAGAGAATATGAGGGACAGAATGACCTTCACAGATTTTATTTTGATCCTGTGACATTTTATGACAGACTGATATAAGTATGGGTCAGCTAGGTCTGAGTCCTAGGGGATGGTTTTGGACATGCAAAGAGGGAAAAATATTCAACTTCTGTTTTCACTGTTACAGTAGCCCAGCAGGAAAGAAAACAAGAAGGAAAAATGTCTGGCTGGTGTAGAGAGAATCCTGCCAGTAAACCTCCAACACGCCAAAGACATCCCCTCAAGTCCCATTAACACTATGACACCAAACAAGAGAGGCACTGAACACTTAGTACCACTGCTGACTTCTTGGCAACTTTTGAAAGCAAGATTGTGTTTCTATTAACCAAGGGCTGGGTGGGATATTTGAAGATGGAGAGGCGCTGGAAAGGAACCAGAGTGTGGGAGGACTTTGCTCCAGAGGACTGAGTTGAATGGCGCCCTGGGTGTGCAACACAAAAGTTTCCCTACGTAAGATTTTCCTCCTGTTCCAACTCTTAATCTGCAGATCAACCCTAGAGTGCCAGATGCATGTGTTCCTTCAAGATAAAGAAAGAACTAAAAGCAAAGAGAAAGAAATGCACCCTTCACTACTAGAATCCGGGTCCACTGTGCTGGCTGAATGGAAGCTCAGAAATCAACAGCGTCATCCACGGAAAGCACATAAACTTGCTCACATGCCTGCAGGATTTACAGTTGAAGACACCACACACACACACACACACTCACACACACACACACACACAGGCATTTATGCAAGTCCCAGGGCATTCACAACTGCTCTCAGAACATGAAAAGGATTAGCATGTTCTGGTTAACAAAAATCTCCTGACACTTACTCCTCCTGCAATAAAACAATGATCTGAATAGCAATTTTGATCCCTCGTAAGGTTGAGGGAAAATGTAGAAAGCTCCTGACATTCCATGACGTGCTTATCCTGGATAGGAAAGGGAGCCTGATGTTTACCTTCCCACAAAGACAGACATTTTAGTATTTTTTTTTTTTTTTTTTTTTGTGGGTACCGGGGGGTCGACCTCAGGACCTCGCGCGCCAGCAGGCGCCCGTGCCGCTGAGCGATATCACCGGCCCCTTTTTTCGTATGTGGGTTCCGGGAGTCGAACTCGGGCCCTCACGCTTGCCGGGCAGGCGCTTAAGCCGCTGAGCCATCTCACCGGCCCCATTTTAGTATTTTTTAAAATAAGGGAGCAAGTAGTTGTCAATAATTCTTCCTCTAACTCCATGACTATCCATTTGTAATTGCTTTCATCATGCCAGACTATGTAAAAAATCACCAGGAGCATTGTGAAATTTTTACAGTAAATTTATTTAATTTTTTAAATTAAATGTTAAAATGATGACCTAATTTTATTTAGCTCTGATGTGGCCCTTTTCAAAGTGAGCAGGGAATAAAAATGATATAAGCAAAAGGTCTGAAAAGTTCAGGGTGCCTCAGATCGAATTTCTAAATTCAACTGCTCAAGAGCACAGCAATCTGGAACAACTCTTTTCCTCCCTTCAAGTTTTGACTCTTTCTCCATGTACACCACACTCCCACACTTTGTTATCTAAGAGGCCAGAGTACTAAAAGGAAAGGGAAAAGGAATTCTCCTAAGATCAACATTGATCAACAGAAATAGATCTGCTCTCACATTAAAACAATTCTCCATGGTCCTATTGTTCCTTTTTTTTTTTTTCAAATAATGGAAAAATCCAATTCCAAAGTAATGTTAATAGCTTCATTATGTTATCATAGGGCTAATAAGTTACGTAGCTAAAGTTTTGGGGCTAAGCTATTTCAGTATTTTTAGACTATTAGAACTCTGGACACAAATCTGTTACTATCAAGGGTTTAGTTAAATAAGTGGCATGCCCAAAAAGATTGTTTTCAGAATACGCTAGGTGTGACTCACACTTTGGATACTCAGGCTTAGACTGGGTGCATCCAATTCAATATAGAGTGGGCAACAGTAAAGATTAAGAAGGATAAAACAAATCAAGTGTTTAGAAACATATGAGGGGCAAAATATAAGGCAGATTTCCAGAAAATTCTGATGAAGCATAGAACAGTTAGAAGAATTAAGATTTCTGTCAATAGGATAGAGCTAAGAAAGAAACCGCTTAATGTCAAAAGAGAATAATTTCTATTGGCTGGACACACCTGTCTATCACGTGAACAGCTACTGTGCAAGTCTCAGGAGGCCTCTGCGGGGCAGGGAGCCCTGGGTGAAAGAGAAAGAACTCCGAAAAAACAAAGCAGCTACCCTAGGCCATGCCACCAGACAAGAGAAATCATTTCCCTCAAACCCTTCCCATGTCGCCGCAAAAAAGGGAACCACCTAATGTGTGCAAGTCCATTACTTACCCTATAAAAGGTGATTCCCACATCAGAGCTTCTCCAGGACTCTGCCACACTGCCCTAAAGCCAGCTTCATGGGGGGCTGGGGCTGAAAGGCCACCAACGCATAGGCCTAGACTGACCTGGCCCAATACCATCCCAACTCCGTTGTAACAACGCCCATGTTTTGGAAAAGGGACAATCCTCAAATATTTCCCCCAACTGGGATTTGATCCAGATTGGAAAATCTCTTTATATTTTCATACCCAAAATATCCTTCTATTCCCCAATCACCTTGGCCATCCTACCAGTCTTAACAAGTATCTTAAAATCACGGAAGTATTAGCTATGATAGTTATTTCATTTCCTCGAGGACTTTTTCTTCCCACAGAACAATTCCTTCAATAACAATAACAAAAATAGTCACAATGCTTTACACGAATTGAACACTTACTCTTCTAAGCACTATGCCAAGGGGTTTGCATAATTACATTTCAGATATTCAAATCATGCTGTGTCAGCCCTGATATAGTTGGTTCCATTGTCTCTTTTGTAGAAGGGGAAACTGAGACACAATAATCCAACCTTCATCTCATTTTCTTTCCATACTTTGTGAATAAATAACAAATAATAAAGCCTCAGGAATCTGAAGTTTTTTATGAGCAGTGTTTTCTAAGAGCTGGGAGGGAGAGAGTGAGGGATAAACGTTTTGGTCTGAGTTTCTGCAAGAATATTCTTGACTCCCTTGGTTACAAGATTCATACAAGATGTAGCAATTCCACCGCTCTGCTGTGGCACAGTGTCTCGCCAGTGCTTACCCTGTTGTCTTCCTGGATCTCCCAGTCACTGGAGAAAGTCACAAGCTGCTGTCCTTGGGAACAGTTTGCAAATTGAAAAAGGCTGGAAAACATCCTTCTGTTTTCTTGTGTATCGGGAAAGATGGCGTCTTGGAAATTGACTCCATGAGGCAAGAGGTTATAATTTTCATCCATCCTAGTAGGGAGGAGAAGAAAAGCAGAGATGGATCTGGGATGGCTGAAGTAGACCAGCTTGGGTCAGGAATCACAGGGGATCATGCTAGTTTTGCCAAGTTCATCACAGTGACTTGCACGGTCCTCATGAAGGAAGTTGCTACAGTCACTACTTCTGTTTCTCTGCCTCACACTTCTTGAGTCTATCCTTAAGGTTTTCAAAAGAATGACTTTGGGACAGAAGGGGGAAAGTATGTATTGGTATGCCTGTTGTCTATTTGTGCATCTTTCAGGTCCCCAACAAGCGTTTTTTCTCAGGCACAGTATCCTGTTTCCAGGTAAGAGAAAGGCCAGTTGTAACGACTCGGGTTCTGGTCCTGCCATTGCATTATCTTGTATATGACATGAAACCTTAACTCCTAAGCCTCGGTCTTCCACTGTTGAAAGAGGATTATAACAGTACTGTACCTGCTTTCTTAATGGTGTCATCAGGATTGCATTAGACAACGTAAGTAAATGAAGCACTTGGAACAGAGGCAATGTAAATACTAGTAAACTTTTTTTTTTTAAACCAAGCCTGATGCAAATCTCATTAAAGCAGTCATGAAAAAGAAGAGGTGAGGATTATAACCCAGGCAAAAGGGGGGAGAATGGGCTCCCTAGTGAGTCTCTACTGACGCCCTCTACACACACACACACACACACACGCACACACGCACACACGCACACTGACTGGTGTCTGTTCTCAGGCAAGGGGTCCCAGAACAAGAGAGAAGAAATGATTTCGATGAAGTTATTGACACACTTCAGGGCAATCCTAGGAAATGAAAATCTGTGAGACTGCTGCTTGACTTGGTCTGTCTGCCCTCTTCGTAAATATGTTAGAGCAAAAGATGAAAACAGTTGGCTGACCACTCCAGCCACTGGACAAAACTGTGTTTCGTGATAAAAAAAGAAAAGCAATAAAGTCTGCTCAAGTACTTGGGCTCCCCCTGCTTTGGAAAATAAAGTGTGTCCTTGAATAGTTTTATAGCTGGGTCCTCAGTATTTTTCCTAAACAGAAACATGAAAAATCTGAGTTAAGTTTCTCTGTATGTGGAAGGCAGTCTCCCAGTCTTGGCTGACTTTATTTAGAAACTATATTTTCCCGGCAATTAAAAAAAAACAAAAAACTCAACCTAATCTAGCTAAACCCCCTCAAGCCGACACAAAGCAGGACATGTTATTCTAAACTTAGATGTTCTGGCTTCAATATGGAAAACACGTGTGGATATGAGCGTCCTAGCACTCCTCTATGGAACTGTTTTCTTATTGTGACAGGAGCTAAAAATCTGCAGACCTAGGTCAGGATCACTCCAAATACCCAGAGTGCCCCTTCACGGACTGGGAAACCTGAAACTATTATTGATTGCACCACCTTTGGATTAATTCATTTGCTATCTAGACATAGAGGTTCGATTCCACTTTGACGTTTCTTGCCAATGTTCCGTATCACCTTAATTCGATTGAAATCAACCGACGAATTTAGGGTTCCACCTGCTGTTTTCGATTTCAGATTTCAGTAGAATTCAGTAATCAGTGAAAACTGCCTGAATTCTGGGGCAAGATGCCTTCCATCTTGACCAAAGGCCAATTTCACAGGACCTTGGAAGACTGTAGCGGTCCTGAATTAGACAGGACCACCTGTCTGATGCACTGCTGGGCTCTTCAAAATGCTGTGAACCAGTCTTACCTACAGCACGTCCCAGAAACCTTTGCTATTGCGAATAATCTGGCAGCTAACAGGAGACGCTGCAACAAGAGGACAGTCAGGCTGTGCCTGGGCACTGAAGTGGGCACTGAAGTGGGTACTGAGAGTGAATCCTGATTACACAACTGCTCTGCCCCAGGTGCTTTGCCTGCGCTTCTGCACTTCTGTATCAACCAGCCTTGCTTCTCACCTCATGCGGGTGAGGATGCGGAGGTCCTTGACGAATAACTGGCTCAAAAATGACAGGAAAGAAGAGCCAGAATCCCAAAGACTGATTTCAAAGATTGCTTGTCTCCCCATTCCAATCTGTGCCCACAGGAGCCAGTTTAAACAAAAAGACAAACAGTTGTTGGAAAGCACCGTGACCTTTTGCCTGAAACACCAGCCTGTGTACAGCACGCCGGAATCAGCTCTGGTTTTTAAAGAGGTGAGCAGGGTCCTGTAGCGAGGGCGGATTGAGAAGGAGGGAATAAAGCGCGAGGGGGACAGGGCCCCGCGGGAGCCCTGAGCTGGCCACAGGTCCCTTGCAAACGCGCAGAGACCGCGGTGGTGGCGGAGGCGGCCCGGCTCACCTGAGGAAGAAGAAATAGGAGTAGCCCTGGACGACGGTGTGCGAGTGGCAGGAGAAGTAGCCCAGGCCGGTGAGGTTGAGCCTGGAGCCGGCGGGCACCTCCAGCATGCTGCCCCACGCCTGGTCGCACAGCATCTCGACCTCGGCGGAGTAGAAGAGCGCGCCCTGGCCGGCGTGGTACTGCCACGGCAGGTAGTTGTAGAGGCCGGGCGCCTCGGGGTGCAGCGCCAGCACCTGGGCGTACACGATGGTCTCGGCCAGCTCCGCGCGGCAGCCCTCGCTCAGGGGTCTCCACTCGGAGGGCAGCTGGCAGGCGCGCGCGGGGCGGCCGGCCAGGCAGAGCGCGGCGAGCAGCAGTGGGCGCAGCATGCCGGCGGCGCTAGCGGGGGCGCATGCCGGGCGCCGGGGTGCGGCGGCGGGGCCGGGGCGCTCTGCGGCTCCCGCTCCCGCTCGCACCCGCGCCGCGCCGGGGAGCTCAGCGCGCACAGCCCGCGCCCGCCGCGCTTTAAAAAGTCGCCGGGGATCTGCGCCCGCCTCCCGCCCTGCCCCCCGCGACCGGGGCGGGGAGTCGCCGGGTCCCGACTGTGCGGGCGCCCCGCCGGGGCCGGGGCGGAGCCGCGGCCAGGTGTGGAGCAGCGACGCGAACGTGGACAGCCTTGAGTAAATGCTGGCTAAGTCTTTATTTTATGTGGAGTTCATTTACAGTCAAAACACATAGAGATCAAACCTGATTTCATCTTCCCAGAGATTAAGCGTGGGCTAATAAATTTTCTCAGATTCTCATTCTGATTCTCATTATTTTTAAATGATCTTCAAAAAGCCTTGATAAAAGATTCTGAATACCCAGCCCCTGAGAAATTCAGAAATAAATTCCAAACAGCTTTTCACAAGCCAATGAAATGGTGAATTTGAGGCGACCCAGACTCAACAGTTCTAGCTCTAAATTGCCTTGATTATTCCTGGTACAGTTAAGAAGAAACAAGAGTTCATAAATCAACGATCATGTATTTTATATATTACCGTAAGTCATGCATATCATATATCATGTGTACGATATACCCATCATGGTACATATACATATTATACATAACAAACCAGTAAGATTTATAAGCAAACTGCTTTAAAATAATGGACCAGGGCCGGTGAGATGGCTCAGCGGCATAAGCGCCTGCCTTGCAAGCGCGAGGGCCCGAGTTCGACTCCCGGATCCCACATACGAAAAAGGGGCCGGTGATATCGCTCAGCGGCTCGGGTGCCTGTTGGCGTGCGAGGTCCTGAGGTCGACCCCCCGGTACCCACAAAAAAAAAAAAAATAATAATAATGGACCATTCTGCAAGCAGTTTGGTAATTTGGCTTCCTGCAAGACTGAGCGTTGGAGCCTGCTGAATTCTGTGACCTGGAGGGAAGAGTTCATGGGAAAATCTGGAAGAAAAGGAGAGGATACAAAAGTAAGAGTGAAAATTCAAATGCTGAATGAGCTTGAGCTGGGCGTGGTGGCACTTGTCTGGAATGCCAGGACTGGAGAGGCTGAGGCAGGACCATCGCAGTGACTTGGAGGCCAGCCTGGGCTATGTAGTGAGAGCCGTTCTCATCTCAAAAACCCGGGTAAAAAAAGAGAAAAGAAAATTTAAAGGCTGGGCCTCACCTCTCCAGGACCCCTAATCTTCCTGGAGTCCTAAACCTTCAGTTAGGATGACTCCATTCGGAAATGCTTGTTGAGGCCACGCAGATGGTGCAAATCCAGCCCACAGAGGAGGGACTAGGGGAAGAGGGAAATGAAGAAACCGAAGGGAGCGCTTTGGGCCTCATCAAATGATGAAAGGATCAGGATTCCAGGCAGCCTTGAGGGACTCAAGGGCCACAAGGGACAGGTAAGGCTCACACTAATCTGTCAGAGACTCAGTCAACAGAATTCTTGTAGTTTCACGACAGGGCCTCGCTAAGTCCCTATGCCCAGCTTTCGAACAACCAAATTCTTATTCTTACAAACCCTGAGATGGGCCCCGACGCGGAAGGACGAGGGAGAGCTCCTCAAGACTGTGAATCCCTGCATCTCCCAGGTGCAGCCTGGGGCCTTCATAACTTCTGCAGAAAAACTAAAATCAGATTATCTTCCAAGTGAGTCCAGGGGACAGCAGTGCCAAATACAGTCACTTTGCGGGGAGCTTTAACTTATGAATGTGGGAGTCGGGACACAATTCAGTCCTCCACAGCTGTTTAACAGGTGTTCTGTAGGTCTGCTAGAGAAAGAAAAGAGGGACGTGAAGGAGTTTACATTCCCAGGAAGCAGACTTAGAGGAAACATTGCCAACTTTTAGTATATTGACAATTCCTAACGTTTATTCGTCGCTTCCTATGGGCCAAGGACTGTCCCAAGGACTTTAGATGTTATTGTAATTAAGTCTCTAAACAACATTCCAAAGTAGACACTATTACTATTGTCATGTTACAGCTTGGGAAACTTAGACACAGAGAGATTAATTGACCTATCTAAGATCACAGAGCCAAAAATTGGCTTTTTATCCAGGAATCAAACCTTAGCAATCAGACTCCAGAGTCAATACACGTAACTACAACACTACAATGCGGCAAAAATAGGAAAGGTTTTAAAGGCACAAGTTGGGCCTGTGTCTAGGAGGTACGTAGAGTACGTAATTAGTAAGAACCTTACTAAGAACCCAGTGATGGCTCAGTGAATGTGGAATTGACCTAACATTAATTTTGTATTATCCAGAGGCCTTGCTGTATTTCAGTTCTACAGCGTATACAGACAAGATAGTAAGTTTTTCTTTTTCATTGCATCTCCAAATGCCTCAGAGAACTGGAAAAGATTTATCTATGTCTACCAACACTAAAGCTTTGACTTCTTTCCATTTAGACAAGCAAATAAATAAAAAGTAGTATGCACATCTGTTTTCTCTCTTCTTATATAAATTTGACAGAATTGAAACTCTTCAGTAGTCATGCGAATGAATTTTCTAGAAGCTCTTTCCAGAGGCTGTCCTTCTTGTGGACCCTTCAGATGCATCAGTCATGTTTTTCTTCTCCTCTGTAAGGCCAAGGGCTGTATCAATCGGGGTTCTTTTCCTGGTGGAGCCATTGGTGTGTCTCATGGTGAGCAGGTCCTCCTTGGGGACAGAGACTTCTAAATAACCATAATGTAGCCAGAATGGGAAACACAAATTCCATGAATTAACTTTGGATTTAATAATGACCCAAGCTATTTCCATCCCTTGATTCCTGGACTCCTCCATTCTGCCTAAGAAATAGATAACACATCAAAGAGTAGACAGTATCCTTCAAGACATCACCCATCATTTCAGGGCACTGACTGCCAGCTGACAGTATAACTGAATCTTCCTTTACACCTTTTAAAACTTGCTTACTTGCACCCAGATAGTGAGGCCTGTGATGAGAGCAGTTACTTCTGTGGCCATGAGCCCTTTGCTTTACTTCATGCTGTGAAAAGAGCCACGCTATGAGAATTGCTGATGTGCTATGAGAAATCCCATGGTGGTGGATGAGGCATTCTGGGAGTCCATAGATGATGCTACTGGCAGAAACATGAAGGGCAGGGGATGCAAATACATATCCAGAAAGTTTCTATTCCAGTGAGGATAAATGTCTGCCCCTTCCAAGATAGAAGCTGTTCAGTGTAATCAACCTGCTACCAGATGGCTTGCTGGTTTCCTAGGTAAACGGGCAATGCTAGGGGGCCAACGTTGCTCCCCACTGTTGACACATTAGCCCTCAGCAGTAGTATTAACCAGGCCAGCCTTGGTGAAGGGAAGTGGCATCACTACTTTTTTCTTGAAAAATACAGGCCATGCTGGTAAGTTCAGTGGAGATGTGATGAGGACATGTGATATCACCACCTGTAGTTCTTTCAAGTCTTTGATGGTAGCATTAATTTTTGCAATCTCCTCAAAGATCAAGAATTGCTTCTAATTTACTCTCTTGGTAGAAATAGAAGTTTTAGGGCCTTCCACTTCACCCTTCCTAAAATAATGGCTATCGCTCATGGGTTAGAGAGCAAATGTGAGGATTCATCCATTGTCCGTTATGTCCATTTCGATGACACCTCCAGAATCTGGGGAGATAACCACTGGGTGGATCTCTGGTCCAGCCTGCCCCAATATGGGTCTTCTTTGCACTAAAATTCATTTATCTTATCGCATGGAATATTGTAAGATCTTTGGCTTGAGGCCACATTGGTATTTTGGGTCCCTCTGGAATCAATATCAGCTCAGAGCCAGTACCTAGTAATCTCCAAAAAGTCTGGGCATTTACTTTTCCCAAATGCACAGACCTCCTAGAAAATCAACTCTGATCCTTTTGGAGGAGGCTCAGAAGGAGATTTATGATGTGTGTTTGTGTAATGATGTAGGGTCCTTCCTCAAGGGGACCTGACCTTCTTCAAAGGGCTGTGCGTCTATGGATTTCCTTATGTCTGGAAAATAGGTAAGAGGTTCTAACTCCCCTCCAGGGCAATTCAAATCAGGTTTTCAGCCATCAGACTTAGTATTTCCTGTTATACAGATTGTTATATAGATCAGGCTGCCTGTATATTTAGTTCAGAGTGACATGATGATCAGATATCCACTGGTGAACATCTCTGCAAACAAAACATTCTGATTTGTAGCATAATGGTGGACTCCACTTCGTCAACCATTAGGTGCTGCCACCTGGCCCTTGTGACTTTAGAATTCCATTATCCCATTTGAAATCAGGGAAGCCATCTCAATGGTGTCATCTTCTACAGTCATATTTTGATACTGATACATTTTTCATTACCTTCATGAAGGGAGTTTTCCTGGGTCATCTTGTGGAAGATGGTTGGGAGGTGGTTGTGCAGGTATCTTAGTGACTTTTCTCACTGCTGAGACAAAATACCTGACACCCAAAGTTAAAGGAGGAAAGGTTTATTTCAGCTCATAGTTTGTAGAGGTTTCAGTCCATAGCCGGCTGGCTCCAAGGTAGGGTGGCATGGCAGAGGGGCATCACAGAGGAGAAACAGTCCATAGCATGGCAGGCAAAAGGCAATAAGCCTGCCTTCTTCCTGTCCCTTTATATTCCATCCAGACTACGAGCCTATTGATTGGTAATGTCAAACCCCAGGATGATGCTTCCATTATCCACACCCTTAATCCCAGAGTCACATCCTTAATCTGCATTCATATACCCTAAATCCAGCCACCTCCAGAAAGCCCCACCTATGAGCACATGAGGCTTTGGGGAGACATCTAAATACAAGCCATAACACCTAGTCACGTATGAAACATTCGATTCAGCATTTTTAACTCCCTAAACCTTTGGAATCCCCCCTTTACATTATGCCAGGAAAGATCTGGCATTCTAACCTCATCAAATATATGCCACCATTGAATCCAAATTTTAGTCAACCAATCAAGAAAGCCAATGGAACTACCTCTAAAAGTGCATTAAATCTGGACTTTCTAGTAACTGCATCAATATCATAAGTTTGGCTAAAACTAGTGTTATATTCTTCCTACTTTAGATCTGCACAGTCTGTTGATATATGTTGGCAAAGCCTTGAAACTCCCTGGGTGTGTAGAATATTTCCTCCCGGATCATAGTGTATACCTGACCCCTGGAGCATGCTGAGCTGTGACCTTAATGATTGTAGTAATTGACCTTCATTATGGCTGTGCTTGCCTTACCTGAGACACTTCCATAATTACAGAGCCAAATTTTCTAAAGATAGACCTAGTACTGTCAAAATGTCATTTCCTCCCAAAATAATTTTAACAAAATCCAAGTCAAAAATACAGGGCTGGTGAGATGGCTCAGCCACGTAAGCGCCTGCCTTGCAAGCGCGAGGGCCCGAGTTCAACTCCCGGATCCCACATACGAAAAAGGGGCCGGTGATATCGCTCAGTGGCACGGGCGCCTGTTGGCGCGTGAGGTCCTGAGGTCGACCCCCCAGTACCCACAAAAAAAAAAATACAATGGCACTCTTTTGAGTTTGATTTAACAATTATTCTGTTAATTATAAAAAATAAATAATTATTTCCTTTTCCCTCTCCTCTTCATCTTTTTTCCTAAAAAACACAGTCCTAAAAGTCTTTAGTTGGGGCCAGGCAAATTAAGTCTCGAGGATGGGGCGGGAGGAGGGAGAAAGGAGTTCGAGCTTCCACATGAGACCACCCACTGCAGGTACAAGCTGAGAAGGGTAGCAATGAAGAGAAGTGACCCAAAGCAAGAGGTCAGATCCCAGGCTGGGCAGGAGGGCGTCCCTGCATAGGAGTAGCCTGTTACAGGACTGTGAAGCTGGTAAGATGAACATGTTAACAGTGTGGGAGGGCAGCCTTTGCGGAGATTCAGTGTCTCTGTAGGAAAAGAGGGGGCCCACAGGGATGTAGCCCAAATGCGTGTGTGAAGCCAGCAGAGGTGGGAAGACATCCATATAGGATGCCGGTGCACAAGCAAGCAGGAAGGGCTTCCGTGTGGAAGGGGTGAGCTGGTACAGAATGTGAGAGCGTGGTTAGGGTGAGGTGGCTGCCATGCACAAGGACTGCCAGGCCAGGGAGTTGGCAGCCAAGCAGGGGATGGGAATGTCTGTGTCAGGGCAGGCAGCGCATCTCAGTGACAGTTAGGGCTGAGCGTGGTGTGAGGGCACCTGCAGGAGGTAGAGCAAGATGGGAGAACAGGTACACATGAGAGCTTGATCCCATGTGCAGATATATTAAGGATAAGGGACACAGTTTCCTCGCTATGAAAGAAGGGTGTTCTCGGCATGGGAAGGAAGAAAGCTGGAATGATCCTATGGGACTGAAATATGAATTCATGGGTTTTAATACTGATAGAGAAATAAATGTAGATGTATATGAATTTGTATGTAAAGTTACATCTTTGTGGATCCTGAAAGTCTTAATAGTTTTGAGTTTTAATAAATTTAGAAATATATGCTTACAGAGAGAGATGCGGGGGAGAGAGTTTAATTAAAAACCCTCAGTAAACTAGCAACAGCAGGGAACTTCCTCAACTGATAAAGAGAACTTATGAGTGTGCTGCTAACATTATACCTAAGAGAAACACTGAGTTCTTTCCCCTCAGCTGAGGTAAAAGACAAGGCCATCCACAGTTACCACCTCTGTTCAACGTAGTACACGCTAGAAGTTCCAGTTAGTACAAGTCAGTAAAAAGCACCAGATTGAAAACAAAAGCGTGAAAACCTATTGCGGGTGACATGATCATCTCTCTAGAATATCCAAATGAATCTACAATAATGCTACTAGAACTAATAAGCAGGTTTAATAAGGTACAGAATACAAAACCGACACATAAAAATCATTTGTATTAGATATACTAACAGCAAACCATTGGAAAATGAAATTTGAAAAACAATACCATATACAATGGCATCGAAATATATTAATTATTCAGGAATAGATTTGATAAAATATGTGAAAGACCCATACATTGAAAACTACAACATGTTACTGAGAAAACTTAAAGAAGACTTAGGACATAAAATCTGAACCCTAATGAGGTGCCTCTGAACTTTTACTAGAATGGGAAAAAATCAAAGAGAATGGGGACCGTATGAAGTGTTGTCGAGAACATGGAGGCGCTGGAGCTCTCATCCACAGATGGTCAGGAACCTAAATGATACAATCACTTCAGAAAATAATACGACAATTACAGAAAAAGTTAAACTGATTATCAAGCCATTCCACCCTAGGTATTTACTCAAGAGAAAGCGTATTTCACACAGAAATTCTGTATGAATTCCACAATTTAATGGGAAATAGCCAAAAAATGAAAATAGCCCAAAAGTCCATCCACAGGTAAATGGACAAGTAGACTTATACTATACAATGGAATACTACTCAGCAATACAAAAGCAATTAGCTATTAATACATACCAAACACAGATGACCCTCAATATTAGTTTTCAATTTCCACCTCCTTGATTGATTTCTTCGGTACTGAACTTGTAATTTTTCTGTAAGTTTGAGAATATTTCAAAATCAGAAAGAGAAGGAAAACTAATAAATGGATGAAATACACTAAGTAGTGTTTGAAAGAGGATTGGCAGGTATAATTT
This sequence comes from Erethizon dorsatum, assembly GCA_028451465.1. Classification (NCBI taxonomy): domain Eukaryota; kingdom Metazoa; phylum Chordata; class Mammalia; order Rodentia; family Erethizontidae; genus Erethizon; species Erethizon dorsatum. Next base: position 75,458,836 of record CM051834.1, read on the forward strand.
GCCTTTTCAGATATTAAAAAGTAGATTCTATAACTATAATGCTTGAAATAGTGTGTGATTGTGCGAAAATCCTATCAGGAAGACTAAATAGATCTTGGTTTATAAGAATTTAACATAGTATGAAGTAACAATTAAAACTGCCAACTTTTAGGGAGTGGTGTGTAAATCATAGCACATTCATGTATTTGCATAGCGTATCACATTTTCAAACATTCGGAATGGCAGGCATGTTATATAAATTAGTGAGGTATATCATGATCTATGGAGACTTGATGGGCTTTTGGGGTGCTGGCAATGTCTCATGCTTGACCTTGGTGGTAGTTACATGGTTATTCATTTTTATAAATATATTTTATGCATTTTCCTGATATAGGTGCAATTTTAAAAAATTTAAGGACATAAAAGATTTCATCATACTGGATTATATTCTAAAGATTGAGAGGTCAAGTAGATCAAGTTCTATTGCTTTTCTATGCATATGAGGAACTAAGTTCCAAAAGAATTCAATCACTGCTCTCCCGGAGCAGATACAAAACAAGGCCACAGTGTGTCCATCGATGCTCTTGTCGCAGTGCTGTCTTGGCTACTCCAGCATTAGTGATTTAAGAGCTAACAACTCTCACAGCAGTTACCATGGGTGTGTGTTCATTCTGGGCACTTACATACACCACTCCCGAGGCCCCTGCGACAGTCCTGTAAAAGTGACATTCTTGCCTCCAATTTACAATAAAGGAACAGGGACACACAACTGATAGAGAATAATGCTGCTGTTCTGATCGATTCAGTTCACTCATTAACTCAGTCAAACTCAGTAGCAGCTGTATGTCAGACACTGGGAAGATACTGGAGATATAAAGACACATAGGACACTGTTCTTACCCTCCAGGAATTTAAAATCCTGATGAACTCCAGAGTTAGAACCATCTCTGCCTGTTTCTATTCTGCCTATCTGCTATTGTCTAAATGGATTCCAAAATCAGATACTTCTCCCAGTAGCAACCAAGTTACCTCCCTCAGGTCTCTCCCCTCAAAGCTAATAGTGAATAAACAAACCCTCCAGTAGCTATGAGTCAGAGTTAACCGACTGAAGTTCAGAACTTTCTGTATATCTGTCCACTATTTTAATATTATATGTTAAAGAAAGGGCCCAGAAAGCCTAAACAGAGTTGAACAACTCAAAAATAAAAAGTATTCCTGCCATTGTAGTAGAACACATTTCCTAGTCCTGAAGGGCCTCTTCTGGAGGCTCCCAAAGCGCAATGTAAATGTGAACTCATTCTTCCTTCTGGTATCCTTGGGAGGCAGGAAGCCAGTGTTATTTCACAGATAAAGAAGCTGGAGTCCCCAGAGGTCGAATGCCTTGCTGGGGATCACATAACTACAGGCAGTTGGGGGTGCTGGGAATGGGCTTGGGGTTAGGACCCCCTGCCTGGGGTCCCCTGGCTCCCAGATGGGGCCTCCTTCCTAAGAGATAACGTATGTTAAGCATCTGATGGAGTCTTATTCTATAAAAGGAGAGTTATGGGAATGCTGAGTCGAAACCTGCGTTTTCTTCTGCTGCACAATAATGCGAGGTACACTTTCAGGAGGTTGTTTAACACACGTGATATCGTCTGTAACAGCACCAGGTTCATCTAACTTGGGGACTAGGATGACACTAACATGGCCTTCCCAGTGCCGAGTCCATGATGATTGTGTTCCATCAGGAGAGGAGAGAGCCAGGGGACATGCCGTGCTCTGTTAGCTGCCATCAGCCCTTCAGTGAGGCAGTATGGCTGTGTCCTTGCTCTGAGCCATGATTAAGACACTGCCAAAGCCATTTTCACAGCTGGTAAAATGGAGACAACGGGATGAGTTGATTTTTCAAAGAAGGGAGGTAAAGTTCTAAGAATCCTTGATTTAATTTTAAGTCCAGCAAACCAAATTCCTAACATCTTGTTCAAATTTTCAGACACCAAAGGGAAGTGGTAGGCAAGGACTGAGTATTTTGACACTGTATTCATCATTCAATGTTTATGCTTCAACAAATAACTTCCAGTATTTGTCTCTCATCCACTATGTGCTGGGCATTATTCCAAGCAGGGATGCACAACAGATAGAAGAGATGCTGTCCTCTGAGTATACAGCCAGTAGCCCAGTGGCATGAAGGAGCAGGCTGGGAGAACAAAACCAGGCTTTGAGGACATAACCTTTGCCTAGGAAAGAATGGCTTGAAAATCTTTATATTCAACACCTTCATTTAAATGCCCACAAAATGAGCTAGGCATGGTGGTGCACAACTGTGATCTCAGCTACTTGGAACGCTGAGGCAGGAGGATACCAAGGTTGAGGCCAGCTGGGGCAATTTATGGAGAGAGGTAAAATAAAAAGGGCTTGGGTTGTAGCTCGGGGCTAGAGTGTTTGCCTAGCATGTGTGAGGCCCGAGGTTCAATCCCCAGCATTGCAAAACAAAAACACCAAAACAAAACAAAATGTCCACAGAACAGACAAGGATCAGAATGAGCAGGCCAGAGTCTCAAGTGGGTCTCTGAGAAGTCCACCTTCCCCTCATAAACTAGAGCATAATAAACCCTCAAACCGAGAGCAAGGTAGGTCTCCCCGACCTCGAAATGAAAACTAAAACAAGCCAAAGCCTGAAAGACTGAACAGAGGCCACATGCATGGTTATCCTAAAGCTGCTCTGGGCATCCCTGAGATCTCGTCAACAAGGGGCTCTTTCCCATAGGAAGCGGGGTCTCCTGGGGATGTGTAGATGTAGCCGCGGAGGAGAGGAGCGAAGTTCTCAGAAGGGAAGAGCGATTCCTGCTGCAGGGCGGACACAGCTGGGCCCACTCAATAGACTGGAAGTGCACAAACGATGCACGTCAGGCCAATGTCCACTGCTGACACATGGCCCCGCATCCCAGTGGTCAGGATCCGCTCGGGGAATGTGTAAAGCTGGCTGAACAGCAAACATGGGAAAATTTCTGAGGACTGCAGCACTGCGCGCTTGAGATCTGCTGGTGCAATGTTTTTGCCAGCTGCCCAGAAAACTTAAGAAGATCTTGTTGCAAAGTTTACTGGAGGGACAGTTTCTCACTCCAGAGCAACGATCTCATGGGATTTTCAGCTTGTGGGACTTGGTGACGGGCTGCTGAGAAATGAATAGAAAGCGTGGAAGAAGCTCGGGTGTTCTCATATTTACTGTAAAAATAACGCATTAAAGGGGTTAATAAAGACTGCTCCAAAACATAAATACAACTAGAAAGTGCTGATTTCAGCCTTTTGTGGCATCAGGAAAAAAAAGCCAACTGCCTCATTCACAAGGAAGCCCCAAAGCTATCACAATCAGAGTGATTTTGCGTAAGTGATTTTTCGCTTGCATTCTGCATGCATTAGCCTTTCTATCTGTGATCTCATTGCAAAGCCTAAGTCGATCAGTATTTCAGCAATTTCTGCCCCTAAGGTGAGGTCCTTTGTAGGAGAATATCTAATATTTCCAAATGTTCCATTACCAACTTTGTTCTATTTTAAAATATCATAGCTTAGTGCTGGCAATCCTACTCTACACATTATAGCTTTTAAAAATACATTTTCCATACCTGTGTTAATAATATAAACACTAGATATAATTAGTGGCCCTGAACAGGCACTCAAATTTTTGTTGACTGAATCAATAAATGAATACTTCCTGTAACTATAAATGTACAACCTTAGCCATTTGGAGGTTAATTCAGCACTAAACTGTTTATCCAATTTAAATATTCTCTTATCATGTACTTAATTTGTGTGTTCAAACTCAAAGTGTGTCTTTTGAAGGGTGGATTATCTGTAAATGTTCTCATTATTTACAAAAATGTAGCTCTTTGCCAAAACAACTAAGCTTAACATTTACCAATACAAATAGAAATGTCAGGGAGGCTGAAGCAGGAGGATCATAGGTTTGAGTCCAGCCTGGGCAATTTAGTGACTTAGTGAGAGCCTGCCTTGAAATAAAAAAATTGAAAAAGGGCTGGGGTGTAACTCAGCATGATGGCTCTGGGTTCAATCTCCAATACCACACACACACACACACACACACACACACACACACAGTAGAAATGCTTCTAGAAAAACCTTTGAAGTTAACCAATTCAAAGTACCAACATTCCCCTTCCACCTTTTTACTCTTATTAGTCATGGCTTAATCTTATTCCAAGCTCCCGCTCCGCACTCCATAGCTTCTCTGTACACTTCAGTCCTTTCCTGAAGCCAACTCCCTCCTAGTTCTAGTACTCGTCTTTGGACCGAATTGGCTTCGAAATGCCTTGCAGCTTTCCTCGGCAGTGGTTCTAAGAGTGATCGAACAAGTGTGGTCATTCCTGCAACCTGGTTCTCTTAGTTGGCTGCTAAGCAATTCTGCCCAGATGTGGGTTCCTGGGCTCGGTTCTCTTTCCCTCTTTCCACAGGGCAGAATGAAGAGAAAAATGTAGCATGGTCTGTCCTCAGAGTGCAACACCTACCTCCTTTCCCTCTTTGTGACTTCCCAACCTCCTGTCATCCAATGGGTAAGGTCTCTTCAATAAGACAGATATTGTGGAGGGATGGAGTGACATATCATAATCATGATATGTCAACTCAAATGGATTGGGAAATGCCTAGCACATCAGCAGAGCACTGTTGTGGGTGTGTCTGTGGATGACTGACACGTAGGCCAGCAAACTGAGGGGGTGGGGGATACCTACCTGTGGATGGCACAAACCAATAGGCTTGTAGCCTGGACAGAATAAAAAGGAAAAGAAGGAGAAAGTGTTCCCATTTTGAAGAGCTCCAGCCTTCCTGGGCATGTTCATCATTTGCTGCCATTGCCTTTAGACGTGGGTCTCCAGTTTCTCCAGCCTTCCTAACCAGACCCACACCGGTGACCCTTCGGGGAGCTTCCCAGCCTTCAATCTTAGACTGGTGCTGCATCCTTTATCACTCTTTTTCTGCGGCTTCCATCTCATTGGCTGAGCAGCTACTGCATCCTCCTGCTTCTGATCCTGCAGGAGGCCATTGTAAACTCTCCCTCCGCTGACCCTGTAAGCCTGCCTAATAAATCCCCTTGCGTCATTATACATATATTTTCTATTGATTCTGGTCCATTAGAGAATCCTAAATAATATGGATGGGCTTCTTCAGTCCTTTTTTCCTGGTTTTTCACCCGTCTACTTGGCCTCCCCCTCCTCCCACAAGAGATGAACAATGACTACTGTTGCTGACATTCACCTAGTCGTATCCACCAATAAGCAGGCTCGTGGGTGGTACCTTCGAGGGTCACACAGGTGAGCCATCTCTCTCCCCAGCCTCCTGTTATAGACTATGCAGAAGTCACCTTCTCAGAGATATCATCTCTTCTTCACCTCTTCCACATCTACAATAGTGTGCTGAAACAGCACCTCATCCAAGAACCCAGACTTATTTCTTTCTGGCTCTCTCCCTCATCGAAGTGTATTCGAGTGGGTTGGTGGCAAGATTTAGATTCAGGGTAAAAAGCAGACAGTCTCTCTTAAACAATGAGCCTAAGTCACATGCTTCAACTCAGCTTTTACCAGAAAGCCCTACATCACCTGGCACCAGTACCTAGTAAGGTATAAGTGGAATAGTATAGAGGCTTCTATTCTGAAAACCCATTATCCGAGTTGTTTAATAGAAACAGAGTCATCATACATCAAAACCATTTATTAATAGGCTAACCACTGATAAAATTTATCCCCACCCAAATCTCTCTCCTCTCAAATCAGTAGTATCTATCTCATCAATATTGTAGGTAAAAATTCAAGTAGAGTGGAAGTCTATTGCAGAAATTGTTAATATTGCAAAATTTCAAGATTTTATGTTAACAAAAATGATATTGCAAAAGTGCTTGAAATATATGCTAAGCCACTAATAAATTAGGTTATAAAACAATTTGACTAGTGAATTGAAGAAAAAGTCAACAAGGAAATGATGTGAAAGATACTGTAAAAGAAAGTGATACAAATATGAAAGGATTAACAAAATTAAAAATTAAATGCATTAAGATAGATACACTACCATTTTTACTTAGTTCATTGAAGAGTAAGGTTTGTGCCAATAATGTTTGGACAATTGAATGCTAATGTCTGGTGTCCTGAATAACTAACTTAAAGATAGTAATACGTAATGTATTAACCATTGTTACCCTCCTATTATGTTTGTTTGAAAATTTGTTCTTCTTTTGATTTGTTTTGTTTTTTCTTCTCTTTAAAATAAAAAAAAAAAAAAAATTAAATGCAATTAAAATCCTTGGGAAAAATTCAATAAAATCCTTCATTAATTTTTGTAAACATAGCCCTTTTTGTGATTGTACGGCAAAGGTCAAATGTAAAGTAAAAGATATTTTATCCTATTATAACATTTTATCTAAAAATTATTAGCTATTTGGCTTATCTATTGCTGCATAACAAACCACTCATACGTTTAATAATTTAAAACAATAACAATGTGATATTTCTCACAATTCTGACAGTTGGCTCAGTAGTTTCTCTGCTTCACTTGTTGCTGGCTGATGCTAGCATGACAAGAAATTCCGAAATGGCCCCACTTACATGGCTGGAAGTTGGTGCTGGCCATTGACTGGAGCTTAGCTGGAAGTGTTGCCTGGCACCTCAGTTCCCCTACCCATGGTTGCCTGGCCTTTTACCTAGCTTAGTGGCCAGGCTTCAAGAATGAATATTCCAAGAGAACATGTCCCAGTGTTCAAGTACTTTTCAGGTCTCTAGTTAAACCACTCTTTCTAAAATCCCTTTGTCCAAAGCTACTTCCATGATCAAGCTGTGTCCATGAAGGGGGGAAATACATCTCATCAGGAGGTGGGGTTCATTGAGGTCCGCCAAAATACAGCCTACAACAGAGCACTCTGTGGCCTCCAATGGGTCATGTGCTTTCCACACACAAACTACACTTAACTCATCCAAGGCTCCCAAGCCCACTCCCAGCTCACTCCTATTATAGCATCAAGGACAGAATTTCATTGGTTCTTCAGTGCAATTCCTCTCAAACTGAAGAAGTGTGAACTAACAAAACAAGTTTTCTGCCCCTCACCCACCACATATACAATGACTCGTCAAGGACAGGAAAAGTGCCATGGATTCCCATGCAAAACTGTTGAAAATGGGAGGCCCATAGTGGTCGCTGGCCTTTATCAGTTTTGAAATCCAACCAAGCACATATGGCCATCTTCTTGGGTATGGTCCAATTCTATTCCCTGGGATCTTTAGCTGTGCTCCCTGAACAATCCTTCTCCTCTCAAGATTAATGACTCAGGTTTGTAGCTTAGTTTCTGGCTTGACTTGTTTCCTCCCTATGGAAGTTTGGAAGTCTTTTTTTTGGTACTGGGAATCGAACTCAGGACTTCACACTTGCCAGGCAGGCGCTGTGCAGCTGAGCTACATCCCCGGCCAAGCTTAGAAGTCTTGAGACGTCTTTTCATTTTAAACTCTTTCTGTTCTGTTAGTCCAGGCTGATTTAATTTCATTAAATTGTTTTGTAGCTTTCTACAAATCAAATTACAATCTGCTCCATGAGACAAAGCTACGTTCACAGATTCCCTCAAGGCCATCCTCTGATTTTTAGGGCTGAGTATCAGGGTGAGTATCCTTAAGATTCCTAGGAATCTTTTGTCCAGCTGAGGGGATCTGTGAGATACTCCCGAAACCTTCTTCATGTCTTAACAGAGATCTTGACTCCAAGGCTATGTATTTTTCTGCCAGCACCCTGGTTTCATCTTCAAACTAAAGTCATTTCTTTATTATGGAAATATTTTCTTAAAAGACTGGCACTTTTACTATCAAACCTAGCAAGTTCTAGCTCCTGTTTAGTTCTTCTAAATTCTGTTTGAAATCTTAACCGTCCCTTCTTTAGCTTAACATCCTCCCATACTTTTTCATAGGCAGCTGGAAAGAAGCCAAATGACTCTTTCAACCTTCTGCCCGGAAATTTCCTTAGCCAGATCTACAGATTCATTAGATATGTTTTCTATTTCCCATATTACTACAGGCAACAGTTGTGCAAATTGTTCTTTTTTTTTGAGACAGGGTCTTGCTATGCAGTTCAGGCTGGCCTTAAAATATGTAGCCCAGGTTGGCCTCAAACTCGCGACAATCCTCCTGCCTCAACCTCCTGAGTGCCAGGATTACAGGCATGCACCACAATGCCTGACTACTAATTGTTCTTCTAACACATAGCTTGAGTTCTCTTTTCTCTAGCAGCCAAAAGGAATTTTCTCATTGCTCTTCCAAACCCCACTAACAGTCTTCTTCTTATTCCTCCAAATTTTTCCAATTCTCTGCCAGACTCAAATGCCACATGTGATAGCAGGATCCTACTTTTAGGTAACTTTTGTTTTAATCATCTATAGCTGCATTTTTAAAAAATCTCAAAATCTAATGGTTTGTAACAATTCATTATGACTTCTTTTAGTCTGTAGGTTATTGTGTTTCATGTATTGTTGCCTTGGGGTTGGGATGTCTAGAAGGTCGCAAATGGCCTCACACACACAGCACATTAGTGCCGGTTGCCAGCTGGTAGTTCAGCTGGAGTTGGCGAGGGGACCTCAGCTCTCTTCTCTGTGGGCTTCTCCACGTGGTTTCTTGGGCTTTCTGATAGTATAGCACATGGGTTCCAAGAAGCAGCATTCCAAGGAGACAACCCTTAGTGTGCAAGGCCTTACCAAGCCTGCACTTGGCTCGCCCTAGTTAATATCCCATTGGCCAATGCTAGTCAGGTGGCCAAGCCCAGAGTCAATATTTGAGCAGACTGGGTAAGTGTGCAAAAACCAAAGAGCATGGTTAATTAAGGACCACCAAAATCATAGACTACGACATTCTTCAAAACAACAGTTGATTTATTCTTGGTTAATTAAATGATTTAGGGCACAGTTGTTATTAAATCATTTTGTTGATTATAAGGCAAAGTAAACTCAGTTTTAGAAGTGTTCATCTTATTTTTCAGAAACCGTACCTGTTGAATCTATTTTATGCTGTTTACTATTTTATGACATTTTGGTACCCATTTTAAGTGGATTCCATTTGGGTGCTCTTTTTCTAGTATCAATTATCCTCAGATATAAAGAGTTGCTGTATTTTGATTTCAGTGTAGCATTTGCACCTTGAGTCTCACTGTCAGGTCAAAAACACTTTGCAGAGGAGAAATGTGTCATGAAACAGAACTAGGCATTGCTGACTCTTGGAAATAACACCATCATGATAGCACCAAACATCAGCCCCTCTCCCTGAGAAACATCTTTTTTTTTTTTTTGCTTTACTCTTTAAGGTGAATTAAATGAATCATCTTTATAGTCAGACATTGACAATTATGTGTGGCTTGAAATTATATACAATATTTCTTGCCGTGCCTTAGAAGTGTATAGTTTTTACAAATAGCTTTTACGGGAGTGTTTGTAAAAACTATAGTTTTTACACAGAACATCTTGAACAAAGGTGTAGTTTCAAATAGAGGTTTAATTTTGTCCTCTGCTACATGTTTAAGATTTAAATGAAAGTTTAAAGAATAAGAGTATTTCATGCAGTCCACATTGAATACCTGGAAAATATCTTTTTCACACAGTGATTGAACAAAAACCTGAAGTTTTCACTAAAACTTAGGAAACACTCTACATTTTTATCAAATCCTTGATGAAACTACAGGTAATATTGTTAAAGGAATTTAAAGTCCAGCCAAGAAGTATATATGCTGACCATTTTGTTTTTCTCCCCAGAGATTCTCAGTTTAATCTTACAACAGTCAATGTAACACAAGCTTTGTTCCCTCTACTCCAGCATGGATCTGAGAGGCTGTGTAAGTAAAACCTTCTAATCAAAATGCTTCCACAGGGCCAGTGATTTCCACAGCGCTATTCGGGGCCTCCCTGGGGTGTTGTTACCTATTCCCACATTTCCTCCCTTCAAGTAGATCTATCATTTTACCAGACCTGAAATTACCTTTCCTTTCACATATCTTCCTAAGCAATTAAGCAAAGGATACCCCCACTTGGGGGCTTAGTCATTTTGCCTTATGGCAATCTGGTAATTTGTGAAGAAGCTATAAATGCTGCTTTAGTATTAGTTCTGCTTCTGTCAAACATGGAAACAAAAGTGCTAAAGAACAGTGAGCTGGTGTATCAGCAAGCTGAGAGGTGGGTTCATTAGCAGGGATGGGCTTCGGAGAAGGGTCGTTGCACAAGTTCGTTAGTTCCTCCGCTAACAGACATTTCCCAGAACCCGAGTCACAGTTCTGGAGGCAACCTTCTCTGTATGGAACTCCTGGAACAAAGATGCTGTCTTATTCTGAAAGTCTAATGAGAAAGAGGTTTCGTAGCTTCCATCAGAAATGGTCCCTGTTTGTCATCATTTATCAGGAATTTCTGTACAAATCATAGTCACACAAAGTTGTCCCTTCTGTTCCTTTCTTTCTGACTCCTCACTGCACTAAGACCATAATGAAGACACTAATCATTAATTTATTAATAGACATCATTCACTGAGCATCCACCAATGTCCACATTATAAATTAATAATCTACCAAGTATTTTCCATACCTTAGCTCATTTAATCATTACAACCGTACAAGGTGACTATTCTTGGCTCCATTTGTTGATAATAAACCAAAGCACTACTTCAGAGAGTTTGTATTAACTTGCCTAAATTCTCATGGCCACAAACAGTAAATGCTGGAGCCAAATATAAACTCCATATTACATCTTCTCAATTAATGATGGACACCAAGGTTAATGCTCCTCTTGGTGTGGGGGAGGGGGCATTATGATCCACTGTAGTGTATTTCCATATATTTGACCAAGTCCCTTTGGTTTAGAATAGCCAGGCTGACATAATATATAGGATCAAAATGCCAAAAATTCAGGGCATGACTCAGAATGGAATCTAGAAATGTCAGCAAACCAGACCACCAAGAATTGAGCAGCCTCAATGGGATTTCAAGTTAATTTTTTCTATTGTGAGAACTACTCAGTTCTCAGTTCATAGAGCAACAACAGATGACAGGACAGAACCAAATCTAGGCACTTAAATGGATTGTCCTTTTTCACTAGAAAAAAAATGGTATTATAGTGAACTTATGGACTTCGCTACTCTCCCTTAGACCCATATGCTAAATAACTGATTTAGGACAGAGTCCCAGGAGGATAAAATGACACCACACAAATAACTGTATCTAGGGAATAGAAGGACTGTTGAGGCAGATCCAAGGGCTGTTGTGTCTGTTTCTAATGGTCAAATCCACCATAACCTAGGTTCATTGCTGTTGTTGTTATTGTGGTTGCAGTGCACATGGTAGGCAAATGCTTTACCACTGAGCTGCGTCACAGCCCAAGACCAACATTCTGCCTCTTGAGAAATAAAGTCTCAACACTTCTGGACTTTAAATGACACAAGGACAGGAAGTGTGTCTCCATCCCTTTCATACCATGGCACCTGCAAAATGGCAGCCATATCGTCAGCTCTCAATATTGATTGGACGATGTCAGTAGATATCGATGAATGATGTAACAGTGCCTGAAATGTCTCTCTGAGTTACAGCAACCTGTTTTACCGCCAAACAGGGTGTGCAGGCTGTGGTCAGGCTGTAGTTGAGGCAGGGATCACCCACTGCCCTTTGTTCCTGCCACATCCTCTCTGAGCCCACCACTAAGTCCCAAACTGACCGATCCTGTTGAAAGCTTCTTCCATATTGCCTCAGGAGCCTGCTACGTTTTATCCAGTTTGGTTACAAAAAGCACTGGAGAAAGTCACTCTAAAACCCTGTCTTGGTTTCATTTCTGGGTGTCCTACTCGAAAGCACCATTTCCCTCTCCATTGCTAGGTGGCAATCTTCCAGACAGAGGCTTTCCTAGGGACAAGTGACCTCTTCTTGGCCTCAGTACATTTTTCTGCTGTTTTGTTCACACATGTCTTACATTATTTTTCTGCTAACTTCCTGAAAGCCACACAAAAGAAATTCTCACTTTTATGTGTGACTACAGGGAAAGGTCTTGTAGCTCAGCAGTTATATAATGAGTATCGGAGGCAAGGAAAAACAAAAAAGAATACTTCCTAATAAAGAAGATAAGTCTCAACTTATAAATGACAACACCCTTCAGAAATACTTTGCCAGGACAGGACATCTACCCTACACAACACTTGCAGAATTTTTCTCTGGTTCCATATTATCCTTTTGGTTAAACTTATGAACCAGTTAGGACAGAAATCATATCATGTTTGTATATATTCCAGTGAACCAAGCATGTTTTATTTGAACTATGCTTGTTTTATTTATGTTAGAGAAAGGGTCATATTATCCCAAGTCATTTTTTAAATGTCAAGAATATTCATGTCTTATGGTCACCATTCATATACAATTCATGGTTCTTTGAACAGTTCCCTGAACTTGACATCACTTGGAAAGACATTTTGGACAATGGACTTGAACAGACAGCCAATAAGCAAAATCTTTTCCTCTAAAGGGAGAAGCCAAAAGGGCTAAAGTGTCTAATACCATAAAGAAATGGTTGCCCACCAGTATGAAGTAAGAAGAGGGGAAAATGGAAGAAATATTGCCTTGGGGAAGAATGGGTATTGTCATAAATTCTGCTTTTGACCTGCTGACATCACTGAATTTAATAGTCTTTCTACAACTTTTTAAAAATTCATAAAATATACAGATTTTAAGCTTCAAGTAAACCATATAGCACTTTTGTAAACAAAAATCGTTGTTTCCAAAGATCTTAAATCAGACAAGTGGAAAATTATATTCTCTCTAAACTAGACAGAGGATGAAGGCCTTGTGTACTATGAGAACTTTTATCACTCAACTAATTTCCAGTCTTTAAAAGATTTAATTTTCTTTTTTTTTATGTAGGTACTGGGGGTCAAACTCAGGACCTCGCACTTGCCAGCAGGCACTTATGCTGCTGAGCCATCTCACTGGCACTAAAAGATTTAATTTTCTTCCTTGTTAACTTTTCAATAGAAATTTCCAAACACCCCCCCAAAATAGAGTACAATAAACCCCAAAACACCAATTACTCAGTTTCAATAATCATCAATATTTTGCCATATTTGTTTCATCTACCCTCACTCTTCTTAAACTAGGATATTTTAAAGCAAATTCAAGTTTTCAAGTCACTTTACCACTAAATACTTCATTAAGCATCTCAAAAGAAGGGAATATTTTATTACATAACATATAATGCCATTAATATACCCAACAAAAGTAATCCTCTGATACCTAATACTTCATGAAAGTTCCCCAATTATCTAAAATAATCTTTTTGCCATAGGTTTTTTTTTGAAACATTATATTAGTTACTATGTCTCGTGTCTTCTTTGTATCTCTTTCACGCTAGAATTGCTGGAACATTCCCTTCCCACTTCCCTTTTTCCTTCCATTTCACTGAGTACTTAAAGAAACTGGGTCTGTTAATCTTGAAGAGTTCTTCATACTCTGAACTTGGTTGTGAAGTTGTTTCTAAAGTTTTGAACAACTTGGCACCTAAGAATTGCAGAGGAGCATCTTTGATCTCATGATCTCTCCACTGCCTTGGTTGTGAAACCGGAGAGCATGTAATCTAAGTACCCACACTACCCTCTTTTCCCTGGTGGAGGAATGAAACTCATAACTTAACGCTCTAAGAGAGAACCTCTCTCCAGGAGAGGTCTCTAACAGATTTCAAAGGAGAGCTAGACAGTGTTCCCATGGCTCAGGAAAGAAAAGGAGAAGCCTAAGGCCATGCAGGAGGTCTGCTGAGAAAGAATCAAAGTAGAACATTTAAGTGGGGAAAATACAGCATTTATGTTCCAAAAGAGAAAGCTCCTATCACAGACAAATGAATACACAGAACTTCTTGTGGCTTAAATCTAGACTTAATGTTTCTCATTGGGAAGGTGCAAAGCAAGAAGCAGCCCAGGATGCTCAAAGGCATTGGCTTCTGTCTACCCAGCCCTATTCCTTCCTTTGTGTTGACAGAGTCTAGGATCTGCAGATTAGAGGCAAGAATAAGGGTGATGCTTGTGCAGCGCCAGGCAGCTCAGAGCACTCGGCAGCCAGCATCTTGCTGGCTGATGCAGCTAGAGCTCCCAGGAGGAAGAGACTGTGGCTGCTACGGGACCCTGTCTACCCCACCCAGCTCCACAGCACCTCATGTTGGCCACATCACACAGCCTACTTTAAGTGGCTCTTTAAACTCCTATCACTCTGGGCTACTTTTTTTTTTTTTATGCAGGTACCGGGAGTCGAACTCAGGACCTCGCACATGCCAGGCAGGCGCTTATGCTGCTGAGCTATATCACCAGACCACTCTGGGCTACTTTTGAAAAACCAGTTTCCTCCCTCAACTTGGAAGAATCCAAACAAGACTTGCTGGTATAGTTAAAAACAAAACTCCAAGAGAAGCCTTTTGGCAAAATATCTGGGAGAGCAGCTCAAAGGCCAAAATGCATGTGCTTCAGTTCAGATGAGCAAACACTGGCCATGCCCACTTTGTGGCAGTTTGGTGCTCAGCCCTGGGGGCACAAATAGATTATGCCATGTCTTGCCTTCTAGAGGTTTTCATCTAGGAGCATAGCTGTGTTCTTCCAGCCATTGTTGATCTGTCTTTTTAAAATTACTTTCAGGTGGATTAAAATTTACATTAATCGGTCACTTATAGTTATCTCGATAGTGTATTTGTTGTTGTTGTTGTTGTTGACAGTGTCTTGAGCTATAGACAAATATAAACTATTTGGTACAGTTACGTACCAGGGTCTTTTGTCTAGGACATTAAAGATTTTCACAAATACTGGCCACATACAGTTAGTGAATTAGTATGATATTTCCTACTCTCAGGCTGGACAGAAGTAGGAGGGAGTCTATAGTCAGGAGACTGCAGAGTAAAATTCTGACTTCACTATGGATTTTCATGATAGTTTCATGCAAGCGGCTCCCCCTCTCTTGATCTGTGTGTCTAGTGTTTTCAGTTGAAAGTTGTAGGATCCTCACCCCTTTCCCCCAGTATTTGGAACTGCAGGGAAGAAGATGGGTTTTGGTTGTCACAATAACTATGGTAGATGTATTGCTGATGTGAGTGGCAGGATCCAGAGTGCTTTAGTCCTGTACAGAAAAGTTTCATGAAAATGTTCTTGCTGCCTGAATTGCCAGTGGTACCCTGGGTGACCAGTGACACTGGAAAGTGATATTTAATGTCTTCGTAGCTTGACAGTTATCAATGTTGGTTGGTGTCTATAAATCCAGTCACTCAGAGATTAAGCTCTAAGTTCAAATTTTCTGTCCCATACGTGATGGGCATGGTGAGCACATCGTAGAACCAGTGTCGAGCAGAAGTGGAAGTGAACACAGGGTTCCATTTGCAAGTTTTTCAGGGCACCTGGATGCTGCCTGGGAAAGATTCCACTGCTTCTACCAGATATGCTTTTACATGCAATATGCAATTTAATACAGATGTTCCCTAACTTGGTTCAATTTACAATGTACATCTTTATAACTTCACAATGGCCCAAAAGTGACATGGATTCAGTGGAAACCAAACTTGAAATTTTGAACTTTGCTCTTTCCCCAGGCTAGCTATATGGCCTAAAAATATATGTTCCTCCCTTACAATGCTGGGTAGGAGCAGCAGGCCACAGGCAGAAGGACCAACCAATACTCAAAGGGTGCTATGTTGCTAAGCTATTCTGTTTTGGAGGTAAGCTGTAGTGTATGCATATTCCATTTACGACATTTTCAACTGAGGATGGGTTTCTTGGGACATTGCCCTATCATGATTAAAGAAGCATCTGTATTTGCACCACTGTGTTTATATTAACATGTTTACCAGCCCAAGATAGACTATGCCCCTAATAAGGGGGTTCTAACTAGAAATGGAAACTGACTAATCACCACTGTGAATTCTCAGAAGAAAATGACAAGAGCCGACAGTGAGGACAAGTGAGGGAAGTTCGAGGTTGGTGAACTGGCCATCTCCAAATCTGAACTTCAAGTGACCTCCGAACATGACACTGTATTGTATACAAGGCTATAGTCCCTTTTCTTTTGTAAATTATTTCCTTTATGCTTTAAGTAGATGAAGATTATTTACTGTAAACCTTATCCACAGATTTGTCCCTGTAAGCTCTCAAGAATTGATCCTTTTTTTTTAGAAATCCCAGTTGACATTACAATATTCTCAAGGGCTCATCCTCAGATGATACACCACACACTGAGGAACAAAAAATTCCAGTTCCAAAGACTAATTATTTTTCCAACATATATGTCTAGCAGCCTTTGTAGTAAATGCACTAAAAACCAATTCTCCTTGGGCTAGGAATGTAGCTCAGTGGCACAGCACTTGTTTAGCATGCATGAGGCTCTGGGTTCAATCGCCAGCACACACAAACACAAACACACACACACACACACACACGCATGCATGCACGCAAACATAAATTCTCAAAATTAACACACAAAGCATGAAGTTGTCTTAGCCAGAAGCTAAGACATTTGGACCCTTTGAGGTAAGTTGAAACAGAATTAGTACTTCTCATGGTTTAAAAAGTCTTCATCGCCTTCAATTAAAACCAATAGTAAATGCTAGATGACTGGTATTTTGGCATCCAGCCAAGTCTTATTTCTGGTACAATTACACAGACTAAAATACCATCCACAGCAAATCTTGCACATTTTTATGGGAATGTTTATTTATATTCTTCTTGCCTTGGCTCCACACCATGATAGCTTGTTCCACATGAAGTGTTCATGTATGTTTATTTTCCCCTTGCTGTCTGTAAGTCTATTCCAAGTGTCCAGTGGGAACCTTGGTGGGAAATCCCGGAGAGTAGTCTAGCTGTCAGGTCAGGAACACCCACCACCATCTCCACCAGATGCACTTGCTAAGGGTGCTAAGGGGGCCACCCAGACCAGGAGATCCCAGCTGGTTTGTTTTGGTGTTGGACTACAATAGATCCCAGGAAGCAAGGAAATGTCACAGATAAAACATAGTGTGAAGATCAGTGACCTGGACCCCAATATTAACTCTGCAATTTCTTAATGTATAATTCTACACCTGTCACTTAAATCCTCTGAGCTTCAATTTTTTAACCTATCACAGCAAGTTGTGGTGAGGAAGAAATCAAGTGATATATAGAGGGAAGCACTTTGTCAACTGCAATCTGCAAATGATTGTTAATTGTTGAGATGGTAATTGATAGACTAGGGCATCAGAACCAAGACCAACTTGAGGCTTTCTATTCTGAGGCCTTCTAGGGTTTGAGGCAAGAATGAGGCAGGGAGTGTGGGGTGGGATTCCCAGGACAGTTTCTAGGGGTGGCCTGTCTTGATCTGTTTTCTGCTGCTGTAACAAAATGCCTGAGACTAAGTAATTTATAATGAGAAGAAATTTATTGGCTCACAATTCTAGAGGCTGGGAAATTCACGGTTGAGAGACTGCCAGCTAGTGGTGGTATACTTGTTAAATCATCCTATGCCGGAAAGGCAAAGAAGATGAGAAAGACATTAAAAGGAGCTGAACTCTTCCTTTTGTAAGGAACCTACTCCCAAGACAATGAACCGATTTTCACAGTAATGACATTAATCCATTCAGGAGGGCAATGGCCTTGTGGCCTAACCACCTCTTACTGATATTAGGATCCACCTCACAATATTGTTGTATTGGGGATAGCTTTTAGGGGATACAATTATTCCTGGTACAGAGAATGGTTGGATGCCATTCCAGAAAGAGATGGACAAAACCCAGGACTCAGAGAATTGTCCCAGGACCAACTCAATAAGATTGGTTATCAGGTATGAAAGAACTACATTTTCTTGGAAAATGATGGGGTGATAAACAACAAGAACATAGCCTTTCCAAGATTTGGAATCCAGACACTAGAAAATAACAATTTAGGGAAGAAAAGAAAGAGGGAGGTGGACCCCCAAGAACCAGGAAGGATCTGATGGGAAAATTGGAGCCTACAGAGAAATTGAAGAGACAGCATACAACACGGAAATAGGACAGGACAATCTGCACTTTCTTCCCAGCTCCTGGCTTGTGGCTGGCAAGGAAGGAAGATCAAATCTATAGTGACAAAGTGAAATCAGAAGACTCCAGAAGCTGTCAGGGAGAAACATAGCAATGGTTTGACCAGCAGATGCTGTGCGCTGCAACAGCCAGTGAGTGACTCTAGCCCAAGGGTCTGCCATATAACCTGGAGAGAATGGCTGGATGCCATTCCAGGAGGGGGTGCACTAAACCCAGGACTCAGAGCAGCCATGGGTTAGCTTCGTTTCAGGGCTCCCAGTGTTGTGCTCCCACAGTGACTGGGTGAAGGACAGAAAAGGGAGATGATGGGGTCAGAGAACCATGGTCAGGCCACAAGGGACCCCCTGAGGGGTTTATGTAAAAGGACTCAGGCCCCAACCTCATTGCCAGAGGCCAGGCTTAGCCTGAATTGCTCTGGATTTGAAAGTCCCAGAATTGGCACCCCCACCCTGATCCTACTGGCTGCTGGACACTGCATCCATTATAGATCTGAGATCTAACTCCCTTCTATACCTACCAATGTAAGCAGAGACATGTCTTGAATGGGACACTGCCCCAAAGTTGTAGATCCCAAAAGAAAACCATGTTTGTTTGTTTTGTTTTGTTTTGTTTTATTTTGTTTGTGTGTGTGTGTGTGTGTGTGTGTGTGTGGGTACCAGGAGTCGACCTCAGGACCTTGCACTTGCCAGCAGGCACTTGTGCTGCTGAGAGATATCACCGGCCCTTTTTTTCCTTTATGTGGGTACTGGGAGTCAAACTCAGGACCTCGCGCTTGCCAGGCAGGCACTTATGCCACTGAGCCATCTCACCGGCCCGAAAACCATGTGTTTGAAGTCACAGAGAAATTTCTTTTACTTTCCTTTTGTTTTTAGGTTTTAATTTTAATTTTAATTTTAATTTTTTTTCTTTGTGTGGGTACTGGGAACCAAACTCAGGACCTCACGCTTGCCAGGCAGGTGCTTATGCTGCTGAGCGATATCACTGGCCCTATTTTATTTTTGTTTTGTTTTGTGTGTGTGTGTGTGTGTGTGTTTTGTTTAGTTTTTTCATTTAGTTTTTGTTTTCTTTTTCTCATCTTTCCTCTCCTTTCTTCTTACTTTCCTGAGACTTGGAAAATTTTCCTTTGTCCTTTCTTGTTGCTTATCTCTTTTTCTTACTTCTTTTTTGTCTTTATTTTTCCTCTTCTCCCTTTTAATTTTTCCCCCTTAATTCTTTTTTATTTTTACTCCCCCTATAATTTCTTTCTCCCCCTTCTTTTTCTTTCGTCTATTTCTTGCAGTTTTTTCTCTTACATTTGCCTAATTCCAAAAATATCCTTCTAGTCCCTGATAAGATCCTCTGTACCACTTCTTTCTCCTCCTTCTCATAGCATAGAGTTTAAGGTTTCAAAGTTTTCCTCTTGCATTTCCCCATTCCCAAAACTATATCTTTAATAGGATAATCGTAAAGCTTTTTTAATCTTTTGATAGTTAACTCTTTAAAATTCCTGCTGAATTGTTTTCTATTGTTTGCACTTCATATTTATTAGCTGTAAGTAAATACCTGAGTTATTTTAAAGTTTACATAGTAATTGCAGATTTTGTCTCTAGGATTAAGGGTGATACAGAATTGGTTCTTACGGTATGTTAATATCTAATTTGGGGCCGGTGAGATGGCTCAGTGGTGTAAGCGCCTGCTGGCAAGCGCAAGGTCCTGAGGTCGACTCCCAGTACCCACATAAAAATATATATATACATTTTATA
This sequence comes from Erethizon dorsatum, assembly GCA_028451465.1. Taxonomy (NCBI): domain Eukaryota; kingdom Metazoa; phylum Chordata; class Mammalia; order Rodentia; family Erethizontidae; genus Erethizon; species Erethizon dorsatum. The sequence goes on from CM051834.1 coordinate 75,478,600, forward strand.
TATAATATATATATATAATTTTATATATATGTATATATATATGTATATATATATAATTTGGCTTGGTTGATACTATTGTAGCTGGTCCACTTTCTATTTAGAGGGTAGCATCATTGTCATTATTTCTCTATAAACCAACACTCATATTACCTTTGTGACATTAACAATACCAGAGTATATTCCTTTGGTTGCTGGGCTAACTACACTGCATTGTCCCCTCCCACATAAAGGCAATAATAACCTAAAAGATTCAGGAGGTATCAGACAACATGAATAAATAGCTAGATGAGCAAAAACAAAAAAACGAACAAACAAAAAACCAAGAAAAGAAAGAAAAGATACAATGACATCTTCTGGGAAGATGGTGGAGTGGTGAGCAACAGAGAAAGAGCCTCTCCAAGATTTGGTGTCCAGACACTGGAATATAGCAGTGTGAGGAAGAGAAGGAGGGAAGTATGTCCCTGGGACCCAGCAAGGATCTGAAGTGAAAACTGAAGCCCACTGGGAGAGCAAGAAGAGAGACTTCAACAAAGGAGGCGGCAGGTGATGTTTTCTCCTTGAGCCCAGACTCCCTGTGTGGGAGGGGTTGCTCAGACCTGCACACACCCAGTGACTACTGGCAACCCCAGAGGCCTCCACGGAGAAACACAGCAGTGGAATAGAGCAGTGGATACAGCAGACTGCAGTGGCTAGTGAGTTATTTGGGTTCAGACTCTCTCAGGAGAGGGTGATTTCCCAGTAGCCATTCTGGAGAGGGGCCAACTGAGCTCAGAACTCAGAACAGCTGTGGGCCGGCTCCATCTAGCAGCTCCCAGTGTGAGGGTGAGGCCATCAAGCTCAAGTCAGCCGGAGATCAGGGAGCCAAGTTCAAGCCAGCAAGGGGCTGAGTTCAAGCCAGTAGGAGGTGCACAGAGTGTTACAGGCTGAACGAATTAGGTTCCAGCTTCACAGCCAGAAACCAGCCTGAACTTCACTGGAACTGAAGGTGCAGGCTTGCTGGGATTATCCACCACCCACTGTAAAGCTACGGCTGGCTTGCTGGGATTGATCAACTCAGATCTGGACTCTGCTCACATTGTCTACAGTAACAGCAGAGACACGCCTTGAAGTGGAATTTTTTCTCATTTTTTTCTTTTCTTTCTTTCGTTTTATTGTTTGTTCTTATTTATATGAGTGTGAACATTGTTTCTAGATCTTTTGTTGTTGTTGTTCTGTTCTATTTTGTTCTTCATTTTATTTCTTCCTTCTCTTTCCCTCCTGTCTTCACCAATTTCCCAAGGTTTGCATAATCGTCCTTTGTCCTCCAGCCTTGCTTCTAATCTCTTCCTCTACTTCTATGTCTCTATTTATCCCCCAACCCCTTTTAAATTTTCTCCTCTGTGGGTAAAATGGACATATTGAGGGAATATTTACTGTATACAATTTTCTGATTCATTTTAGATTTTGTTATATAACCACAAATCTAGTTCATAGGTTAAAGGTGGCAAATTAATAATTACCACAGTTTGTCATTTTCTAGGCTGAGTTTGATGCCATTGTTATTGCTGATTGTACTACTTTAGCCAAGGGGACATAATTGTTATAATCAGTTGTTCTTCCTGGTACACCAAGACTGAGATTGCCTAAGGGTTCTAAACAATACTATAGGCCAGTACCAAAGAACCAGGGGCTGGGCAAGGTAGGCAGCAATATCTTTTTTCTTTTTTTTTTTTTTTTTTTTGTGGGTACCAGGGGTTGACCTCAGGACCTCGCGTGCCAGTAGGCACCCATGCCGCTAAGCGATATCACCGGCCCTTTTTTCGTATGTGGGTTCCGGGAGTCGAACTTGGGCCCTCGCACTTGCTAGGCAGGCACGTACACCACTGAGCCATCTCACCAGCCCCAGGCAGTATATCCCCAATAAATTCAAGAGGCAGGATTTTGTAACAGGCTCAAAACCCAAAAGTCAGCTACGCCTGGATGACATCTTGGAGAAGTAGTTATTTCCTAGGAGTTCTAAATACTAGCAATAAAGCTACTTGCCAGAAGCAATTTACAAGTATCAACCCAGGAATTAAACTAAAAATGAAAAAATAGAAGATGAGAAGCCACTTAAACAAGATGCAACCCCAGACTTCCAGCTCACCAAAGACAAACCCAGGGGAAAATGAGACAATTTAAAACAATCCACCTGGATCAAAGTGTTAACAGTGGAAATAACAAAGTGGATGAATGAGGCTCTAGAAAAAAATCAAATCAGAAATAATTTCTCAGATAACTAAAGAGATGGTGACCATAATGAAAGACATGCTTAGTGACTGTAAAAAAAAAAAAAAGAAGAAATTAAAAAAAAAGAAGAAAAGGTTAGGAAAATGATGGAAATAATGAACTCCCAAAATAGGAAAGAAATAGAATCCATGAAACAGATTCAAATGGATATCCAGGAGATTAAAAATTCCATTGAAAATATAGAAAGCAGAATGAGCCAATGTGAGGACAGAATGTCAGATATAGAAGACAGAATTGTGGTTAGCAATTATGAAAAGAAAGATTTTTAAAAAATAGAGACCATAAAAAATCAACCCAACAACTGCTAGATGATGAAAGAAGAACAACATAAGATTGATCAGAATCAATTGAAAATGAGATAGAGCAAATGACATAAAAAATCTGTTAACTAAAGTAATGGCAGAAAACTTCCCAAGCAGAGAAAAAGAATTTGACATACAGGTAAGTGAGGCATATAGAACTCTAATTAGCCATGATCAAAAAAATCTACACCAAGGCATATAATAGTCAAGATTCCAGAAATTCAACACAAGAACAGAATACTAAAAGCTGTTAGAGAACAGAAACAAATAACCTGTAAAGGAAAGCCTTCAGAATCACAGCAGACTTCTCAACACAAACCCTCAAGTCAAGGAGAGCTTGAAGTATTTCAAGCCCTAAAAGCAAACAACCTCCAACCCAGACTGAGGTACCCCACAAAACCATGTTTCAAAATTGATAGAGAAATAAGTATCTTATCCATGACATAGAACACCTGAGGAAATTCATGAACACCAAACCAGCACTCCAAAATGCTCTGAAGGATATTCTAGAAAGAGATAACAAGGACTACATCTCCATGAACCCCAACAGAATGAATCTATCAGACAAAGCAAGGAGTTAAACAGAGGGGGGAAAAGGGAACAAATAAAAGGAAAATAACATGATAAGGATAAGTCCATACATATCAGTTATAACCATCAATGTTAAAGGTAAACCCATTAGATTCATTGTCTAAAGTTAAACCCATTAGAATTATATAAAGGTAAATACATTAGAATTATATCAGACTTCAATATACAAACCTTAAAGGCCAGGAGAGCTTCAAGTGAAGTATTTTAAGCCCTAAAAGATAACAACTTTCAACCCCAACTTTGTGTGTCCTGCAAAACTTTCCCTTAAAACTGATGGAGAGAAAGATAAACTGGAGACTTTTATAGGTAAATGGATGCAACTCGAGATCATACTCATAAGTGAAATAAACCAGATGCACATGTGTAAACATTGTATTGTCTCCCTAGTGTGAGAAGCTGAAAGAGTAAATAAAATCCAAAATGTACACTAGATATTGTAAAATGGGAAGAAATTGTTCAAAAGGAAAGAGAAACTTGAGATGGGGGAATGGAGAAAAGAAGGAAGGGAAAAGCAAAAAACAAATATATATATATATATATATATATATATATATATATATATATATATGTAAGATAGTTAAGATAGATACACTACTAATTTCTCTTAGTTCATTGAAAAGAAAGTTTTGTGCTAATATTATTTGGACAATTGAATGCCAATGTCTTGTACTCTGAGTAACTAAGTTAAAGATAACAATACACAATGTATTAACCATTGTTACCCTCCTATTATGTTGTTTTGAAATTTTGTTTTTTTCTCTTTAAAATAAAAATTAAAAAAAAAAACTGATGGAGAAGTAAGGTACTTCCATGACAAGAAGTACCTCAAGAAATTCAAGACCATGAAGTCAGCATTATAGAAAATTCTCAGATATCCTAGAAAGGACAATGAAGCCAGAATGCCAATTACTCAAAAAGAATGAATACATCTGGTGGGATGAGCAGCTGAGCAAAAGGGATAAAAATAAGGAAATCATGCAATGACAGGAATAAGTCAGTACCTTACAGTAATAGCTCTCAATGTGAATGATTAGAATTCCCCAATGAAAAGACACAGATTGGCAGAATGGGTGAAGAAACGAAACCCAATAATATACAGCATAAAAGAAATGCATTTAATTAAAAAAGAAACTTGCAGATTAAAAATCAAGGAATGGGGCCGGTGACATTGCTCAGTGGCACGGGCGCCTGCTGGTGACCCCCGGTACCCACAAAAAAAAAAAAAAAATCAAGGAATGGAAAACAATATTCCATGCAATGGAAACCCAGAAAAAAAGCAAAAGTTGCTGTTATAGTCAGGGTTTACAGTGGAATAGATTTAATACAGGACACAGAATTTATAGGGTTATTTTATAATATTCACCCACAGAGTCAAATGCAAGAGTATGGGAGATCTGTCCACACACCAGAGACCCAAAGAATCCAGCTGAGGGCCTGGATCCCATGGCAATGTCCTGCACAAGTCCAGCTGAAGACCTAGAGCCCATGGCAAAGTCCCACATGAGTCCAGCTGGAGGCCTAGAGCCCATGACAATGTCTCATGCAAGTCTGTACCAAGGATCTGCACTGGGAAGGCCCAAAGGTCAGTGGTGGAAACTAGAAAGTCTGTGCCAGCGGGATGAAGGGTCTGTGCCAGTAGGCTGAGGGATCTGCACTGGGCCAGGAAGTGACACTCAAGGTAAGGACCAGAGCTCTCCCAAAGAGAACTGCAGCCATCCTCAGTGACATTGAGGACCTGAGCTCTTCCAATGATGAGAACAGCTAAGTTCATATCAGTGCAACAAGCTTCTCCAGGAAAATGGACAGCATACCATCTTTCCCTCCAGCTCTCCTTTTATGCTGTTGGCAACAATCCTCAGGTGGGCCCTCCACACCCAGCACCACACTGATTCAGTTCAGCTGGATGTTACAAGTTGACAATTAGTTAATACATCATAGTAATACATCATAGTTGCTATCCTAATTTCAGACAAAGTGGAATTCAAGCCAAGACTTATCAGAAGAGACAAAGAAGGTTACTACATATTGGTTAAGGGAACAAATCAACAGGAAGAGATAACAATTGTACATGTATGGGCCGGTGAGATAGCTCAGCGGCATAAGTGCCTGACTGGCAAGTGCGAGGTCCTGAGTTCGACTCCCAGTACGCACATACGAAAAAAGGGCCAGTGATGTCGCTCAGTGGCATGGGTGCCTGCTGGCACACGAGGTCCTGAGGTCAACCCCCGGGACCCACACACACAAAAAAAATGTACATGTATACACACCAAATACTAGCATACCCAATTTCATAAAACAAATACTAATGGACATGAAAAATCAGATGAACACAATGTAATTGTAACGGGGGATCCCAATGCCCCACTGTCACAAATAGCAGATCAACTAGGCAAAACAAAACAAAAAAATTCAACAAAGAAATATCAGAATTGAGCCAAACCTTTGAACAAATAGACTTAATAGATAGCTATAGAATGTGCTATCCAATATTGACAGAATACACATTCTTCTCAGCAGCACATGGGACTTTCTGCAACACAGACCACACACTAGCCCATAACGCATGATGGGTAAATGCAAAAGGACCAAAATTATTCCATGCATATTATCAAATCATAGGGCAATGAAGCTAGAAACAATGGCAAAAGACACCACAGAAACTATGCAAACACATGGAAATTAAATAATACCCTCTTGAATAATCAATAAGACAAAGATGAAATTAAAGAAGAAAGTAGAAAGTTTCTAGAATCATATAATAGATAATACCAGTAAGACATATCAGAACCTATGAGACAGAATGAAAGCAATCCTAAGAGGGAAGTTTATAGCAGTGAATTCCCACATCAGAAAAAGAGTGATCACAAATACATAACCTAATTATGCACCTCAAGATACTAGAAAAGGGCCGGTGAGATAGCTCAGCGGCATAAGTGCCTGCCTGGCAAGCGCAAGGTCCTGAGTTTGACTCCCGGTACCCACATATGAAAAAAAGGGCCAGTGATGTCGCGCAGTGGCACGGGTGCCTGCTGGCACGCGAGGTCCTGAGTTTGACCCCTGGTACCCATACACACACAAAAAAAGATCCTAGAAAAATAAGAATAATCCCAAAGCTAATATGAGGAAGGAAATTATAAAGATCAGAGCAGAAATTAATGAAATGAGACTTTTTAAAAAATATGAAGAATCGATAAATCAGAGAGTTTGTTCTTTGAAAGAGTAAACAAAATAGACAAATCCTTGGCCAATCTTACAAAATAAGAAAAAAAGATCTAAATCCATGCAATTAGAAATGCAAAGGTGAAAAAGGAAAGAAAAGACAAAATGAAAAAGGTGAAATCACAATGGATCCTGCCAAAATCCAGATTATTGATAGCTTCTTTGAGAACCCAATAAATTGGCAATTCAGAAGAAATGGATAAATTCCTAGATACATATAAATTACCAAAGCTGAACCAAGAAGATATGAGAATCCTGAATAATACACTATCAGTCAATGAAATTGAAGAATATAAAACTACCAACTAAGAAAATCCCAGGTCCCAACTGATTCACTGTAGAATTCTACAAGAACTTCAGAGAAGATTTAATGTCAGTGTTCCTCAAACTCTTTAATGAATTCAAAAGGGAAGCAGTACTTCCAAAGTCATTCCTGGAAGCAAGCATTACCCTGATTCCAAAACCAGAAAAGGACCCAACCCAAAAAGAGAACTACAGATCAATCTTTTAATGAACATAGATGCAAAAATCCTCAACAAGATACTGGCAAACAGAATGCAACAAATCATCAAAAAAATCATACAACATGACCAAGTAGGATTCCTTTCAGGGATGCAGGGATGATTCAACATATATAAATCAATAAATGTAATACACCATATAAATAAAAGCAAGGACAAAAATCATATTATCATCTTGATAGATGCAGAAAAATCATTTGAAAATATCTAACATCAATTTATGATTTAAAAACTGAAGAAAATAGGAATAGAAGGTCCTTATCTCAATCTGATAAAAGCCATCTATGACTAACCAATCACCAACATCATACTAAGTAGAGAGAAGCTGAAAGTTTTCCCTCTAAAATCAGGAACAAGACAAGGATGCCCACTATCACCACTCCTGTTCATTATAGTTCTTGAAACATTAGCCAGAGCAATTAGACAAGAGAAAGAAATAAAAGTTATATGGATAGGAAAGGAAGAAGTTAAATTATCATTTGCAGATGATGTGACCCTCTACATAGAAGACCCCAAAAACTCCATCAAAAGAGTACAATTAAAAACCAAATTCAGTAGCATAGCAGGATACAAAGTCGACACTCAAAAATCAATCGCATTTCCATACAACAATAATAAACTCACTGAGAGAAATTAGGGAAGCAGTACCTTTCACAATAGCATAAAGAAAAATGAAATACTTAGGAATTACCTAACCAAGGAAGTGAAAGTCTTCCACAGTGAAAACTACAGTACTGAAAAAGGAGATCAAAGAGGACATCAGAAAAATGGAAAGATATCCTCAGTTTCTGGATAGGCAGAACTAATATCATCAAAACAGCCATACTGGGACCGGTGAGATGGCTCAGTGGCTTAAGCGCCTGCCCGGCAAGCACGAGGGCCCGAGTTTGACTCCCGGAACCCACATACAAAAAAGGGGCCGGTGATATCGCTCAGCGGCACAGGCGCCTGCTGGTGCGCAAGGTCCTGAGGTCGACCCCCCGGTACCCACAAAAAAAAAAAAGCCATACTCCCAAAACTATTATACAGATTTAATGGGGTCTCAATCAAAATACAGATATTCCTTGTTGAATGACCTACCTGTTTAACAACTGTTCGGACTTACAACCAAGTCATGCCGTTCAGACTTTTACCCTCTGCTCAGACTCATAAGCCACATTCAGACTTATGACACAGGAATACGAGTGGCAAGGCAGCCTTATGGGGGCTTTTCTACAGTATGGTACAGTAATTTATGCTGATTGCACTGTAGTTGTATGTTTTGGTATACATAACAGTATTGCATGTAAGAGTTATAGAAATAAAAGCAAAGTTATCAAGTTGGAGTTTCCTTTGACCATTTCTTTGTTCTGAATATCATAATGTAAGTACTATATACAATTCCTCATTAGCAACCAATTCATTTAATGACCTGGTCACAGGAACAGAACTCAATCACTAAATGAGGCGTGTTTGTACCAATAGCATTCCTCACAGAACTAAAGAAATCAATCCTAAAATTCATATGGAACCCGACAAGATCTAGAATAGCAAAAGCAATTCTGGCAACAAGGCAAGGCAGGAGTATCATCCCATTCAAGGGGCCCAAGGGAGATTTTTGTGGGTGAGGTCCCAAGGTTAAAGAACACACATGTGCAAGACATCAGCAACAACAGCAGGCAGCATGGAGCAGAGCAGAGAGCCAGAGCCACCTGCATCTTTATTGTATAGTTCTTATAAAGGTTGTTTTCTCATATTTACATTCTTATATAGCACCAGAACCAGCACATGCATGTTTATCTGTGCTAAATCATGGTTACATAACTGTATCCCACTGTCTACCTGTGCTAGACAAGCAGGGTCACGTCCTCAGGTGTCCTTAGACACCCCTGAGCTTTAAAGCAGTCTGAGTGGTTCCCCGCAAGGAGGCATCACAATCCCAGAGTTATACTACAAAGCTACAGTGATAAAACAGCATGGTACTGGCCAAAAATCAGACTTGTGGATCAATAGAACAGAACAGTGTGGCACACGCAGCTACCTTATCTTTGACAAAGGGGCCAAATACTTTCACTTGATGAAAGACAGCCTCTTTATCAAGTCATGCTGGGAAAACTCACTTTCCACACACCAAAGATTGAACCTAGACCAGTGAGGGCAAATCCAAACTGCAACACAAAGCCCACTTATTTATCATGAAGTGCCAACATTGCAATTAAGCCTGAATACTGAAGTTCTAGTTTAGAAAAAACAACTCATACATTAACATCTTTTGTCTTAAAAAGAAAAACAAATGCATGTCATTGATTCATTGCCACTGACCTGGACCCATATCTCTCACCATGCACTAAACTAAAATTAAAATGGATCAAGATCTAAACATTAAAACACAAGCAATCTGCTGGAAGACAAAATAGGTAAAACACCTGAAGACATAGGTGCAAGCAGACTTTCTGAACAGAACCCTGGTTGGACAAGAAATAATACCAAGAATCAACAAATGAGATTGCATTAAATTAAAAAGCATCTGCACAGCAAAGAAAACCACCAACAGTGAAGACACAGCCTATAGAATGGGAGGAAATTTTTTTCCAACTACTCCTCAGACAAAGGACTAGTATTTAGAATATAGAAAGAACTAAAAATAATTCAACTCCCCTAATTTAAAGACCCAATAAAAAAGTGGACTTGTGGGGGCTGGTGAGATGGCTCAGCGGCATAAGTGCCTGCCTGGCAAGCGTGAGGGCCCGAGTTTGACTCCCGGAACCCACATACGAAAAAAGGGCCGGTGATATCGCTCAGCGGCACGGGCGCCTGCTGGCGCGCGAGGTCCTGAGGTCAACCCCCCGGTACCCACAAAAAAAAAAAAAAAAAGAAAGTGGACTTGTGAAGTGAATAGACACTTCTCAGATGAAAACATACAGACAAGCAATACGTGAAAAAATATTCAACATCACTGGCCATTCAAAAAATGCAAATTAAAACACTGAGCTTCCATCTCACTCCAGAAAGAATGGGTATTATAAAGAAACCAACCAATAACGAATGCTGATGAGGCTGTGGGGGAAAAAGGAACGCTTCTCCAGTGTTGGTGGGAGTGTAAATTTATACAAGAACTATGGAAATCAGTATGGAGGTTCCTCAAAAAAACTAAAAATAGAAATTCCATTTGACCCAGCTATTCCCATTCTAGTTATCTTCCCAAAAGAGTTAGATACATCATACCGCTATGGTGTATGCATTCTCTTGTTTACAGCAGCACAATTCATAATAGCTAAATCCTGGAAGCAGCCTATACATCCATAAATAGATGAATGGGTAAAGAAAATGTGGAATGGAATGGAATACTATACTTCCATAAAGAAAGATAAACTTGAATCAGTTGTAGGAAAATGGATGCACCTTGAGGCCATAAAGTTAAGTGAAGTAAATCAGCCACATGAGCTGAAATATTGCATGGTTTCTCTTATATGAGAAACTCATATAGATAAAGTGCAGAATAAAAGACAGATAATAGGAAAAAAGAAAGAGAAAAAAGTTATTATAATCCAGCATGAAGAATGTATCTAAAAGTGTACTTTGGTTTAGTGTAATTATCTTATGTATTTATATATTTTTTGGCTTGTTAGTCAGGTTGCAAATCTGTACGTATGATAACTGACTTTATACAAATTTATAGGAAAAATAAATTAATCTGATGCTGGCAAAAAAAAGGGGGTGTGTGGAGGGGAAGGGGAAAGAAAAGAATGGTGATGTGTTATGTACGTGGACAAATTCTCCACAATGAATGTAATTATATGTACTGCAAACTTGTACTAATAAAATATATATAAAACAAAACAAAACAAACAAAGCAAAGCAAATATCAGAGAACTGCAGTACTAGCTCAAAGCCTGATTTAGGCCAAATGTGGCCATCTCCAAATCTCTATGTTTTCATTACTTGGTGATTTTTCTTATGTGCTGTTGGATGCTGATCAATATCTTGTTTGGTTACCCACTTAATTAATTTTTGGAAACAATATGGCTTCTTGGACCCTTTTAAGTTATCATCTAAAATATTTCTTCATAGCTTTACATAGCTGCAAAGAATATAACTTCTGATGAAGTGGAAATATTGAACATTTGAATACTAAACTCATATGACTTTTAAAAATGTTTCCTGTGGAATCTAAATAACAGCACTTTGATAGCAAACATGATTCATTTAGACATATATGAACAAGCTCATCTTTAACAGGACAAAAATTATTCCATTTGTTCCTTCCCCTATATAATTTTATGTTAATAGTATATATTTTGTGACTAAAGTTCCTTTGTTAGTCATCCATAATTATCTGCAAGTAAAAATGTGTGTTTAAATTGAAATTCACTTTTAAAATTCTGTATGACCTTGAGGTTCAAGATTGCCAAAGAGATATTTCTGGATTAAATTATCATTATAAGTACTATTAACACACAATTTATCAAAACAACACAGACAGTATAAGTAATTCTTAACCATCTTTATGTTTAAACATCTTTATGTTAAAAGTGGACTTTTACTGGGAAAACCATTCTTCATCAGCCTTTTTACCAAAATAGGGCTCCTTATCAACACTATTCCTATTTTATAATTATTGTTGTTGCTATTATTGTAAGCACTATGAAATTTTATATAAATAAGTAAGTTATAATGAATGTATTTTATGATAGCAATGTTAATTATTCAAACTTCTTATGTGATGATCTATCATAAAACTTATTTATTTATTTATTTATTTTTTTTTTTTTTTGTGGGTACCGGGGGGTCGACCTCAGGACCTCGCGCACCAACAGGCGCCCGTGCCGCTGAGCAATATCACCAGCCCCTTTTTCGTATGTGGGTTCCGGGAGTCGAACTCGGGCCTTCGCGCTTGCAAGGCAGGAGCTTATGCCGCTGAGCCATCTCACCGGCCCTCATAAAACTTATTTAATGAGCTAATTCTCTAACAGCTCATTTAGGTCTTCCCTCAATTTTCATGAAAGTGAAAAATTAGGAATCACTTGAGTTGCAAAAGGATTTATTACTCCATCAATAGAAATCATTCATTTTCTAGGAAAGAAAAGAGCATTTTGTCTGGCATGCCGCATGTCTGTGTGCCCTGGGGTAGTACATGCTGGGAAGATGAGGAGTAAGGTGATGGGTAGGTCTCACATCTCTCAAGTGACTATTTGAAAGGGGAGAGAGAAGAATCTCTATTCAGCTAGGATGGCTCACTGTCATCCAGGTCTTAGCAGAACAATTTTAGGAAAGAGTGCACATGGAAGTTATAGACCTAAAATTTAAATACAAAACATCAGCTGGGCATAGTGATGCACATCTGTAATCCAGCACTCTGGGAGGCCAAGGCAGGAAGAATGCAAGTTTAAGCTCAGAATAGGCAATTTAGTGACTTTGCAAGAACTTGTCTCAAAATAAAAAGTGAAAAAAGGCTGATATATAGCTCAGTTTGAAGCCCCTAGGTTCAATCCCCAATACTACCAAAAAAAAGTGCCTGTGCACTCCTAGAGAGTTTCTGTGTACCCCAAAGAGGTACCTCTAATATACACGAAGGTACCCTCTGAGCTCTCTAATCCACTGAAGATATACAAAGTACCCAAATTTGAAGCTTCTTGGCTTGGAATTTCCCCACTAGGCCAGGAGCTGAGTTTCAGTGGAGCTACATGGCTGGACATTGTCCAAACTGGGTTTTGTGGATCATAGTGTCCTTTGAAATGGCAGAGATTTCCAGTGAAAGAGATGCTCAGAACAGAGTGATTTGGAAAACCCTCTCTATTGTTTCCCCCTCCTCCACTCCCCCTTAGAGATTCACAGTAAATTCGATATATTTGTGGGGAACCACTCAGACTGCTTCAAAGCTCAGGGGTGTCTAAGGACACCTGAGGACATGACCCTGCTTGTCTAGGGCAGGCATACAATGGGATACAGTTATATAACCATGACTTAGTACAGGTAAACATGCATATGCTGGTTACAGCACTATGTAAGAATGTAAATATGAGATAACAACCTGTATAAGAATTATACAGTAAAGATGCAGGTGACTCTTGCTCTGGCTCTTGGGCTCTTGTGCTCTACTCTGCTCCATGCTGCCTGCTGTTGTTGCTGATGTCTTGCACACATGCATTCTTTAACCTTGGGACCTCACCCTTGAAAATCTCCCTTGGGCCCCGCAAGTGGGCCAACGATACTAAATTCTAAGGAAAATTGCTTAATTCAGTTTAGTGTAAAATTTCACAAACTAAGAGAAGTCACTGTGAGTTCAAGGCCAGCCTGAACTACATAGCAAGACCCTGTCTCAAAAAACAAAACAAAACAAAACTTCATGAACTAACTTGCTCCCTCCTTTTCTTTTCCCTGAAGAATAACTAGTTAGTAAAAAGGGACAGTGACAATCTGCTCTGGAGCTTTGTTTGGTCCCAAAAGCTCCAGCTGAAACTCCTGTGCCTTGAACAGGCTACTCACAGCAAATATGGACCTCTCTCAAACTTAGCTGGGGACTAAGACCCAAGATGGGTTTCCTTGCTCTTCATTCTATGGGCTCTGCTACCTACACAGGGAACACTGCTTTCTGCTCCTACTAACCTATGGACATCATCCATTTCCAGATGGAGACTCTCATACAACAGGAAGGGTTCTGGGCAGCCATGAGCTTGAAGGTGGTTCCTAAGTATTATGGTCAATTTCAATAGCCTTAAGCAGGTAGTTGCCCCCTGGTGATCCTTATAGGGTTCCTGGCCATCAACAGCATGGGCCCAGCCAAGAGGGGATTATAATTAAATGCAGAGTAAAGTAAAAACTTAAACACAAATACAGTGGAGTATGTTGTACATCTGTGTAAGAGAGAGAAGGAATCTAGGGAGGGAGGGAAGAAAAGAGGGAGAGAGAGATTGTGTCAGAGAGTATATGCCTGTCTTTCATTATACTCAGAGCTACATGGATTTTTTAATAATCTTCTGGCATGAATTTTCTACTGCAAATCTCTAAGAGTTGGCTATATAATAAGGATGAAGATGAGCCTACAAATTTCAAGTGTCACAGCTGGAGAGAGAGAGAGACCTCCTAGGTTGTTTACTGCATAGGAACGAGGGTATCCAACTTGGGACATGATTTGGAATGTCTTAGTCACCCTCTGACCTCTCTAATCCACTGAAGATGCACAAAAACCAACCCGTTATTCTTTCCCTCCATTTGCCAGCAAGACTGCAAGTTAGAAATTAACAGTGCACTAGTACTGAAAATTTTGGTTAGTAGGGAGATCCAATTAGACTCCATCTTGGACAGGAGCTCAGATTTTAAAGAAATCAGTTGGTACCTGATTTGCAGAGTCTAGAGAGCACCTTTTTTCCTTGGAATACAGCAACCATGATGCACATCTTCCTATGTATTAACTCTATTTACCTATTCAGAGTAAGCAAATTGATGAAGACAAAGGCTAACAATGTGGATTACAAGCTCTGCCTCAGCCAGTATCTGCTTGCTTTTTGGAAACCTCTGCTCTCATCTGTAAAGTTGGAAAACAACTAATGAATTTTTATAAGCCTCCAGAAATCAAACAGGGCAAAAAATCAGCAAATAGCTGGGGAAAAAAGAGATAAAGAATCAAAACTAGCTATTTATTTTAAAACAAACTGAGATTTCAAGGAGAATTTTTTTTTTTTTAAATCCCTTTTATGGGAAAACAAAGGCAGCAGAAATCAAATGGTTTACTTACAGCTGAAGAGAGTTTGGTAAGTGAAATGTGACTGTGATAAGTTCTCAATGCTCCAGGTCTGTGACCCAAGATAGACAATACATTGTGACCCAAGGAGTACCCAAGATAGACAATACCACAGAGAGTGTAGACCACCCGTTTGGGAAGAGGGGGCACATTAAGTTCTAATTAAAACGTGTCCCACGTGTAAAAAAGAGCAACAGCTAATTGTTTGGCATGCCTCTGCCAATGCCCCTGAGAGAAAGAAACTGTTTCCTTCCCCATTGGCTCTCTGGATCTAAATGCATAAATCTGTCATTGTGATTCCCCAGGAGAGGCATCTGCAACCCTGGAAAGTGGAAAAGTGAAATTAGCCCAGGAATTTACCTGGGTTTGAGACAGGATTCAGAGCCAAATCTTTTGTCATGGCTCTGGGGGTGGCCTTGCCAGATTCTGCAGTCAGCCTGTGAAAGTCTGTGTGGATGGAAGTCTTATTTATGCATGGCTCAGGGAAGGCATTCCTTCTCTGTTAGTTTGTGAAGCTGTCAGGATGCAGGAAATCAAACTGGAATACAGGGTGCCGGTGTTTAAATGCTTAAACAAGCCACCTCTGTACGAGGGTGGGATGCATTCAGCAATCATTGCTAGGCTCTGGGCTTTGAGAAAAGTTCTCACAGTCATGAGTGGATTAGACAACACTCTAGACATTAGAGTTCCTTTGAGTTTTTATTCTGATTCTGCCCTCAATGAGCCCCACATATTTCCAGCCATCTTATTTGATTATTTATTTTGGTCACAGCCTACACTTTAGCTTTTTGCCATGTGGAGGAAGATGGATCTCTTCTCAACCAGGTAAGAGGACAGGAGGTGCTGAGAATCGGTGCCCCAGGCCCAGAGGTGAAGGGAAGGGGCAAGGAGGATAGCTGAAGTGTGACAATGAAGCCACTAGCTGGAAGGGACCATTCTCAACAGTAAAGGAACAGACTTCAGGACTAAACAGCTCTGCCTGAACAAATTACAGTGGAAATGGGCTGGAGCCAAGGAGCGTGGTGGGGTCAGGAGGGAGCTCATGTTTCTGGGTTCTTCTTGCAGAAGATGCGTATGGAGCAGCTCACCTAAGGGTGAGGCTAGGCGGATGCTCCTGATGGGATTTCAGAAGGAGCTTGGCAGTGCCAACTGCTTACCTGATTGGGCCAGATACCTTCCATATGTCTGCTTATTTACAACTTATTCATGTACTGTGTCTCAATAAAACATTAAGTGTGGAGCTGTAGGTGGTAGAGCACTTGCCTAGCCTGCGTGAGGCCCTTAGTTCCATCCCCAGCATCACAAAACACACACACACACACACACACACCACAATCACACATACACAGAAACAGAGGTTGAAAGTTTTCCTGCTTCACAACGGATACTTGTATCCAATTTTGGATACTCCTGGCCCCCCAAACAGGAGATACCAGCATGTACAAGAGTTTTCCTGTCCAACCTCAAATGGATAACAGAACTCACCTTTCTTCCTCTAATCCGAATGCTCCGAAAAGAGTGCAAGTAGAGTCATGTTTTTGTTGGTTTTGTAAGTAGGAGAATTAAAATCAGGGAAGTGAAAACACTGGGTGATCACTTGTGTAATAATAGCATGAAGAGCCCAGAGTAAGGCTCTTTTTTTAATAAAGATCAGAGGCGTTGCAAACATAAAGAGCACCACTTCTCCCAAGTAAAAATCATGAAGAGGCCAGAGGGCATTTTTTATTCATTTGCTATTTGCAAAACTGAATGTGATCCTGTGATTTGTATACCACTCAGCCCCAAATGAGAGCTGCCTCATTTGATTCGGGTAAGCCATGTGGGCAGGCATGAAGGTCACAACTCATGGTGTCATCCAGCGTGGTAGGGGCACAGAGCACAGCCAGGTGGCATGAGCTGTGTTAGGAACAAGGACACTCCACAGGGGTCCATGCCACCTGGCTGCCTATTCTCAACCCAGCCTTTGCAAGATGCTTGTGTTCCTTCCAGTCAGCACTTCAGTTCTCTCCTTACTTCCTCTGCATACCATCTCCCTCTACCTGCATCGCTTTTGCTCCTCCCCTCAATTCCCTTCAGCAACTCATCAAATCCTATTCCTCTTATAAACTTGGTTTAAGCTTTTAAAAATGGATAGCTTCTTTTTTTGTTGTTTTTTGTTTTTTTGGACTCCAGCTCAGTTAGTGATTCCAATAACCAGCTATTTGTTTGCCTTTCTGTATCCCTCTGCTTTGCTATGAATGCTACAAGGGCAGGAATTTTATCTCCATGATCTTTGGGTCCTCCTGGCCTAACAGACTGAGTCATAAGGAAATTTGGTAATTTATTGTTGAATGATGTTCTTCTCTACCTTAGCATGTCTGTATCCCCCACCAAAATCTTGGAGGCACCCACCTCTTGCTTAAAAGCATTTATCACTTATCCTTAGTCACCTATTGCCACAGGATAAACCACCCAAATTCAGTGGCTAACAACATGATTTATTACTTTTTTTTTTATTCTGTGGGTTGGCTGATCGAGAGCAGTGGTGGCAAACCTATGGCACATGTGCTGCAGCAGGCTCTTTGTACCATTGAAAGCTCTAAAAGGTTCAGCATCCCTGGCTTAGAGGAACAATTCTCTTCCATGTGGGGTGGACCATGGTCTCCATGTATAACTGCATTCAGCTGGGTGCTCCGCTGTGGCCAGAGCATTCATGAAGACTTCATTCAGAAGACCAGGTGCTGGCCCATGGCTGGGGCCTGAGTTCCTTCAGCATGGCCTCTCTTCCTCCCCAGTCTAAAGGGGCTTCCTCACAGCATGGCGGCTGGTTTCCATGCAAGTGGAAGCTCCCTGTGATGGTTGATCTTGATTGTCAGTATGACAGTATTAAGAGATACCAAGGAAATTAGTAAAGTTCACTTCTGGATTTATCTGTGGGAGTATTTCCAGAGATATTGGCACATAGCCCAGAAAACTGAGGGGGGGAAATCCTCCCCTGATGGTGTGTGGCACAATCCAATACGCTTGCAGCTTGGATGGAATGAAAAAAGGGAAGTGGGAAGAAGTTGACTTGTGGTTGCAAGCTCCTTTGTGCTCCCTTTTGCTGCTGCCACTACCTGTGGACATCAGACTCCAACTTTATCAGCCCTTCAACCTGGACCAGCAATTCTCCATGGAGCTTCTAGGCCTTCACTCTGGTTGGTGCTACACCCTCGATCCCTCTTGTTCTGTGGCTCTCAGCTTCTTTGTCTGAGCAGCTACTGGATCCTCTGGCTCTCCAGCCATTTTGGACTCTCTTGCCTTTGATCCTGTGAGCCTATCTAATAAATCCTCTTGCATATTTGATTCTCTTACTCTGGAGAACCCAAACCAATATACTCCCTGCACTCAGAACCACCACAACATCATTCCCACTGCATCCCATTGGCCAGAGCAAGGCACGTGGCCAGCCACAGTCAAGGGGAGGGAAAGAGAATCCACCTCCTGATAGAGAAACTTATGTGCATAGGGAAGGGAGAAATTGTTAGTGGCCAGTTTTAAGACAATCTCCTCACAGTGAATAATGCTTATTACATCTTTGTTTTCCCTGAAGAATTTACTCTTTACCAACATACTTGGCAACTAACTAACTTTACTCATAAACAAACGACCACATGATACAGTCTCTCGCTGCCTTTATCCTGTGCTAATTTACATTCTAAGTCATTTGCGCACAGAAACAACTAGGGTGGGGAAGCCTTTAAAATTCCCATTGACATGGAAAGTCTCTTCCTGTTTGGAGTCTACTGTGAGATAAAAACATCCCTACTCTGCCCAAACATGGATACTTCCTACAACCATCTTCCCCAGGATACCATGTGGGCATTAGAGTTTCATCCGTTTATTTTTATTATTGCTAATTATTGCAAAAACAAACCTTAAAATTTCAATGGCTGAATACATCAGAGTTTAATGCTTCCTCCTGTATTCTTCCAGCCCAATGTGTGTCCAAGGCTACAGGGTTACTTGGTTCCACACATCACCCGTGGTGGCAACTCCGCCACATTCAACCCATGGCCTCTGAGGTCTCCCTAGACATTGACATCCCGCTGTGAAAGGGAAAGAGCACGCGAGTTTTTATAGGCCAGGCCTGGAAATAGCACATACCACTTCTTTTTGTATTTCAGTGGTCACAATTTGGTCACGCGGCCAAATCTAACAGTCGGAAACAGTGAAATGTAGTCCCGCTGCGTGCATGGAAAAGAGGAAGCAAGTTCAGTGAGGAACCAGCCATCTGTGTCATCATTAATTGCACGAATACAGACTGCGTTACTTGTGCCTGTGGTCACGTAGCTCACGCTCATCAGGGGCGCTCAAATTTGGAAAAGAAAAGTGAGGATGTCTATGAAATTAAAGGAGTGTTGGGCAGACAGGTTGAGCACATTTCACCTTCAACTTTCTCTGAGCGTAGAAAACATCGCTTCAGGCTTGCACACAGTGCCACCTGCTGCTCAGAATAAAAATTGGAAGGGAAAGTTGCACTGGGCATGGGGATCAGAGTAAACCAGGTTAGAAGAATCCGAATTTAGTACTCTAGAATCTTAATTGATTTGGTAATCATAGGAAATGAGAAGAAATTCATGCAGCCATCATTTTACTTTATCAGACATCACCAAAAATTAAGATTGGGAAGAGGACTTGTTTGATTGCTTTTTTTTTTTTTTTTTTAGTTTATCTTTCTGTGCAATTAAACTAGGAGTTAAACACAGGAATGAGAATCAAGAGAAGTATGTGAATATTCATATGTAGGGTAGGAAGGCAGCTGCGTATAATGGAATATTTGAATGGGCTGGAAAGAGCTAGATTCTAGTCCCAGCTTTGCCTTAGTTTTAGAATGAGAGAAAAACAAGAGTTCTCAAGATCTTTCCAGCTCAGAGCTCTAATTCGGTGTGTATGACCCATTTTCCTACACCATTTTTTTTGTTTTTTCTTGGTACTGGGAATTGAACTCAGGACCTTGCACTTGCCAGGCAGGCAGTGTACCACTGAGCTATATCCCTGTCCCGATAACCCATTTTCAAGGTGGTAGCTGAAGCCAAGTGAGCATATTAGCTCCCTTAGAGTTTTTTGTTTTCCTTTAAAAATTCATATCTATGTTCTATAATTTCCATAGCAGAAACATTTATCTCTTACATTTAAAAGAGCATAAATATGTGTATATTTTTAAGTTAGATGAATAGGACTTGCTGACTGATTGACAATTAGTGATGAAGAGAATCTCCCACTTGGTGTAACTGGGTGGCTGATGAAGTCCTACAAATAATTAATGATAATCATAATAGTGGATCAACTATTAGCACCAGCTGTGAGTCAGGAACATTCTAATTGCTTTATATAGATTATATCAATTGGTAGGGTCTGAATGTTGGTCTCCCCTAAAACTCATTTATTGAAACCCAATCCCAACATCGACAGTATTAGGAGGTGAGACCTTTGGGAAGTGATTCGATTATGAGGGCAAAGAGCTGAAGAATAAGATCAGGGGGCCGGTGAGATGGCTCAGCGGCATAAGCGCCTGCCTGGCAAGCGCGAGGTCCTGAGTTCGACTCCCAGAGCCCACATAAAGGAAAAAAAGGGCTGGTGATATCACTCAGCGGCACAAGCACCTGCTGGCACGCGAGGTCCTGAGTTTGACCCCCGGTACCCACAAAAAAAAAAAAAAAAAAGAATAAGATCAGTGCTTATCGAAGGGGTCCAAGGGAGCTCATTTTCCCCTTCTACCATGGGAAGATGTAGTAAGAAGTCACCACCTATGAAGCGGAAGCGGGGCCCTTACCAGGGGCCCATGACTTAATCTGGGACTTCCCCGCTTTCAGAGCCACGAGAAATAAGTTTCTGCTGTTCGTAAGTCATCCAGTCTATGGTATTTCATTATAGCTGCCCAAAGAGACTAGAGAGCAATGTTCACAACCACCTCTTGCAAAGTTCTATAGTTACTCCATTTTATAGAAAAGGAAACCAAGACGCAAGAAATAGTGGTAGGAGAACAAGTTAGAAATGGAGGGGTGGGGTGGAGAGTGCGACAGATGAGTAGCTGTCTGCTAAAGTTTGCCCCTCTCATAGCGTTGACTTATTTCTGGGACATGGACACGTCCCCTTCTGTGATGCTAAGCTCACGTGTCCTCTTCTGTTTCCCTCCCCTGTCTGGATGTCAACACCAAGACAACTTCAGAAGCCACATATTGAAGATGGTAGAGGCTCCCTCAGTCTGGACCTTTCAATGTCTTTGAGGAACAGATCCTCTGTACCCCAACTTTACCCCCCTCATCTCCTGGCCTAGAACACCTACTTTGGACTGTTATACACATGGGAAATGAATTTTTGTTGATTAAGACCTTAAGATTGGGATGTATTTTTGTTACATCAGTAATGTAGAGTGAATATCTTGCTGTATCTAAAACTAGGTGAAAAGTAAAGATGAATTAAATATTGGACATGGTGGACTTGAAACCTCATGAGACAACCAAATAGAAATGTGTAGTTAGTGGTGAAAGTTTGGGTGGACTTACATGGGGTTATCAAAATGCAAATTTGTGGAGGACCACCTGGATGGCTCTCCTTGAAAGAAGAGCAATTATCTCCATTTGGCTAAACCTGGCCCTATTTCCATATACTGATATGTACAGAGCTGGCTAGGACTTTTCCTTATCCCTTCAATTGGCTTTAAGCAATGCAAATTGGTCCAGCTGAGGTGCTGATGTGTAGTCTTTGAAGCAAGGTGACAGGTCTGTGTTTCCCCACCCCTTTGGCTCCCAAAACATGGTTGAGCCTGGCGGGATGGAGAGCCATGCTCCACGCTGTCGGCTGGGATCGAGCCTTGAGAAAGAGGCTATGACTTCCCAGGGTGTAGAAGATTACACATCAGAGCTGAAGCACCGACCCCAAAACATTAGATACTATCTTGAATTGTGTTATGCAGATTACTCCTTCTGCATATCCTTCCCTCTGCATATTGCAGAGGTGATTTCAGACCACCTAACTAGCCCAGCTCATGGTACTCACGTACTTCCCTCCACTCTCACAGTCACTCATCCCCAAGCCACTCCCCTCCTTGAGAATTAATAAAACCCGGGTTTGGCCCTGGGTCGAGGCCTTTGTTCCAGTAACCACCATCTTGGCTGGACTCAGGACCCCTTGACTCCCCACAACTATAAATATGCCTCAGTGTCTTTATTCTCGCCTTGGGTTGCACTGGAAATGGTAGATTGGAATTAACTTGCTAGAATTCCAATAACTTTTCCATGGGATTACAAATATAAACATCGTGGACCGCGATGAGGACTGGGAAGGGCTCTCTATATGAATTCACCTGTATGTGCTTGGTTCTAAATAATAAATAATGTAAAGAGGGGATAAATTGTTAAATCTTTCCTTCCCAACCGCTCCTTCCAGGGCTATACACTAAACTTTCCTTGAAACAGGATGTATGAATCTGCTGGTCCTCCAAATGGTTCTATTTCCCTTGTATGGCTTCATGGTGTGAACAACTCCTTACAACATAATTCCAGTCTTTCAAGAGACCGTTTTGATAGAATGACTCCAAATCTGAACTGTGTCTTACTCAACTGTAAAAACAAAACAAAACAAAAAGACAGTGAATAATATCATGGTGAGGGGCCGGTGAGATGGCTCAGTGGCCTAAGCGCCTGCCTGGCAAGCACGAGGGCCCAAGTTCGACTCCCGGAACCCACACACGAAAAAAAGGGCCGGTGACATCGCTTAGCAGCAAGGGCGCCTGGCTGGCGCACAAGGTCCTGAGGTTGACCCCCGGTACCCACAAAAAAAAAAAAAAAAAAAAAATCTTGATGAGGAAATGCAATTTTTACCTCAGGCCTGACTTTGGGATTCAGACCCATAGAAGATGTATATGTTTGGGAAATCCTGCTTTCAAGATGGCAGCTAAATTGGTGAGAGGGAATGGGCTCTACCATGGAGATGACCAAAGTTGGGACCCTGAGAAACTCTAGCATTTGGGAGGTGGCCAGGAGAGCAGTTGCTCGTAAAGGGTTATAGTAGGAGTGGTAGAAGGAGAACCATGAGTAATAGTGTCCCAAAATCCAAAAGAGAAGAGAGTGCCAAAGAGTGAAAAATTGCTTCAAATTTAAAGAAAAAGGAGTCACTGGATTTGACAGTAAACATATCATTTGAACTTTGGCCATAGTAATTTTGATAGAATTGCAGATATAAAAATCTGATTATAATGGGGGGAAAAAAAGAATGAGAAGTAAAGAAGGAAAGAGACCAGTCTTAGTCATCTTCCTATTACTGAGACAAAATACTTGATATCCACAATTTAAGGAGGAAAGGTTAATTTCTTAGAGTTCAGTCCATGGTTGGCTGGCTCCAAGGCAGAAATACTATGGAAGAAGGGCATGGGGGAGGAAAGCTGCTCAACCCATGGCAGCCAGGAAGCAGAAGGAGCAGGGAGAGCTGGAGAGAAAGACACACCCTCCAGAGGCACAGCTCCAAACAGCGCAGTCAGCTACAAACTCATCAACGGCTTAACCCGCTGATGAGTACAGCATACCCACGATCCAGTCACCCTCTGAGAGCTCCACTGTGAACACATGAGATTTTGGGGGAACATTTTAGATCTAAGCCATAACAGGGTTCTAAGAGGTTAGTAAATAAAAGCACAGCCTAAGACCAGAGAGGGGTGGTGGGGAGAGGGAAGGAGAGAGAGAGCGAGTGCTTGGGGAGTCTGCAGGATCCACGAAATTGGTTCAAAATTGTCCAGCTGTCCAACCACTCTTTGATTCAGTTTCTTATTTTAAAAGTGGATTTAATGATCCTGTCTCACAGAGGCTTTTGAGCATGAGAGAACAGGTGTGATTGTGCTTTAAGAAACTGAAACTCCAGGAATGAGGTTAAGTTATGATATCTCCAGGCATGCTGAAGCCATCCTCCCCATAAAGCAGAATCAGCCAGAGGTGAGTTCCAGGGCCACACAGTTCCATTCCTCAGAGGGCCGCCATTACTAAATGGGCTTTCGGTGAGGGTTTGAATAATGTTATGGGAACCATCCTTGTGAAACCCATCACTTCATTTGTTGAAAAGATACTGCAGATGTTTAGTACATCATGCAACCTCATCTCAAAGACAGTGTTTAAGAGTCTCTTCTCATATTAATAGAAACAGTAATTGTGCTTATGCTGGACAATTGGCCTGCTTCTAATGTCATGAGTGACCAATCAGATTTCCATTTTTTCACTGGTTGCTAGAAAACTAAGAGTCAAATATGTGGCCCATCCATTGCATGTACCTAAGACGCCATGGTGTCCATTTTTGTACCAGAGTTATCACCAGTCCTCTTGTGTCCTTTCTCTTGTTTTCTCATATTTTAAATCTGTGCCATATGATTTTACAATATACAGTTAACGTTTAAATGAAAACATGTATTACAGTAAAATATACATTACCATTAATGCCTGTTAAAGTACTCCCTCTTGCTTCAAATACACTTATCCCAAAGCAGTTCTGGAAGTCCCCTTTTGTGAGTGTTTTTAATGATGTGTGATCAAAAATGTGGTGAATGCTGCTGCCAAGTACCATCCAATGGAAAGGCAGGCTCGTAAAAATATGGCAGTGTGTCCTCTCCACATTATTCACTGAACCTGGCAACATGTGACTTCTGGCTCTTCCCCAAAATCAAAATGACCATGAAAGGTAAGCATTTGGAGTCAGTTTAGGACATCAAAGCAGCCACAGCAGACACACAAGAGGACTTCCAGAACTGCTTCAGAAAGCGGCAAGAACAATGGGATATGTGTGTTTGAAGTGAGGAGGGGGCTGTTCTGAGGGGGCAATGTGTCTTTTACTGTAATAAGTTTTAAAAATTTTAAAGATTTGCCATATTTTTCAATCATACCTCTTATATTATGCATTTTAATAAAGTCTTAAATATTTTTATTATAAGAGAAGATAGAAATAATATGGGGAGGCTTGATGATTTTCAGCCGTGTATTATATTTGATTTTTCAAGTATATATTAATGTGTCTTCAGTCTACTTATATATTTTATTATAATGAAACTGTCATGCCTTTGTGTGCCTTTCTCAAAAATAGAGCTCATACTGGGTCATGGTGGCACATGCCTGTAATTCTAGCATTCTAGGAGGTTGAGGCAGGAAGATCACAAATTCAAGCCCAACCTGGGCAATTTAGTAACTTGGGAACATGTGGTCTCAAAAACAAACAAGCAAAAAAACCCCTAAAAAAAACAAAAAAAACAACTTCATGACAATAAATAGCATTGATTGAGCCCTTACTATAGCCGACCTAAGTGGCTTACGTGTATGAACACACATGGATCCATTTAATCATCATAATCCTTCCCTGTCTACTTTGCAGATCAGGAAACTGAGGCACATAAAGTCTAAATAACTACAGCAGAGCCATACAGATAGTAAGTGATGGATCTAAGATTAAACACTCAACTGACCGTCTGTAGTTTCCTTGCCTTACCCGCCATATTTTACCACCTTTCAGGCCTAGTGAAAATTCTGGGACATAATTGCATCAATATTTTGGCTTTGATGCTTTGTAAAATATTGTCAAAAAGAACTGGGGAAGGAGAACAAGATTGCTAGACTCAGATTCCTTTCATATAATAAAATGGGCAAAATACAGCCAAGAAAATCAGTATATCTGAGCAGATGTCTTAAAGAATACAGATCTCTTTGTTAAATAAGAAGTGATTTTTAATTAGATCGATCTGCCTCCCTTGATCTCAAACAGTCCTAATGGTCTTCTTTGGGTGCTTTTTATACTGGGTATAATTTTAACTTGGTCAGAGTTTTAACTTTTTGGAAGCCGCTGGATGAAACAGATATGGAACTGTGACCAACAGAACAATGCATAAACATGTTTATATTAAAAGAAACTCCTATTTATCAACTAGTTAAGGTAAAAAAAAAAAAATGGTGAGCTTATCATCAGAAAGTTGGCAAGTTGAGCAGATGACATTGCCGGGTCAGGGACTTCTGGCGTCCCACCCTTTCTTTCTCCTCTGATGGTGGTTGATGAGCTAAGAGCTGAAATACCCGGCCGCACTCTGCGGTCTGGCTATCTTTAACGTAGGTTAAGGATAGTAATAACGTTCCTGCTTAGTAAGTATGATGGCTGCAATAATCTGCTCACCCCTTATCAGTCAGGGCCCAGATAACGAACGCACTCCTCCTCCTCCGCAGCCACTCCGGCCCATGTTGACACAGCATCTACATCCCTGTCACGCTCTCTTACGCATTGCTTCTACACATTCAATATTTGCCACCTGCCTTTGTCAGTCATCGATGTAGATAGAGATATGCATGTCAGCCCTTAGAGACTGGTCCCTTCCAGGCAGGGACTGCGTCACCTTGTATTCACTAGTCTACCAGAAAGGTCTGTTGAATGGCTGAGTTTGGGAGAGAATGAATGAGTGAATGAATGAATGAATGAATGGGAAGTTAATTTGCCAGCCTCCCTGATGGACCAACTCTAGCCTTGCTTCTCTAAGAAAGGTTTTTGACTCTTCTGCATCTAACTTCCCCGAAGTGATTGTTTAGGGTACAAAGTCTAAATTCCGCACCAATCTCTTTAATCAGAAAGTTTGTAGTCATTGGAGTCAGACTTGAGAATTTGATTTTTTTTTTTTCCTCACACATGCTAGGCAAGTACTCTACCATTGAGGTATGTCCCCAGCCCTGGGGATTTGCATTGTTTTTTGAGACAGGGTCTTTTTATGTAGTCCTGACTGGCCTTGAACTACTATGTGGCCCAGGCTGAACTTGAACTCACAATGAGATCCTCCTGCCTCAGTTTCTCAAGTGATGGGATTACAGGGATGTGCAACCACCCCCAGCTGGGAATTTGCATCTTAACAAGCACCCTAGGTGTGTCATTAGCACACAAATCTGAGAGCCACTGGTTTACAGAATATATTTAGTGGATTTTAAAAAATGATTAATTGGAATAAACAGGGTAAACATACTCCCTCCTATAGATTTTATACTTAAGCTCCAACTAGTAACAATCTATAATACTCTTTTTATAAGAAATCAACTTCAAGGAAGACAGGGACTTTTAGTGTTGGGGCAACCAGGGTTGTGAGATTAATGTTCAGGTAACTTACAAAGCCCATTATATTGTATACTCTGATGTTTTAAAAACACTTCTGCCTGTAGCATCATTTCCTTTAGGAGTTTTACATCTTGCAAGAGATCTTGGGAGAAGCAGCCTTTTAGTGAGGCTAACTGTGGTAGACCATCAGTCTCCTCCAGTGGTGACCTGTGTGACCTCTTTGGAAGAGTTCACGAACGCTCTTTTTGAAAAGTCTCAAGATAGGTGACATAGAACATTGGAGGTTCTTTAGTTTTTTGTTTTTTTTTCCCCAGTACTGGAGATTGAGTCCAGGGTCTTTGCACTGAGCTATATCCCTGGCCCTTTTCATTTTGAGATACAGCCTCATTAAATTGTACAAGCTGGGCTCAAACTTGCGATCCTCCTGCCTCAGCCTCCTAGCATGCTGGAATTACAATCATGCATCACCACATCTAGCTCACAGGTAATGTCTTTAAATCAAAGTTCCTGGTTCTCATACTCAGCTCGGCATTCTCTCCCCTCCACCACCACCCCATCTTCTCCAGCTTAATTCTCCTTATAGGCTTTTCTACAATACTTTCTCTTTATCCTTTCTAAACCATTTTGGATCACTGCCATCCTTTACCATTTGATTGTTCTCAGAAACACACACACACACCCATGTGAGCTCCTTGGGCCAGCTGTGTGTGGCACTTGCTTTACTGAGCTGTCTCCTGTCTCCCTAAATTCCCATTATTCTACCACGTACCACATTCCGGGAGGGACAGCTGTGTTCATGTCTATTTCTTACTTTGATCCACGTATCACATTAAAATGGAGCAAAGAGGGCCGGTGAGATGGCTTAGCGGTGTAAGCGCCTTCCCGGCAAGCGCGAGGGCCCAAGTTCGACTCCCGGAACCCACATACGAAAAAAGGGCCGGTGACATCGCTCAGTGGCACGGGCACCTGCTGGCGCGCGAGGTCCTGAGGTCGACCCCTGGTACCCACAAAAAAATAATAATAAAATAAAATAAAATGGAGCAAAGGAAAGGGTCTCAACTCAATATTATGAGGGATTTTCTTAAAATGCTGAACTTCTACAGACTTCCAAAGAGGAGCCAAGCCACCCAGCTACATCCAGGCATTTGGCACCATTTGCCGGTCACAGATGCTCAGGGACACTCAGATCTGACTGAACACCAGGTGCACATTGCACATGGGAACTGTTGAAGAACTGTTTCCTGCTGAGCAATGCTTTACATCCCTTGACCATTTTCTCTGACAACAACTTCCTCCACTCCCTCCTTCCCTTTCTCCTCCCCTCTCCCAACCTCCTGTCCCCCTCATTTTCCTTCTCCTTTTTCTTCCTCTTTTGGCTTTTATGAAACAGGGTCTTACTATGTTGTCCACGCTGGCCTTGAACCCACTATGTAACCCAGGCTGGCCTCAAAATCTATATCCCCCTGACTCCGCCTCCAGAATAGAGAGATTACAGGTGAATGCTGTCTTGTCCAGCCTCTTCAACTTCTTATAAATTCCTCACGAGATGGGCAGTCTTGCCTGCAACTCCCCACTCCCTTTTCTCTGCAATTTCATAGGGTGCCATTTTTCATGTACTCAGATGTGTCTTGATGGTTAAGGTTCCAGGCAAAGATGGCAGGGCAGCAGCCACATGTTACTTGTCATTGCATCCCTAGGAACCAACATAGTGACCAGCGAACAGCAGGAGCTCCAGAATTGGTTTGTGTTGTTGTTGTGACTTCTGAATAGAATAATAAATGATTAATATCTATGATGAGGGAAGATGACACACAGATATCCCTGTTTGAAGGAGAGGTTTGCTGTACACTTGCCAGCCAGGGTAGGTGGGTCATTAAGAAGAGCCTATGTAGGAACCTCTCTCCATCTCTAAAGTATTGAATCTCTTAAGAACCAGAGAGGATGTGGGCGTGGAGGTGCATGTCTGTAACCCCAGCGCTCTGAAAGACTGAGGCAGGAGGATTATGAGTTTGAGCCCAGCCTGTGTAACTTAGTGACTCAGTGAGACCCTGTCCCTGAATTTAAAAAACTTTTTTAAAGGGCTGGAGATGGAACTCAGTGTAAAGATCCTGGGTTCAATCCCTAGTACTGCAAAAAGAAAAAGAATCAGAGAGGAAAAAGTAAATCAGTAACAAGCTCCTCTGGGGAGAGGAGGCAGGAAGATTTTCCATGAAACCAGGCCTAGAACTGGAGAAACACCAGATGCTCGATCTACTCCCCTGACACTGTGTGCTAGGGATGGAGCCTGGGAGAACCAAGCTACCTTCCCAGCCCTTTTCATTTTGAGACAGGTTCTCACCAATGTGTCCAGGCTGGCATCAAACTTGTGATACTCCTGCCTCAGCCTCCTGAGTAACTAGGAAGACAAGTGTGTACCCCTACATACACCTATGTTCCATACGCTTTTAAAAATGGGTAATTAACAGATGTTCCCAGTGTGATGGTTGGTTTTATGGCTAGGCCATGATGCCTAGTGTTTGGTTAAACACTAGTCCGTGTTTTAAATGCAGTTAACATTGACAGCCAGTAGACGTTAAGCAAAGCCAAAGACCTGTGTATTGTGGGGGGGCCCCACCCAACTAGTTGACATCTTTAAGAGACTGAAGTTCCCCAACATGGGAGAAATTCCCTTCAAGACTGCATCATAAAAACCCTGCCAGAGTTTCTAGCTTCTGCCCTGCAGCATTTGGCTTGAGACTGCAACATCAACTCTTAACTGAATTTCCAGCCTGCCAGGCTGTAGTGCAGATCTCAGATCAATTTCTCTCCCACCACCCTTTCTCCTACTGGCTCTTTTTCTCTGAAAAACTCTGATGAATACACCTCATATTACACTTTAATGTGTATTCTACATCACTGGTTCTCAAGCATTTATAGCCTTAGGGTCCACATCATGTGAATCATTGTCTCCAGGAGTACGGTACTGGGCATCTGTCTTTGTGATAAAATGGCATGAAAGTTGGGACTCACAGGATGTACATCACATCCAATTTGATGAGGAGCTGTTTGTTACACATTATGTGATTTGTATGCACAGCCCAAAATGGGAGAAGGAAGGAACATTTGTGAAACTCCTGCCAGGTGCATAGAGCTGGACTAAACTCCCATGTGCACTATCTATGCCTCATCCAATCTTCTGAATGCTGTAGCCTAGGCCCAATGACCTCAGGAAGTGCAGGGAACTTGCTCGTGACACACACTTACATTTTCGTCCAGTGTCCACCACGCAGCTGCTGTGGGTCAGGCACTAGGCATGGCACTAGGGTCAAAAGGTGAATGACAGCCACGGTCCCCTGGTGGGACTGAAGTTCCAGGAAGGATAACCAATGACAGTCAAGTAACAAGAAACAACTAACATGGTACGGCGTGTGAAACGGGCAAGGAAACGAGGAAAGTTAAGGGTCAGTGAAGCCAGGCAGAGAAAGAGAAACTTCAGGTCGCTGAGACGGAAGAAGCCAAATGAAGAGCAGAGGTGCTGGAGAAGAGGGGGCCCGGGTTCTGCTGCACAGAGAGGATCTAAATTGCCTTGCGCTACCAGCGAGCCATCCCAGTGGTGACCTCAGGGAGGCAGACGGTCACCAGTGGGAAACTAAAGAAGGAATCTCAGATTGTTTGGTTTCAAGCAACCCCCGAAAGTCCATGTGTTAAATGCTTAGTCCCATGTGAAGTTATCAGGAGGTGGCAGGACCTTTAAGAGGTGGGGCCTAGTGAGAGATGCTTAGGTCACTGGGACTGTGACCTCATGGGGAATTATGGGACCTAAGACTCTTCCTCTTTCTCTTTTGCTTCCTGGTCATGAGGTGAGTAGTTTGCTCAGCCATGTGCTTCCTGCCATTATCTGTTCCACCTATCAGAGGCCCAAAACAAAGGTTCCACCCAATATTGGACTGGAACCTCAAAAACTATGAGCCCAAGTAAACCTTTTCTCTTTAGAAGTTAATTATCTCAGGTATTTCATTGTAGCGACAGAAAACTGACACAGGGCTGACCTATAGATAGAAATTTGGAAGTGGTTGGCAAATATATGGTATTCAAAGATGTGCGAATGATGAGATCAACTGGAGAAAGACTCTGTAGAGAGATGAGAGCCCAGGAATGATACCTGAGGAGTCCAGCAACAAGGAACCCTGAAAAGGAACTCAAGTGGGAAGGCTCACCAGAGTGGGCAGAAGGAAATCCAAAAGAAAGGAGGTCATGGAAGCCAGCTAGTTAGTGACAGGTGCAGAATTCAGAACTGGATGTACCTGGGTCCAGTGCCCCGCTCACTGCATACATCTGGAGCACTAGCAAGTTAAACAGTAATGTGTTGCATTTGTGCCACATTCTAAAAATTGCTTTGACATGTATTAACTTAGTTAATCTTTGTGATTTTAGAAAGTGCACAAAGCAAGCATTGTTATTATCTCTGTCTTCAAAAAGGACACTGGTAATCTGAAAAGCTAAGTAACTAGTTGATGGTGGAATCAGGTCTTCATAAACACATGGAAATTAAATAATACCTTCTTGAACAACAAATGGGTCACAGCTGAAATTAAAGAAGAAATTAGACAATTAAATAATAACGCCAATACAACATAATAGAATTTATGGAATGCAAAGAAAGCAGTCCTATGAGGGAAATTTACAGTGGTGAATTCCCACATTGGAAAAACAGAGCGAGCTCAAATCAATAACCTAATGTTGAGCCTCAAGCTTCTCAAAAAATAAGAGCAAGTCAAGCCCAAAGCTTGTATGAGGGAGGAAATTATAAAGATCAGAGCAGAAAATAATGCAATTGAGACTAAAACAAAAACAAAAACAAAAACAAAAAACAAAGAATCAATGAAACAAAGAGTTGGTTCTTTGAAAGACTGAATAAAATTGACAAACCCTTAGCCAACCTTATCAAAAAGAGGAAAGAAAAGACTCAAATCCATGCAGTTAGGAATGACAAGGGTGAAAGCACAACAGATCCTGCGTAAGAAGGATCAGAAGATCATTAATACCTACTTCAAGAAACTGTATTCTAATAAGATAGAAAACAAGGATGAAAAGGACAGATTCCTAGATACATACGAATTAGCAAAGCTGACTCAAAAAGATATAAAAATTATAAATAAACCAATATCAAGCAATAAAATTGAAGCTGTAATTGAAAAAACTACCAAAAAAGAAAAGTCCAAGTCCTGATGAATTCACAGCTAAATTCTACAAGAAATTTAGAGAAGATCTAATGCCACTAATCCTTGAACTCTTTAAAGAAATTAAAAGAGAAGCAATACTCCCAAACTCATTCCTGGAAGCAAGCATTACTCTAATACCAAAGCCAGAGAAGGATCCAATCAAAGAAGAAAACCTACAGGCCTATCTCCCTAATGAACACAGATGCAAAAATCCTCAATGAGATACTGGCAAACAGAATGTAGGAAATCATCAAAAAGATTATACACCATGACCAAGTAGGATTCATCCCAGGGATGCAGGGATGGTTCAACATATGT
The DNA here is from genome assembly GCA_028451465.1 of Erethizon dorsatum. Taxonomy (NCBI): domain Eukaryota; kingdom Metazoa; phylum Chordata; class Mammalia; order Rodentia; family Erethizontidae; genus Erethizon; species Erethizon dorsatum. Next base: position 75,510,818 of record CM051834.1, read on the forward strand.
AAATCAATAAATGTAGAAAACATATTAACAAAGACAAAGACAAAAAAACCACATGATCATCTCAATAGATACAGAAACAGCATTTGACAAAGTCCAACACCCATTCAAAATAAAAAAAAACTACAGAAAATTGGAATAGATGGTCTTTATCTCAATCTGATAAAAGCCATCTATGACAAACGAACAGCTAACATCATACTACATGGTCAAAAACCGAAAGCCTTCACTCTAAAATCAGAAACAAGTCAAGGATGTCTACTATCACCACTCCTATTTAATATAGTTCTGGAAACATTAGCCAGAGCAATTAGACAAGAGAAAGAAATAAAAAGAATAAAGACAGCAAAGGAAGAAATTAAATTATCATTATTTGCAGATGACAAGATACTCCACAGAGAAGAACCTAAAAACTCTATCAAAGAACTTAGAGATTTATAACCAAATTTGGTAGCATAGCTGGATACAAAGTCAATGCCCAAAAATCAGTAGCATTCCTGTACACAAACAAGAAATTCACTGAGAGAGAAATTAGGGAAACCACAGCCTTCACAATAGCATCCAAAAAAATGAAACACTCAGGAATCAATCTATCAAAGGAAGTAAAAGATCTATACATTGAAAATTATAGTATTCTAAAAAAGGGAGATAGAAGAGGATATCAGAAAATGGAAGGATATCTCTTGCTCATGGATAGGAAGAACCAACCTAGTGAAAATGGCCATACTCCCAAAATTGTTATACAGATTTAATGAAATCCCAGTCAAAATACCATTAGCATACCTCACAGAACTAGAGAAAATATTCCTAAAATTCATTTGGAAACAGAGGAGACCTAGAATAGCAAAAATAATTCTGGGCAACAAAGGCAAGGCAAGGGGCATCACAATCCCTAACTTGAAAATATACTATGAAGCTACTGTGATAAAATCAGCATGGTACTGGCAAAAAAACGGACCCGAGGATCAGTGCAACAGATTAGAAGATGGAGACAGAACTCCAAACACACTCAGCCACCTTGTCTTTGACAAAGGGGCCAAACGTGTTCACTGGAAGAAAGACAGCCTCTTTAATAAATGGTGCTGGAAAAACTGGCTCTCTACATGCCGAAGACTAAAACTAGACCCATGTCTATCACCAGGCACTAAACTAAAGTCAAAATGGATAAAAAAAATCTAAATATTAAAACAGAAACACTAAATCTACTGGAAGAGAAAGTAGGTGGAAATCTTGAAGACATAGTGGGAGGCAGAGACTTCATGAACAAAACCCAGACTACACAGGAAATATTACAAAGAATCAACAACTGGGATCTCATCTTATTAAAAAGCTTTTGCACATCAAAATAAATCACTAACAGCATGCAAAGATAACCCATAGAGTGGGAAAAAATTTTAGCCAACTGTCCCTCAGACAAAGGACTTGTATCTAGAACATATAAAGAATTGAAAAAAATCAGACTCCCCAAATTCAAAGACCCAATCCAAAAATGGGCATCTGAGATGAATACACACTTCTCAGATGAAGAAATAGAAATGGCAAATAAATATATGAAAAAAATGTTCAACATTATTGGTCATTCAAGAGATGCAAATTAAAACAACACTGAGATTCCATCTCACCCCCAGAAAGAATGGCTGTCATCAGGAAGTCAGCCAATAACAAATGCTGGTGGGGCTGTGAGGAAAAAGAACCCTTCTCCACTGTTGGTAGGAGTGTATACTGCTACAACCACTGTGGAAATCAGTGTGGAGATTCCTCAAAAAACTTGGATTAGAGGTCCCATTCCACGCAGCTATTCCCTTTCTGGGTATCTTCCTGGAAAAATTAAAAATATCATACCACAGTGATATATGTGCACCTATGTTTATAGCAGCACAATTTGTAATAGCTAAATCTTGGAAACAACCCAAATGCCCAGCACCTATGGAATGGATAAAATGATGTGGTATTTTTATACAATGGAGTGCTACTCAGCCATAAAGAAGGATAAACTTGGGACTCTTATAGGTAAATGGATGCAACTTGAGACCATACTCATAAATGAAATAAATCAGACTCACATGTGTAAACATTACATTGTCTCCCTGGTGAGAGAAACTGAAAGAGTAAATAAGGTCCAAAATGTACAATACATATTGTGAAATGGAGAGAAATTGTTCAAAATGAAAAAGGAACTAGGATGGAGGAAAAGGGAAAGGACGGAAGGGAAAAAAATACAAGACAGTTATATTACTAGTTTCTCTTAGTTCATTGAAAAGAAAGGTTTGTGCTAATAACGTTCAGAGAATTTTTCATGCCCATATTTTGTACTCTGAGTACTTTAAAGATAACGAAATGCAATGTATTAACTATTGTTATTCTCCTATTATATTGTTATGAAATTTTATTTTTTTCATAAAATAAAAATTTAAAAAATAAAAATAAAAAAAAGAAAGTGGCAAGAACCTTAACAACAACAACAACAAATTCATATGCTATACCAGGTATGGTGGTACACACCTGCAATCCCAGGTACTCAGGAGGCTGGGGCAGGAGTACCCCATGTTTAAGGGCAGCCTGGGCAACTTGCAACTTAGTGAAAACTTGTTTAAAAAAAAGTGTATGATCTAGAGAGTGGGTCAGTAAAATGATTGAAAGGTACACATCTATAAGCCATACACCATGTTTTGCCATGTTTTGTTTTGAAGAACAAAAGTAGACATTATTTCTTTAATATCCAAGCTGCAGTGGCAGTAAGCTTGCAGCCCACTAACTGGTGACAGCCCAGGCTAATATTCTTAACATTCTTATCTCTCATGTGGAATCTAAGAACTGCAGAGGTGATTACCTGGTCCCCTGCATCCCTCTCAGTAAATGTCATTTTACAGAGAAGAGACAGGAGAAGTAGCCAGTCCCCAGGGTCCCTTCTGGCTGCTGATCTTGGTTGAGGGCTGCCCACTTCATTAAAGTCATGTAAATCCACTCTAAGAAAGCAGCATCCCCATTCCTGAGAGCTGGGTGTCCACCAGTAGCACCCCCAGTTCTCTCTTTCCATTTATTTACTTCACCCCAGGCACAGTGATGGGGCTACTTATCCAATGGGTAAATTTGGGAAGAATCCACTGGGCTTGCTTATTTCATTTCTTCCCTTTTTCCTCTTACCTGAGAAAAACAACTTAAAGAAGGAAAGGTTTGCTTTGGCTCACGGTTTCAGAGGTTTCAGTCCATGGTTGGACTGTTCCATTGCTATGGGTCTGAGGTGAGGCAGAACATCATTTCAGAAGGGTGTGCTGGAACAAAATCTACTCACTTTATGGCAGCTGGAAGCAGAGAAGGTAAAAGAGCGTAGAGGGGAAAGGGCCAGGGACAAGATACCATCCCTAAGGTAATGCCCCCATGACTTACTCCCTTTAGTGGATTAATCCATTGGTGAGGTCAGCCCAGTCATGATCCAGTCACCTCCCTGGGCCCCACTCCTGAACATGGCTGCATTGGGGATCAGTTCCTCTATGCCTGAGTGTTTGGCAGACACTTCCTATGAAAACCATAAGAGTAAGGGGTATAGCCTAACTATCCTTCCTTCTAGAAAGATTTATGGCTTGCAGACAAAGCACCACAACTGCAGCAGCAATCTGAGGCATGGGGTCTGCCAGATGCATCCAGGTCCCAGCCCCGGCCAAGGGGAAATTATCAAGGAAGTGTGCTCCTGCACATTCTCGCCAGACATGGCACAGCTCCAGTACCACTCTAGTCATTCTTCCTGTAAGTCTCCAACCCGGCCTGAATCTCCCAGCCCCCAGCCTGCTTGAAAGCAGAAGCACTACTCTCTGCAGGGAATTAAGCTCAGCAGTTGAGGCTGATCGGCAAACACAGGAAAGGAGATAAGATAGGACAAGGAAGTTCGCAGGTCCTGGGGACATCTGGAGACACCCAAGAATTTACAACAGACACTTCAGAGGACTCAACCCACTGAGATGCACGATTGCCAAAAAACTTTAACCGCAGATGTTCATTGGGATCTTCTCACCTAATGTCCCCTGCCTTCTCTCCATCCCTATAAAAGGGTCACATTTCTCTTTGTTCGGGGCAGAAGGTCTTATCGCACTTTGTGCCTGAATCCAAGCACAATAAATTCCATGCCATGTTGCCTTTACCCAAGACTGGTGGTCTCTGCTGCTTACATATGTTACACTTCCCAAGCAAAGAAAGACTGTTTCAAGATGACTCAGTTTCCCCACTTCAGAAACAGAAATGGCTGGCAACCTCAAGGTGTCAGTATCTCCTGCTAAAACATTCCCACACCCTGTTAACCCTGCCACTGAACTTAGTAACTGGAGGTCCTCAGTAATCTTGGACAGGGCACATGGATTCTCAGTCCAAAGCATTCAGTACACACCGAATTCTGTATTCTCTTTTTGGAGACTTATAATGCATATTAAAGATGGAAAGAATTTTCCTAAATTTCTTATCAGAGATTTTTTGGTCTTTCATGCAGAAAATCTATGAATATCCCATAAAACATTAGTGATTCAGAGGGTCAAATATTCATTTAAGAACTTTGTATGAAAAGAAAATAAATTAGAAAAATGTGCTTGTAAAGGAAAAAGCAGAACCAAGAGGAGCTTTATTATGATTTAGTGATAGACTTATTTTTAGAACAGTAGTGAATCCAGGTTTGTAGATGGTCTAAGGAAAGAAAGTACAAGAAAAGGAAAGACGGCCAACATGAGAAACAGTAATTTACAGAGCAAATCACTCCAGGACTTAATAATGGAGTGAATTTACTCAGTAAATTCTTCTTGTATCAGTGACAGATGAAAGGAAGTGAAGCCCAAAATGTGTAAGTGTTAAATACAAAAATTGGATGAATAATCATTCTTAAGGTATTTCCAAAGAAATTGGTGTAACAATTCCAAGTCACTCTTATCAACAATATTTAAGATGTAAAACAATTATTTGAAATATTCTGGGAGTTGTAGATAAAACACTAAATTCCTATCTGTACAAAAGACTCCTGCCAGGTATGGTGGTACACGCTTGTAATCCCAGCACTCAGGAGGCTGAGGCAGGAGGATTACCATGAGTTCTAGGCCAGCCTTGGTTATGTAGTGAGTTCAAGACCAGCCTGAGCTACATAGTGAGACCTTGTCTAAAAAACAAACAAACAAATGAAAAAAAAAAAAAAAAAAAACCTCCTGTATACAATAGAAACTTAAAGTGGTCCATTTTCAAGATGAAGTGGTTAACTTTGAGTGAGAACTACTGGTAGTTAAAATTGCTTCACAGCCCACAGATGTGACAAAATTCACGTATCTAGAAGGTCCATAAGAAACTCAGTCTTGGGGGAGAGATAAACTAGTAGGAAAGTCTTTGTTGAGAAATGTAGATGTGAGTGGGGAAGAGAAAAAGAATACCCATAAGGAAATAATGCAACTTAGGTGACATCTAGGAGGATGTATACCCATTAGTCTCAGCCAGTGGGGATCCAGGGGAGGGACCTGTGTGCTGGGATAGATTACTTAAACGCCCTGGGTGTGCTGTGTGCCAGACACCAATCCTGCAAGACCAAAATTAAAGCCTTGCTTTTGCTGTGCTTCATGTCTCCAAGTCCTTAGGTTTGGGCAAGTGAGAGTAATTCTCACAGTCCTACAATGAGCACCAAGGGAATTCACCCTTAGTTTTCAGATTTGCCACCAAAGCTGTGATGTAGGAGTCAGAAAGTTGCAGCTGCCACCCAGAGATCAGTAAAATGCAAAGAAAAACCCCAAAAACCAAAAAACAAAAAACAACCTGAACAAAATGAAAGCACAAAGCCCACAGCCCTGGGCTGGTAACAGTCAAGGAAACAGGACAGGAACTGCACATGTATTTGCTGAGGCACAATGAGTTGCAGCCTCAACTTTCCAAACCACGCAGATGCATTCTCTAAGCCAGTGGTGGTGGACCTATGACATGTGTGTTGTTTTTCTTTTAAAGACAAAAGGTGTTAATATACAAGTTGTTTTTTCTAAATTGAAACCTCAGTATTCAGGCTTAATTGCAGTGTCAGCACTTTGCGATAAACACATGGGTTTGGGGTTGCTGTTTGGGCGCTCATTGCTAGAAGGTTCGCCATCACTGCTGTAAGCTCTGCTAAACCTGCTGGCAAGGGGACCTCAGAAACACAGTTCAGGGCTTCTTCTCTCTGAGATCGGGGAGCACAGCAGGGGGAGAACAGCTGATACCTGGCACAGCCCCTGTCCCTTCTCCACAGCCACCCCTGTTCCTCTCCCCATCAAGGATCAACAATAGCTAGGTGCAGTGGTGCACACGTATAATCTCAGCTACTTGGGAGGCTGAAGTAGAAGTATCACAAGTTTGAGGCCAGCCTCTGTAACTTAGGTGGACCTTGTCTCAAAAGAAAAAATATAAAAGGGGTGCAAAACCCTGGATTCAATTCCCTGGAGAGAGAGAGACAGAGAGACAGACAGAGACAGAGACAGAGAGATACAGAGAGACAAAGAGAGACAGAGATTTAGAGAGAAAAACTGAGAAAGACAGAAACAGGGAGACAGAGAGAGGCATAGAGAGACACACAGAGAGAGAGGCAGAGAGACAGAGGGAACAGGGAACAGGGTGCCTTGCAACAGAGGAACCAGAGGGCTCAGGCCCCCGGAAGTCAGATGGGTGAGACAAAAGCACAGAAAGGGGGAGGGTTTTCCCTCCCTGGCACAAGACGATAGTGAAGGTGAGTCAAGAAGCGTGATCTGCGGTCAGAAGAAACTGGTGGATTACGAGTCACGTGGAGCAGAGAGCCCACAGCTATGGAGCCCCTTGGGAAGTCTGTAATGTGCAACCTGAGCCTGATGTGCAGGTTCATCTGTTCTTTGTGCACCGTTTGGGCAAGGGCTGTACTGCTCACCCCCCTTTTCCTGATAGGATCTGTACAAAATGATCAAATCCAGGACTTCACTGGTTGATTGAAGCCCTTTGTGTAAGAAAAAGGAGTTCAAACCAAAGGACATGGCTTAACAAGTGCAATGCCAGCTCAGCTTTAGCCTGCATTCACTTGCTTGGCTCCCCATCCTTGTGCAGTGAGTAGCCTACACAACTGCACATAGCAGCCTCAGTCAAATACTAGCAAAAAACTAACCTATAGTAAATTTGTGTTAGCAAACTTATATGGAAAGTTTGGTTGTCTTATTCAGTATTCATTTTTTAAAACTAGCATTAGTTTTTAGTTACCATTAAAAAGACTCAATTAGAAATAGCGTTGAGGATGAAAGAAAGGATTTATACTGCTACGTCAAAGACAGAAAGATTTTAATGTCAAAGGAGTAAACTAAATCTCAGATTAAGTAAAAAGGAAGTATAAATTGAAACCTGTGTGTAAAAGCACAAAGGATGTCTTAAGATGACATCACCCAAAATCCAGCAGCATCCATATCAACTATAATTAACACATGAAGGATGAGTTATATTGATAAATAGGCTTTTGATCTTGAAAGACACCATGAGAACTAGGGATGGAAATGTCACTACAATAGGCTGGGGGTGTAGCTCAGTGGTAGAGCCCTTGCCTGGCACGTGCTAAGGCCCTGAGTTCAGTTCTAGATTTGATGCCCAGAACTGAAATTTAAAAATCATCCCTGCTAGCAGATTCCTGAAATTCCTTTATTAGACAAGGTTTGTTTAATTGTAAAATTAATCCTGCAGCACCCCAAAGTGTGACTGCTGTATCATACAGCCTTCCAGTGGGGACAATGAGGGATGAAGGAGAGAGTGAGGGGAGAATATTGCAGGGTAGGGGGTGGGAGTAGGAAAAAATACTGCAGGGGCCTGGTGGCAGTGGCTGGGGTGGCATTTCATGAACATGGAGGTAGAGAAAGCACACCTGGGCAAACAGAGCCAGAATCTGCTCACATATGCTAATGCTGTGCAGTTGAATAAGAAAATCCACAGAACCGGGAACCAAGGAAGACAGGAAATAGGATTATAAAAGGATTCACCAAGGTTCTTCCCCTCTTTCTATAATCAACAGAATGGAGCAACTTCCCAGAATTAGAATAAGTCAATGAAAAGGAAAAGTCTAAATTTACGAGATCCACTATCGAAGTCTCCAGAATTGCTGCTGTGGGAAATACTGCCTCAGTGCTTCCAAGTTCACAAATAGACCTTTCTTGTGGGGTTCTTGCAGCCAATTCTTCAAAAGTTGGCTGCTATTGTCATAATAGTCCATGAATATACAATTGGCTCTGCGAAAAGTGTGCCATGGCTGGGACTTGTTTCCGACCTGTGGGGTTGGATCAAATTAACTGGATGAGAACTGCTTTATGTGCAGACAGCTACCATGGTCTCCTGCAGTCCCCAAAAAATCCACAAAGGAGAATAAATGAGGTCAGGAATAATGAAGGGGCAATCAGTTGCAAAATTTAATGAAGGGATGAGGCAGCTTGAGAGTTGAACCATGGGCCATAGGAGAGAACAAACAGGCTCCTAGCATCCAGTACTGAAGATCTAAGAACAGCCCCAGAGAAAGCTGTGCTGTTGTTCATGAGGGCGACTTCTCTACAGATTTAGTGACTATCTACTGGCCTACGGCAGGGGAATGGGAATTCTGCCCACAAAGCAGAAAAGCTTGAATGGAGTTGCTGGGAGGAACACTGAATTTTTGTGGGTACAAAAGGTCACAGGCAATCCAGCTCTGGCAGGTTTATTGATGTCTATTCAAAAGGCATAGATGAACACCTTTGCTTACAAAAACAGGGGACATAGTAGTGATTTGAGGGGGAGGGGGACTGGGGAATGAACCCAGGATACTTGCACTGAGCTACATCCTCAGTCCTTTTTATTTTTTACTTTGAGACAGGGTCTTGCTAACTTTCCCAGGCTGGGCAAGTGATCCTTGTGATCCTCCTGCTTCAGCCTCCCAAGGGGCTGGGACTATACTAGTGTACCACCAGCTGAGGGGTTTTTCTTTATCTTTTCTTTTCTTTTTTTTCATTATGGGAAGGGGGTGGTTAGTTTGAGACAGGGTCTCACTAAGACGGGAGTTAATGAGATAGGAGTTAGGATTCTATTAGGCAGTAAGGACAGTGGCCCCAAAATGAAGTCAGGAGACCCCAGATGGAGTCTTTGGAGTCTCCACCCTCCAGGGACTTACAAAAACATCTGCCAGGCCAGGTGTGGTGGCACATGCCTATACTCCCAGAGCTCAGGAAGCTGAGGCAGGAGGATCACTGTGCATTTGAGTACAGCCTGGGCTAGTGAGTTCAAGGCCAGCCTGAACTACAGAGTGAGTCCCTGTCTCAAAAAACGAACAAACAAACAACCCAAAACAAACACAATTGCCAGGTGTCTGCAGCTGTCGGGGACCTCCTCAGAGCATGATCAGGCAGGCCATTGGCTTCAGGGTACGTGGTCCCTACATGGGCACTACATAGATTAGACCCTGAAAAGTATGTAGTCTCCTATAGGGTAGAGATTATGTCACTTGTGCAGTGTCCTGAGCTCCCATCTAAAACCCACTAAAGTCCTAGACAAAGAGCCTCCCAGGGCTTCCTGCCCAGGACTCCCTCCCCGTAGTGGGAGTTCTACTTTTTTTGCTGTTATCTTTCACTTCTTTGCCTTTCTATCTTTTACTTAGTTGCCTTTATATTGTTTATTTTCTTACCTTTATATCTTCTAAATAAATTTGCTTGGACTCTTCCTCCACCATTTGTTGTTTTATTCTTTATCAGTGTGAGACATGACTTTGGTATTCCAGTAACATCACTGTGTAGTTTAGGGTGGTCTTGAACTCACTATTTAGCCCTTGATTAGGCTTGAACTCACTAATTAGGCCTCAAACTCATGGTGACCCTCCTGCCTTGGCCTCCTGGGTGCTGGGATTATAGGTGTGCACCACCGTGACTGACTCTGATTTTTCAAATTGCAAAATCATTTATGATAAGTCAGCTTCTACAGAAGGAAGAAGTATAGATTGAAATTAAGTTAATTTGGTATGTATTAATTAGGGAATCCATGGCAGAATGTCACCGTGAGCCACCACCTGCAGCACAAACATCTGTGAGCTCCAAGCCACCTTTATGGTTTGCTTCCCTTGCCATGGGGCAACAGAAACACCTGATCCTGGATGAGGCCAATGGTCAGGAAGACAAGGTAAACTCAGAGGGTCAGCAGATCCAGGGAGAAAGTACAGAGCTGGCCAGCAGATTCAGGAATTCCAGTGTTATCCTCCCAAAGTGCCTGGGTGAGAGACAAACACGGGAGACCTTCTTAGAGAGGGTGCTGGTTAGACTTTGAAACACAGAGAAGTTTCAGCTCACCGTGGGGAAGGTATGGACTCTGCCCTGTGTAATGAGAAACTACGGCCAGTGAGCATTGAAATGAAATCCAACAACTAAATACTACATCCAGCAGAGACCAGAGAAGATCACTTTTCCCCTCTACCAGTGTGAGCGAGAACATGCTTCTGCTTGCATGGTTGCCATAGTCCAGGGTGAACGGACAGAGGGCCCTCTGGTACAGGGAAGGCACCTCACAAAACCACACACCCTAAAGCTGGGAGGAGAAAATCATGACTTACTGAATTCCAAGACTGCAGATCCTGGAAAGAAACCACTCATTCAAAACCACAGAGGAATTTTTTTTAACTCAATCTTTTCAAAAATTATTAATTTTGTAATTATTTCTCTTTTCATAGTGTGTGGGGATTGAGATATTTTTCTCTGTTCTTGCTTTTCTCTTTTTAACTTTTTTCTTTCTTCTTATTTTTTGTTTATTCCATGATTTAGCTCTCTGTTTTTCTTTTGTCTCTTTTTCTTGTTTGCTCTTTATTATGACAGTTTTTAAATACTAATAATTTCCTTTACTTCTCAATCTAGGGGCCCTATCTCAAATTTCTTTCCTCATTCTCATCTTCCACAGGTTAATTTTTTCAAGTTTCATTTTTTTCATTTTCTGGCAACCCCCTCTACCTATACTAATATAGCTATTAAGTTTTATAAACCTTTTGATAGCTAGTTAATTCTGGTATTACCATTGAATACTGTTCTACTGTTAGTGGAGGTAAAGATGTTCCACTTAGTAGATATTTACTGTAGGTAAATATTTGGTTATATTAGTGTTTATACTAGGATTATAGATCTCTTTTCTATAGTTGGGGTGATACATTGTTGTATGTTAGGGTATATCAATATCCAGTTTGTCTTTGATGCTATTACTGTTGTGGATTTTATTTCTAGAGCCAAGGTGACATAGTTGTTATCAATTGGTTTTCTCTGGATGCTGATATCCGGATTGCCACTGTGTCATTTACAATACTGTGGCCCATTCCCTAGAACTGGGTATTAGGCCAAATATGCTGAAGCCTCCCTTTCTAAATAAAGGGAGGTGATTGCATTTGTGTACAGAGGCAAAGGCCAATAGTTAGCCATGCCCAGATATCAAAAAAGCATATATTAACTAAAGAGGTCTGCATACTGGCAACAAAGATTTCCACTATAATGAACCCACAAGTCTCAGCAAAAAAAAAAACAAACAAGCAAAAAATAAAAACGTGAGAAGATAAGGCAACAAAATGCCTCTGAAAGTCCCAACTTCCCCAAAGCTGATCGATGGGGTAGTGAAGGGGAGGAAATCAAAAGCCACATAGGTGAATTATTTGAGAGGATAATAGAAGAGATAACAAAACAGATCAACAAGGCACTTGGCAAACTCGAAGAAGATATAACTAAACAGATCATGGGACTAATGAACAAAATCAGTGCATCTATATAATACGCTAATGAAAAGCAAGCTGAGCTAAACAAAGTGATCTAAAAAAAGAAAGAATGACCAGCAGAGAAAAGAATTAGAGTCCATAAAAAGTTACCAAATAGAAATTCAGGAGATAAAAATGCTATAAAAAATATGGGCAGCAGAAGTTACCAGTGTGAGGATCGAGTGTCAGAACTAGAAGACAGGGCTGTGCTCAGTGACTATTTCATGACAGATATTTTAAAAACAACAAGAGAACACAAAAAATGAATGAAACAGCTCCTAAATGATGCAAAGAAGATGAATGTAAGATTAATTGGAATTACTGAAAAATCAGAATACAGCACAAATGACATAAAAACCTGTTTGCTGAAATAATAGCAGAAAACATTTTAAATATAAGAAAAATATTTAACATCAGATAAGTGAGGCAGATAGAACCCCACATAGCCATGGTCAGAAAAGAACTTCCCCACAGCACATCGTAGTGAAAATCCCAGAAGTCCAACCCAAAAATAGAATTGTAAAAGCTGTTTGAGAAAAGCAACAAATTACTTATGAAGGTAAACCCATTGGAATAACAGCAGACTTCTCATCACAAACATATAAGGCCAAGAGAGCTTCAAGTGAAGTGTTTGAAATCAAAAAGAAAATAACTTCCAAACCAGGCTCATATATCCAGCAAAACTATCTTTCAAAATTAACAGAGAGGACTTCCAGGAAGATGGCAGAGCAGTAAACAACACCAAATTAGCCTCTTTGAGATTCAGAATCCAGACACTGGAATATAACAATTTGGGGAAGAAAAGAAGGAGGGAGGCAGATCCCCAGGACCCAGGAAGGATCCGCAGGGGGAACTGGAGCACACAGGGAAAGTGAAGAGATAGACCTCAACACAGAAAAAATGAAGCAGGAAAATGAACAGGATTCCCAACGGAACACCAGACAGGGAGTTTAGAGCAGTCGTTTAGTGCCAGCGACTCCACAGGGGACTTGTGTCACGCTGAGAGATCCCAAAACAAAGCTTCATTTCCACTTTTATAGTGTTTCTTTGCTATGGGGTGATTTTTTCATTGGAAATCATCACGAAGCGAGGTTGCACAGTGGAGCAGCTGTTAAGGGGGTGAACAGTGATCGGGGAGAGCAGGGAGCTCTGGCAGAACTTTCCAAGTCTGTTAGCTCCGCTGACATTACATTATAGCTGCACCCATACAGAGCTGGGATCAGAACTATCAATTTCCTCAGGGAGCTCAGCTGTTTAGCTAACCCATAGTTGCCCAGTTTCATCCCAGGAAGTGGTTTCCTCTCTCATTCTCCCCTTTGAGGCTGTGCTGGAGTCTCACCCTTTATATCAGTTTTCCTCATCTTGTTCCATCTTATCAATATCCATGTTCACATAGTCTTCCATAGATTGATATCCTTTAGCCCACAAAATATGGGAGGTTGTTTCCTGATCTGTGGTAGTTTCTATTATGGAGTTCAAGACCCACATTATCACAGGTAACAGATGGGGGATAATCAAACAGATCCCCACGATAGCAATGCATCCACACAGCATGGTTTTAAAACCACCTAAAGTTGAGAACCACCCTCCAAACATTTCTCTCAGATTCCATCCTTTCCAGGTCAGGACTGGTACGTGGTCTACCTCCTGCATCCTCTCAGTGATTTCTACTCTCACCTATCCTCAATCATCTATTTGAAGGCAACAACTGGTTAAATTGAACTCCCTACAAACTCCTCCTGCCATAGTTAATAGGTAGTCTAGTGCCAACTATTTTGAGATACCGCATTTTGAATTTTTGTCTGTTGTTTAGCTTAGAGATTCAGCGCACAAGCAGTTTCACTGGCTGCGATTTGCAGCACAGCTTGTAGTCTAATAATCCTATTTAACATATAAATGGGAGTTCACTATCCCACATTCCATCCTTGGCCCAAGCAGCTGGTGCGTAGTATTGGATTATTCTCTCTGGTGGCCATTCATCATTTTTCCAATTACCTATGGTTATACTCCTTTTCTCATGGGAGGGAGTGTACATAGGGTAGCCCACCAATTCCCCTTGGTGTAAGGGCAGGAGGAAGAAGGACAGTTTGACAGTGTCCAAAATGCAGCTTTCTGCCCAATTTGCTAGGAGTTGAGCATAGGCTCTATTTCCACATATCCGATGTAGCCCCTTGGGAGCTGACCAATGGATAGAGGCAGTTATGTTTTTCCACCCAGGGCTCAAGTCTGGAAACTGGGCTAAGGGGTTGACTTCAGTTTCATTTCCCCACCATTCTGTGCTTCCTTTGGCCTCATTAAAGAATCTCTGTCCCAGGCAAGTCAGTTCTCCTACCTGCTTGGAATCTTTTTCCTTTTGGGGTAAGGCATCATCTCCCAATGATGTTGGTCTTTAGGACCCATGGGTTGCTTCTCTGTATAGATGGCTGTGTGGCCCCATTCTTATCATTTTTTTTCCAATTTGAGGGCTTCGTTATCAGCTGGGTCCCATTCCCTGGCTTCCCAGGGCCTCTGGTCTCCCACCAGTGTTCCCACACACACATAGCACGAGGTGATATTCGGTGAGTGTGCTATACTTTCTGCTAGCCCCATGAAGAGGTTTTGGGTCACAAAGGGGATTTGCAGCAGGGGCTGGGTCATTTCCTCATAAAAGGAATGGAAAACTTGGAAGCTAGAGGTGCCCAGGGTGTGTGTATGTCTTTTGATATGAACCACCATCCCCGGGTCACAACCCCTACCATCTATTCAAAGCCTGAAATCATTGCCTTCTTCCCATTCTGGGTCCTGGGGGCCCAGGATACCAAGAGTGACTGGATTGCAGATCCTGAGGGTGGAGGAGGGTGGAGGCTTTAATCTCTTTAGGGGGATCCTATTTTCCAGGTGGCTTGTCCTACAGATGACAGCTGATACACAGCTGCACTCGATTATGTCACTGCACCAGCTCCTGTGCATCCAGGAGCACATATATTTATCATTAGAGCTGTAGTCTCTTTCCCATCCCAGGCCTCCACATCCTATAATGGGAAATTTAGTTACCCCTCCTTTAGGGGGATACAGCTTATTTGCCTCAGTGGCAGAATTAATGGCCACACAGGCATCAAAATGGAGGGTTACCAGGTCTCCGGGCTTTGCCCTTGTATTTCTGTTTATCAAGGGTCCAAGCCACGTTCCCCTCTTTCCCTCCATTACTCCCCACCTAGACACAGCCCGAAGTTCAAACTCCCATGTGCTTGCCATCTCCTGATTGAAGTAGAGAGGTGGGTACCATCCTTAGGCTTATAGATCTTGTAAATAGTTAGGTTATGGGCACAGGTCCCAGTGATTTCTCCATCACAATTATAGTAAGTGTGAAAGAGCAGAACAGTCATGACGGAGTTCCTCGTCCAAGTGACATGCAGGCAGGGGTCACAGTTACTGGTTCCCTCTACAGGCGTTGCCCCCACATATGTCTTGGCATGGAAAAGATGAGGATCCCTAGTACAGACAGCCGATACCTGCAAAACATCCCATACACAAAAGGAAAAAGAACTAGCAGACACGTTTTGCTGCATTTCCAGTTGGCTAGGGCAGTCTCAATGAGAGTCATGGTAAGGAACAAGGTTAGAGACCCAAGTGCAGTTAGAGATGGGGGGTGACAGTTCATTACAAACAGTCCCCAGGGAAGGAGTCCTCCTGAGAATGGCATCCTCAGGCATCCACTATGCGTAGACTAGTCAGCCTCCGGTATGACTAGAGCAGGGCTGTTGTATCTTGGCCATCTCTTTTGGTCATGGTCTGAGGTCTGACCATGGTGAGAGCTCTGGTCTGATCATGGTCAATGTCCTTTGGCCTGATGAGGGTCTCCTCCATGTCAGGATGATTCTGGTGTCACGGTGGGGATCCCTGGAGCAGCTCCACCCCAGAGTTGCTGCCCTTTTCACCCAACTGTGGTGGATCCACATGGGGATTCCCTCCACTTGAAATGCTATAGCAGTAGTCAAAATGACTGTTAATGGCCCCTTCCATCTTAGCTTGAGGCTCTCCTGATGCCAATCCTTAACCCAGACTGAGTCTCCAGGAGAGAAGGGGAGTAAGGGGCTAGATAAGTTACTGGGGGCTCTCTCTAATGTCCAAGTGTTACAGAAAAAGGAAACTGAACCAGGAGGAAGACACGTTGCACCAAGGCAGTTGGAAGGCAACAACTTTATTATACCAGTGGGCTAGTGGGAACCAGGTCCAAATCACCAGCCCTGGTTTAGGGTGTAACAGAAACTTATATATGGTTTGCAAACAGGAAGTACAAAAGCCAATAGTGATTGGTTACATAGGCTAGGTTATACGTTGTCAGGCAGGTTGGTTCTAAGCAGGTTTAGTTAGAGGGGTTGTTTATCACAAGGCAGGACAGTCTGGCAGGGAGCTGGGACTGAGGATGTGGATGAACTCATGCATGTCTTTGACTGGACTACTCTATCTTAGGTAGACAGTCTTTAGAACAAGTTAGTAAAACAGTATATGTTTATGGGCTTGGGAGTGCAGGCAGCACAGCTGGATGCAGTCAGACAAAGCTAGGTCAGTCTGTCTAAGACATGGTCAGTAAAGGCTAACTGAGTCTAACGGTTCAACTATGTGATGGGCTGGGTGAGCATATCTTGTCCTAGCACGGTGTTAGTCTGTTAGTTTTTAAATTTCTGCCACACAAGCAGCTATCTTTTGGGAGACCTTTGCCAGCTCAGTTAGTTGTTTTTCTAGGGAAGATTCCCCCACTACTCTTACTGGGTGTGCCAACCCTCTTAGGATGGGAGGAGGCCTGGCGTACAAAATCTCGTAAGGGGAACAGCCTGTGTTCTTATGAGGGGTGCATTGTGTCTGTGTCTGGGGGAACACAATGGGCAAGGCTGGACCCAGGTGAGTCCTGTCTCTTGGCAAAGTTTTCCTAGCCCTGTCTTTAGGGCCCTATTCATTCTCTCTACTTTTCCCAAGCACTGGGGCCAATAGGCTGCATGCAGATTCCAATTAATTCCCAATGATTGTGCCACCCCTTGAGCCATCAATGCCATGAAGACAGGTCGTTTGTCAGATCTCATGCTCAAAGAGAGACCATAATGGGGAATGAACTCTTATAGCCATCGTGTCACTTCTTGGGCCTTCTCATTTCAGCAAAGGAAGGCTCTACCCAGTTGGAATAGGTGCAAACCATGACCAGGAGGTAACGGAAACCTCCATATTTGGGCAGTTCTGTGAAATCAACTTAAGTATCTTCAAATGGTGCAGACACCACTCTGGACCCCTGTCAGGGTCCCCAGGCCTACTTTGGGGTTGTGCTGGGTGCAAGTGACACAGTGCTGAATGATCTGTTTTGTCAGAGCAGTTATCCAGGGGATGTAGAAACACTGGCCAAGAAAAATTTCTAGTTTTTCTCTTCCTAAGTGAGTGGTCTCAGAAGCCATCTGTACTAGCCTGGGCCCTAAGTGGGCGGGCACCTCCACTCCACTGTCCAGGAGCCTATACCATCCATCCGGTCCCTTAGTTCCTTCTTGTTTCATCCATTGAACCTTTTCTGGTGTGTACATTGGTTTCTCATCTGACTCCCAGGGAACTGTGGAAAGTAGTACAGTGTCTGGTCTCACACTGGAAGCCTTGGCCTCATGGTCAGCCTTGTTGTTGCCCAGTTGCTTCTTAGATTTCCCTTTCTGGTGCCCTTTGCAATGGACAACAATGACTTCCTTGAGAGCCCAAACTGCTTCCACAAGCTGAAAAATATCTTGGGGGTATTTGATTTCTTTGCCCGCTGCTATGAGCAGGTCTATTTCCCCATATATGGCCCTGTGTATGTGTAGAATTAGAAAGGCATACTTAGAGTTGGTGTATTCAGTCTTTTTCCTTTTCTTAACTCCAGTGCTTGAGTTAGGGCGATTAATTCTGCCTTCTGTGCCAAAGTTCCTTGTGGCAATGGTCGGGATTCTATGATCTCTGTTAGGGTGACAACTGTATAGCCAGCCTACCTCCTCTCTTCCTCATCTATGTGACTGCTCCCATCCATGAAAAACTCTAAATTGGGCTGCTGAAGGGGCTGTTCATATAAGTCTGGTTAGCTGGAGTAGACCTGTTCTATGGCCTCTTCACAATCATGTTGGGGGAGAAGGGTGGCTGGGTTTAAATTGGTGGAAACTTCCACTTGGATGCAAGGATTCCCACAGAGAAGACTCTGATATTGGGTCAGGTGTGAATTGGTGAGCCAGTGGTGGCCTTTAGCATTCGTAAGAGTGACCACTGTGTGTAGAACTCGCACTCACAAATCTTGGCCTAGAGTCAGCTTGTCAGCTTCCTTAGTCAGAATGGCAGTTGCAGTGAGAGCTCTCAAGCAAGGGGGCCAGCACTGTGCTACCCCATCCAGCTGTTTTGACCAGTAGCCTACTGGCCTTTCCCAGGAACCAAGGGTCTGGACTAGCACCCAGGGCTGTCTTTTTCCACTTGCTCGTGTAGAGGGTGAAAGGCTTGCTCAGGTCAGGGAGGCCTAATGCTGGCGCCTCTTGAAACTTCTCCTTTAGGGCTTTAAAGGCAGTTTGCTGTTCTTTTTCCCAATTCAAAGGTTCTTTTCCTCTCCCCTTGGTAGCTTCATGGAGGGGTTTTGCCAAAATGGCATAGTTGGGGATACATATTCTGCAGAAGCCTGAGGCTCCCTAAGACTCCCGCAATTGCCTTCAGGTCTTGGGCTCGGGCGTGTTCTGTATCACTGGTTTCCGGGCTGCCCCCAACTTACTTTCTCCCTTGTGCAGATGAAATACAAAGTATTTGACCTCCACGCAGCATGACTGTGTGTTTTTTGGGGATACCTTTTATCCCTGCTGGGATAGGTGTCTGAGCAACTCCTCCATGCCCTGCTTAAATCCTTCTCAGGTTCTAGAAGGTCATCAACATACTGCAACAACATACATCTCAGAGTTTGTGCAGGGAATGAATGGAGGTCTCACGCTAATGCCTCCCCCAAAATAGTCAGGGAGTTCTGAAAACCTTGTGGCAGCCAAGTCCAGGTGAGATTGACCATGTTGTCCAGTGCTGACCAATCCCCACTGGATAAAGAGGGGCTGGCTCTCCAGGGCCAAGCATATGCAGAAGAAGGCATCTTTCAAATGTAGGCAGGTAAACCACATTACTGAAGCTGGCAACAATCCTACTAGAGCATAAGGATTTGGTACAGTGGGATGCAGGGTCACTGTGGCTTCACTGGTCGCTCAGAGGTCTTGGACCAGGTGATGGTCTCCAATGTCCACCTTCCTGACTGAAAGAAGAGACATATTCCAGGGTGACTGGAAGGGAACAAGAATCCCATAGGTTTGTAGTCTTTCTAAGTGCAGCTGAATTCCCTGCTGGGCTTCATGAGTGATTGGGTATTGGCACTGAATGAATAATAATACCAAATCAATATACTGGAATTTTTGGGACACAATGAAAGCAGTCCTATGAGGAAAATTTATAATGGTGAATTCCCACATCAGAGAAACAGAGCAAACTCAAATAAATAACCTAATGTTGAACCTTAAGTTTTTAGAAAAAGAAAAGCAAGTTGAGCTCAAAGCCTCTATGAGGGAGGAAATTATAAAGATCAGAGCAGAAATTAATGCAATTGAGACTAAGAAAACAATACAAAGAATCAATGAATCAAAGAGTTGGTTCTTTGAAAGATTAAATAAAATAGAAAAACCCTAAGCCAACCTTACATAAAAAAGAAAGAGAAAAGAAAGAAAGAAAGAAAGAAAGAAAGAAAGGAAGGAAGGAAGGAAGGAAGGAAGGAAGGAAGAAAGAAAGAAAGAAAGGAAGGAAGGAAGGAAGGAAGGAAGAAAGAAAGAAAGAAAGAAAGACTCAAATCCATGCAGTTAGTAATGGAAAGGGTAAAATCACACAGGATACTTACAGAAATCCAGAGGATTATCAATACCTACTTCAAGAATCTGTACCTTAATAAGATAAAAAATGCAGACGAAATGGACAGATTCCTAGCTACATATGAATTACCAAGGCTGAATCAAGAAGATACAAAAATTCTAAATAAATCAATATCAATCAATAAAATTGAAGCTGTAATTTCAAAACTACCAAAAAAGAAATTCCAGGTCCTGACAAATTCACTGCTGAATTCTACATGAAATTTAGTGATCTAATGCCTCTACTCCTCGAACTCTTTAATAAAATTGAAAGGGAAGCAATACTCCCAAACTCTTTCCTGGAAGCAAGCATTACTCTGATATCAAAACCAGAGGAGAATCCAACCAAAAAACAGAACTGCAAACCAATCTACTTAAAGAACATTGATGCAAAAGTCTTCAATAAAATACTGCCAAACACAATGCAGGAACTCATCAAGAAAATTATACACCATCACCAAGTAGGATTCATCCTAGGAGTGCAGAAAAAGTATTTTACAAAGCCCAACACACATTCATGATAAAAGCCCAACTGAAAATTGGAATAGATAGTCTTTACCAATAACATACCTCGCAGAACTAGAGAAAACAATCCTAAAATTAATTTGGAACCAGAAGAGACCTAGAATAGCAAAAGCAATTCTGGTCAACAAAGGCAAGGCAGAAGGCATCACAATCCCTGACTTGAAATTATACTATAAAGCTACTGTGATAAAATCAGCATGATACTGGCAAAAAAAAAAACAAAACAGACCTGAGGATCAGTGCAACAGATTAGAAGATGCAGAAACAACTACAAATACACTCAGACACCTTATTTTTGAGAAAGAGGTCAAACACCTTCACTGTAAGAAAGATAGCCTGTTTAATAAATGGTGTTGGGAAAACTGGCTTTACACATGCTGAAGAATAAAACTCAATCCATATCTCTCACCATGCACTAAATTAAAATAAAAATGGATCAAAGATCTAAATATTACAACAGAAACACTAAATCTCCTGGAAGACAAAATAGGTAAAACTCTTGAAGACATTGGTGTAGGCAAAGACTTTATAAAGAAAACTGCAACAGCACAGGAAATCAACAACTGGGAATCAACAACTGGGATCTCAACATATTGAAAAGCTTTTGCACAGCAAAAGAAACCACCAATAGAGTGACGACGACCCACAGAATGGGAAAAAAAAAAGCTTACTAGCTATTCCTTAGACAAAGGACTAACATATAGAATATAATAAAGACTCAAAAAAAAAAGTCAAACCCCCCAAACTTAATGATGCAATCCAAAACTGGGCATCTGAAATAAATAGACATTTCTCACATGAACAAGTACAATTGACAAATTAATACATGAAAAAATGTTCAACATCACTGGTCATTTGAGAAATTCATATTTTAAAACAACACTGAGGGCCGGTGAGTTGGCTCAGCAGCGTAAGCGCCTGCCTGGCAAGCGCAAGGGCCCGAGTTCGACTCCCAGAACCCACATACGAAAAAAGGGCCAGTGATATCACTTAGCGGCATGGGCGCCTGCTGACGCACAAGGTCCTGAGGTCGACCCCCAGTACCCACAAAAACAAAAAAACAAAAAACACTGAGATTCTATCTCACTCCAGAAAGAATGTCTACATCTAGAAATCAACCAATATCAAATGCTGGCAAGGCTGTGAGAAAAAGGAACCCTTCTCCACTGTTGGTGGGAATGTAAATTAGTACAACCCAATATGGAAATAAGTATGGCAATTCCTAAAAAAACCATAAAACTAGAGGTTCCATTTGACCCAGCTATTACCCTTCTTGGTATTTTCCCAAAAGTATTAAAAGCATCATACCACAGCAATATATGCACATTCATGTTTATAGCAGCACAATTTGTAATAGCTAAATCTTGGAAAGAGCCCAAATGTCCATCAACCAATGAACAGATAAAGAAAATGTGTTTTTAATATGCAATGAAGTACTACTCTGCTATAAAGAAGGATAAACTTGAGACATTTCTAGGTAAATGGATGCTCTTTGAGACCATATTTTTAAGTGAAATAAATTAGACACACATATTTAAATATTGCATTGTGTCTCCTGTGTAAGAAATCAGAAGGGTATATGGATGACATACATTGGAAAGTAGGATGAAAATGTTCAAATGGTAACAGGAACAAGGGCAGGAGGGAAGAAAAGGAAGGGAAAAAAAGAATAGAAAGAGAAATGGAAAGAAAGCTTTTCTAAATAAGGAAGGGGAGAAGGGTTGGAGGGGTGGGAAATGGAAAAAAGAATCAAGATATATTATGAATGGGTATAAATTTCTTATGGCAAATGTGATAATTATGTATACAAAAGTGTACCAATAAAGTTAATTTTTAAAAACAAAATTAATGGAGAAATAAGATATCTCGATGATAAAGAAATTGTTGACTACCAAACCAGCACTCCAAAAAATTCTCAAGGCTATCCTAGAAAGAGACAACTGAGCTAACGATGAGAAAGAGTCTAACAGAATGAATATAACAGGTAACCTGAACAGTTCAGTGAAAGGTAATCAGCAACAGGAAAGTAAGACAATAACAGGAATGTGTCAACACAACTTCAGTAATAACTCTCGATGTAAATGGTCTCAATTCCCCAATTAAAAGACACAGATTGGTAGAATGGATCAAGAAACAAAATCAAATGCTATGCTACATACAGGAAACACATTTAACCCCAAAAGAAATTCATAGACTAAATATCAAAGTATGAAAAACAATATTTAATGCAATGGGATGTGGGGTAAGCAGGTATAACTATCCTATCTTTAGACAAACAACTTCAAGCCAAGGCTGATCAGAAGAGGCAAAGAATGTGACTAACTACATTTTGGTTAAGGGAACAATTCAACAGTACAAGATAACAATTATTAACATATACGTGCTGAAGAACACACTCAACTTTATAAAATGATTACTACTGGGCATAAAAGATCAAATGAACATAAACACACTTACAGTGGAGGACCTCAATAATACACTGTCACAAATAGAAAGATCAACTAGACAAAAAATCAATATAGAAATATCAGAGTTGACCAAACCTTTGAATAAATGGACTTAATAGACATCTCAACCAACAACAGCAACAAAAACAGAATGCATATTCTTCTCAGCAGTATATAGAACTTTCTCTAAAATAGACCACATACTAGCCAATAAAGCATGTTTCAGTGAATGGCAAAGAATCAAAATTATACCATGCATATTAGCAGATCATAATGCAATGAACCTAGATATCAATGGTAAAAGAAAACATAGAAAATATACAAATACATAGAAATTAAACAATACACTCAAATAATCAATGGGTTACAGAAGAAATCAAGTTTCTAGAAGTAAACAATAATGTCACTACAATATACCAGATCTTATGGGACACAACAAAGTCTATCCTAAGAGGGAAGTATATTACTGGGAATGCCCACATCACAAAAACAGAGTGAACCCAATAAATAACCTAATGATGCAGCTCAAGGACATACAAAAACAAGAGCAGTCCAAATCCAAATGTAATACAAGAAAAAAACATGAAGATCATAGAAGAAATAAATGAAAGTGAGACTAAAATAATCAATACAAAGAATCAATGAATTGAAGAGTTGGGTCTTTGAAAGAATGAAAAAATACAGAAACCCTAAGCCAATCTTATCCAAAAAAAGGAAAGAAAAGACCCAATCAATGCAATTACATTTGAAAAAAGGTAATATCATAATGGACATGGCTGAAATCCAGAAGATTGTTAGCAATTAGTTTGAAAATACATACTCCAATAAATTGGAGAGTCCAGAAAAAATGAGTAGATTCCTAGATACACATGAATTACCAAAAATAAACAAAGAAGATTTAAAACTCCAAATAATCAAATGGAATAATCAAAGGCAATGGAGTTGAAGCAGTTATAAAAAACTACAAACGTTCACAGCCCAGGTCCAGATGTATTCACCACTGAATTCTATAATTCAGGGGAGATGTAACACCAATACTCCTGAAGCTCTTACTGAAATTGAAAGGGAAGGAGTACTCCCAACATCACTTCTGGAGGCTATCATTATCCTGATTCCAAAACCAGGCAAGGATCTAACCAAAAAGCAGAACTATAGGCCAATCTCTTTAATGAACTTAGACTCAAAAGTCCTTGAGGAGACACTGGTGAACAGAATGCAACAAATCATCAAAAACATTATATATCGTGACCAAGTAGGCTTCATTCCAAGGATGCAAGAATCATTCAGCACATGCAAATTGATAAATATAATACATCACATAAACAGAAGAATATAAATCACATGATCATCTCAGTGGATGCATATACTTTGAAAAAATCCAATATCCATTCATGATTTAAAAACACTGAACAAAAGAGGTATAGAAGGACTTTATCTTAATCTGATAAAAGCCATTTATGACCAACCTACTGCCAACACCACATTAAATGTGGAAAAACTGAAAGCTTGCTCTCTAAAATCAGGAGTAAGAGAAGAATGTCCTCTATCACCACTCATGTTTAACATAGTATTGAAACATTAGCAAGAGCAATCAGACAAGAAATAGAAATAAAAGGAATATGTATAAGACAGACACAAGTCAAATTATCATTTTTTGCAGATGATATGATCCTCTACGGAGAAGACCCAAAAAATTCCACCAAAATATTCCTAGAATTAATAACCAAATTCAGCAATGTAGCAAGATGCAAAACCAGCACATAAAAATTAAGTTCTTCTGTACACCAATAATGAACTCACTGAGAAAATACTTAGGAAAACAATACTATTCACAATAGCACGAAGAAAAAAAAACTTAGGAATTAACCTAACCAAGGAAGTGAAGCTCCTCTACAACAAAAACTACAGTACTCTGAAAAAGAAAATGAAAGAGGGCATTGGAATATGGAAAGATATCCCATTTCTGGATAGGCAGAACAAACACTGTCAACATGGCCCTAATTCTAAAACTGATATACAGATTTAATACAGTCCCAACCAAATACCAACAGCATTCTTCACAGAAATGGAGAAAACAACCTTAAAATTCACATGGAACCAGAAGAGTCTGAGAATAGCAAAAACAATGCTGGGTAACAGGAACAAAGTGGGAAACATCACAATCCCAGATTTGAAGTTATATGTCAAAGCTACAGTGATAAAAACTGCATGGTTCTGGCACAAAAACATACACATGGATCACTAGCCTCACTGCTGAAGAGGCCATGGTCCAGGGTCCTCTGTCCCTCCCTGAGTTTTCAGGTACCCCAACACCCAAGCAAGTTCCTCTGTTCCACACTGCCATGCACTTCTGCAGAGAAGATATCTCATTTTGTACAAAATAAATGAGATTTTAAAAAAGACAAATCACTTGTCCTTCCACACTAGAGATCGATTATTTAATTTGAAATAAGAAGTTAAAACTATATAAAATTGGACACCCAGGTCATTGCTTATTCCTCAGTCATGCAAAGATGATAATAGCAATATTTTTCAGTGCATGACAAAGCATTGTGGATTATTATTGTGACCATTTTCAAAATCATCAGCTCTATAACAAAACATGAAAGCAAAGATTCAACATTTCATCTATGCTCTACTTTGACTTGATAGAAAATGTGTCAGGTACTGCACTGAGGTAAGATGGAAGAAATAAAAGATAGGCAGAAGGGAGACAGGGAAAATCGTAATTTTAATTTTATAGCTTTAGGACACAAGCCCAGTATAATTTTTTTCTCTTCTCCCAAAACATTCTCTTTAATCTGCAAATGGGTTCAGCCATTCCCTTTTTACTTTCACCTGCGAATGGGCCAAATTTCACCTATAAATTTAGCTTCCCCTATGAATTAACCATTATCTGACTGCACGTAGACCATCCTCCCCACCCTTTAAATCAAGACCAAGACTATAGATTGTCACATACCATGGACTTCCAGCACAAAAAACACATAAATATTCCCAGTTCAAATTGTAGTGTATCTCATTTCTGAGTGTCCACACTGCACTATTATGTGCATCCTAAAATCTCTGCCTTATAAATCCTTCCTGTGCCTCTTACTGATGCATCCTGAAAATTCTTTTTCTTCAGTGGCAGTCAGTGTGTTGGAAATAAGCCCCCAGACTCAAATTATCGGTGCCAGAAAGATTGCACTCAGAAGCAAGCAAGAGGACTCAACAAGGCAAAGTTTAAAATGTACTGCAGAAGGGCACAAGTGCACTCATACATGAGGCAGTGGTGTGCTGAGTGGCAGGGAAGAGGGGTTTTTAAACCCTAGCACACGGGAAGCAGCTATCCTTTAAATTCATTGGCTAAATTTAAAGGCTTACAATCTATCATGGCTGGCTAGGTTAAGTGGTGTGAGTGGAGGATCTAAAGAGTTGATGAGCGGGGAGGAGAAATGGGAGGGGAGAGGGCGTGGGGAACAGAAAGTCCTTGGCTATCTTTGGTCAGAAGCTATGTTCCCAAAATTTAGATGTTTCCTGTAATTTTAGTGTGAGGGGTGGGGCCACCCAGGGTGGACTAGAATCTAAGATGGAGGAACTCCTGTTTGTATATATTGATAGAAGAGACAGGGCCACAGCTTCTCACAAGTGAACCTCCAAACATTTTATGTTCAGAGTGGATTCAGTTCTTCATCTCAGCTCCTCAGAGGCTGTGATAAAAAAATACAGCAATTGCTGCTGCCAGTGCCATCCAATGAAATGGTAGGCTGCTAAAAACATTATGGTGTGTCGTCACCCACTGTATTCACTGGATCTGACACCAGGCAACTTCTGGCTCTTCCCCACAGTTAAAATTACCATGGAAAGTAAATGTTTTGAATTCGTTCTGGACATCAAGGCAGCTACAGCAGCACAACTAAAGACACAAAAGAGGACCTCACGAACTGCTTCAGAAAGTGGCACAAATGATTTGATATATGTACTCAAAGCAAGGGGGAGTATTTTAAAGGGGGACTAGTGGCAATGTCTTACTATTATAGCTTTTTAAATTTAAATATGCATCATATTTTTGATCACACCTTTCATGTACATTTGAGTCCTTGTTTTTTGTTCTTTCCAATGT
Organism: Erethizon dorsatum; assembly: GCA_028451465.1. Lineage (NCBI taxonomy): Eukaryota > Metazoa > Chordata > Mammalia > Rodentia > Erethizontidae > Erethizon > Erethizon dorsatum. The sequence continues at coordinate 75,537,515 of CM051834.1, forward strand.
ATACCTATGAGAGGAATTGCTGGATCATATTGATATAGGAGAAATATAATTCCCCACCTGCTAGTTGTCAGATGTGCTAAGTTTGTGTCCCCTGAATATTGAAGAATAAATTCCAAGGGCCAATGGAGGTTAGGAGTAGGAAAGGTTTATTGAATGATAGCTCCTGAGAGATAGGAGAGGTCCCAAAAGTGGGTTGTCACCAAGGCCTTTATCAGGGATAATTTATACAGTAAAGCCACAATGTGAGTTCAATGTGGGTCAAACTATAATCAGCCTATAGGATTATAAATATAGCCACTAAATATAGCTAATATGGATCCAATAGGGAAACAAGTCATGTAGCAAGAGTACATGGAAAGAACAAAGACATTTTTGTGAAGGGATGGGTTCAGATGTCCTGGTTACCCCCCTGGGTGACTTATGGTTTGTGTCGGGATGTCCCCCCAAAGCCTCATGTGGTCATGGGGGGTGGGCTTTGCAGAGGCAGCTGAATCTAGAGTTTGTGAAGCGGTTCATTGTCTAGTGCTGGGATTGGGAGTGTGAATTCTACACTCACCCTAGGGCAGGTAGCCTGCATACAATATAAAGGAGAAAAAAAGTAAGTCTTGCTCATCCCCTTTTTGCCCCCTTTTGCTCTTGTTGTTTTGCTGTCTTCCACCACCATGAACGGTTGCCCCTCAGCCATGCCACCCTGCCTTGGAGGCAGCTGAGTATGGACTGAAACATCCACAAATTGTGAGCTAAATAAACCTTTCCTTCCTTAATTTTGGGCATCAGGTATTTTGTCTCAGCAAAAGAGAAAAGTAACCAAGACAGTGACTGATGCCTATCTGAACTTACTGGGCCAGGTGGTGCTAATTACAATATAATCTCAATTTACTATTTATCCCTTAGGGAGGTATGTAGGCCTGGCCATTACATCTCTATCTTGAGGCCTGGTCTTCTTCAGATGTATCTCCAGCCTCAATTCTCCAGCTTTTATTCTCAATTCAAACTCTTTATTTTGTGCTGACTTCCTTGAGAGCCCAGTCCCTCTCTGACTATATATTAATTTCTGTCTAACTACCTGCTTATAATATTTCTCCCTCTGAAGAGCTATCACTAATTATAGTTAGGGAGAATGGGCAAAGTTTCAATCTAACTACTTTGAGCGGAGAAGGGTCAGTGTAAGGGAGACCACAGTCAGGGGCTTTCTCCAGAGAGCTAATCTAAAGGGACTTAGAAGTCATGTTGCGGTGTAGCAGTTATGAACTCCTTTCAGAAGGTTGATCTAGGGATCCTGGTAAAAGAGCTCTGGCACATTTATTGTAGGTTCCATCTCCATGATCACTTGGAATTCGGCAGCCTCGAGGCAAGAATAAACAAACTTTACCAGGAGATTAAAGTAGATATAACCAAAGCCTGAGCGCTAGAGTGGAAAGACAGATTAGGGAATGAGCCATGTCCAGCGACTGCTGTTAAGGGACTGGAATAGTGAATGTAACTAGCTGGCTCCTAGATCTCTCTGCTGACTGAGGTTATCTATAAGTCACAAGCCCTTCCAGTTTTAACTGTAAGAAGATGGAGAGTTTGGTGGTTTCGAAGGACAGTTCTAGCTAAGGAATTTAAAGACTTGCTGAGCTTTCACAGCTTCTACTGTAGCTTTCCAGCCTCACGGAACCATAATAGTCATCAGCTAAATGAGTAGCTGGAAACTTCCAGCAGGGGCCAGTGATTGGAGTCCCCCTTCTATATCTAGCCTTTATTACTATGATATCACTTTTTATATAACTTTTGGTTATACTTTTCTGCTGGGTGTTTAAGACCAAGTTAAAGTTAGATCTGTGTTAATCAAAATTAACCTCTCACTATATAACAAGGTCAGTTAAGGTGTTTCAGGGATTCCTTTTGGAACCATGTATAAAGCCTCTCCACTCCTCTGTCAGTTATCAGCTTCCAGGATGGGTCACAGTCTTGCTTGACCATGGAATCATGGGAGACATTTCTCTCTCTCTGTCTCTCTCTCTCTCTCCCTTCCTTTTTAGTACACTGTACATTGGTTGATTCCTGTCCTCTGGGATCCAACAATCTCCCTGCTTAGAAGGTGGGTGACTCACCAAAGTAATAGAATCTTGTAGAAAAGTCCCCTCATGTCCTGGGTCCTTGACCTTGGAGGGTCTGGGCCAAACTGTTGGCTGTCCTCTTAGCCCAGTTACTTTTCTAGCTCTGGTCTTCAAATCTCTGGGTGTTGTTGAACACCCAGAAGATCAGTCACAGCAGTATTGCAGTGGGAGGAGGTTTAAATTTATAATCTTATCTAGATATCAAGCACCTTGAAATATATACCATGACCAGGGAACTGTTATTTCTTTACCAGTCATGTTTTTCTTAGATGTTGAACCCCTGCAAATGTTAACAGATAACCGTTATAAAGTTTTACAGAAAAAATTTGAGGTCGAGGGCAATATAACATTTTGGCATAAGAATCATGATGATATTATATTACAACCATTAGGTTTTGCTATTATCTCTGCTATTCCTTCTAATCCAAGGATCGAAGTTATTTAGTCTGTAAACAAATGCTTATCTTCAATGCCCTTATAGATGAGCACTCATTTTCTAGGGGTTTAGGAGCTTCCAATTGAAAAGGAAAAGATTTTCAGTACGGCAAAGAGAAGCATATTACTATTTACTGACAACCATCTATAACAGAAATGAACTGCCAAAACCTGCCCCCAGCCTCTTCGTAGAGCATGAGCCTCAAAGCGATTAAAAATTCAAAAAGCTATTCCACAGAACTGTCTAAAATAAGAGAGCAAGCCATCTGATAACCACCAAATAAGACAAGAAAGGAATAAAATTAAATTCAGCAAGCAGTGTAGAAGCCTAAATGCAGTATATACAAAATAGGAATATAAGGCACTGCCTGCAAAAATAAAAATATCACATCAAAGAAACATAAATGTGAAGATATCACAATCTCTCATAGTCTCAATTTAAATCTATCATCATTTTAACAAAAAAAGACAAGGCATAAGCAACTAACAAACAAAAGATGACAATTCATGATTACCTAAATGAGTCACAATCTAGGAACCCATCGAAATATTTCCGATGTGTCATGAAACAAAAGCAAACTCTTACCTCCTTTCAAAGTTCTCACTGGGGCCTCCAAAATGATATAAGGGAAATATAACTCCCAGCTTGCTAGATGTTAGATGTGCTGAGTTCATGTCCCACAAATATTGAAGAATAAATTCCAAGGGACAACAGAGATTAAAGAGTGGGAAAGGCTTATTGAAAGATAGCTCCCAAGAGACAGTGGGTTGCCACTGAAGCCCTTTGTCAGGGGCAATTTATACAGCACAGCAACAATGTAGGTACAATGTGGGTCAAACTAAAATCAACCTATAGGATTTCAAGTATTGCTGCTTAGCTAATATTGATCCAATAGGGGAACAAATCACATAACAAGTGTACATAGAAAGAACAAAGGCATTTTGGGGAAGTGATGGGTCCAGATTCTCTGGTCACCTGCCTGGGTGATTGATGTCTATCTGGACTTACTGACCAAATGGTGTTAATTACAATATAATCTCAGTTTACTACTTATCCCTTAGGGAGGGATGTAAGCCTGCCCATTACATCTCTATCTTGAGGCCTAATCTTCTTCAGATGCACCTCCAGCCTCAATTCTAATGTCTTTATTTTTGTGCTGACTTCCTTGAGAGCCCAGTCCCTCTCTGACTGTATATTAATTTCTATTTAACTTAGCTGCCTATAATAGTATGGCAATTCTCTTTTTAAATTCTTGGGGAACCCATCCTCAGAATATTTGCAGAGCCAATGGAGAATGGAATCTAAGTAAAGCTAGTACAAAAAAAGACCAAGCTCGGCTGCCGAGTAGATGACTGATGCAGACCACACAGATGGCCTGAGAGAATAGCACACCCTCTATTGAATGTAACTAGAGACAATTATTACTTACTTCAGTTCTTGAGGGCTTATAATCCCAACCAATCCAGGAAAACTTACTTTCCCTTCTGAACTGTCCTATCCTAAGTCTTTCCTGTTTCACTTTATCCTGCCCCTCTTATCTTTAATTGATGTAGGTTCAATATAAACAGCGTATGCTTTCCTTCCCCAAAGTTTTGTTATAAAAATATTTTTATTTCTAGGTCCAGCAAATATTTTCCAACTGCTACCTAGCCTGGTGGCTGGTATAGTTATGGATCTTATCTTAAGACCTGATTCTTTTCTGGCTAGCATCTGTAACAGCTTAATAAACCCTTTTATTTCAGAACTCCCCAGGTCTCAAGAGTTTTGGTTAACATGTACATGCTGCCAAATTCTCCCTATTTTCAATGTACAATTCAATGATTTTTAATTACACTTATCGAGTTGTGCAACTATCATCACAATCCAGTTTTAGAATATTTCCATCATCCCCCCAAAATCCCTTGAGCTTGTTTGTAGTCAAGGCCACCCCAATCCCAGGCAACTATGGGTCTTCTATCTTTCTATATTTCCATTTTATAAACATTTAATATGTGTGGAATTATCACTGGGCTAGGTCTGAGGGCCCTCAAGTCTGAAGATGAGGAACATAACCCATCCTAGTAGAATAAGTATGGTGGCTCACTGACTCCTGTTACAGAAAAAGAATTTTCATGACACATCAGTAAGAGACGTAAGAAGGGTTTATACACAGATTTTACAATGCACTCAAGAGTGGAATGTCACTCAGAGAAATGAGACATATTATGAGCTAGAGCTGATATATTTTAGGGGTGGTCTAGGATGCATATTCTTACTGTTTGTCAAGTTACAATGCAAGCCATCTACATGTGTTTGAAGTTGAGATATGCTGCCTACCAACACTGCTGCTTCATTGGAGATGGAAGAAGCTCGATTTACATGAGAAAAGGACAGGTCTAGAGTCCAGATTTACAAGTTTATTCTCTTTAAAACCTTTAGGAATTTTCGAGTGAATTTCCTGGAAGGGAAAATGGTTTCAGAAACTTTTATGTCTTCAAGCTGCAGTTGAGTACTATTTTAAAATCTTGATATTTTTTGTCTCCTTACTATCTAGTTTTTATTTCCACTATCTTACTTCATCCCTACACCTAAAATGTTGATCCCTTATTCTTAAGGGGACGCAAAAGCCCTAATGGTCTGACTCCATGTAACTGCTTTCAGCTTAAGAGGAGGGTTGATCCCATCTAATCAGGGACTGAAAGTCTTGTCCTGACTGATCTAAAGGAGATATAGGAATATTGGGTTCCATCTTTCGAAGAAAAATAATCTTTTGATAGGCGGGTTGACCCAGAGAACCAGGACACTAGCCAGTTGTTGAAGCTTATGGCAGAGTCTGACATTGCACTGATCTGTGAATGTGGATCTTTTAATGCAGAAGACATATTTGCAGAGTTGTCATGAATGTACACACATTTTGTTTTAATAATGGCACAGCAACAATGGATTCATAGATAATTATTTTCAGAAGTGGGATAGTCAGGCATGGTGGTACATGACTGTAATCCCAGCATGCAGGAGGCTGAAGCAAGAGGATTGCTGTGAGTTCTAGGCCAGCCTGGGCTACTTAGTAAGTTCAAGGCCAGCCTGCACTACATAGTGAGACCCTGTTCCAAAAAACAAAACAGCAACAGAAATGGGATAAACACATCTGGCTGACATCTACTATGAGGCAACTCAGAAAACTAGCACAACTTTTTTGGAACAAAAAGAGTATTTATGATAAATAGATCAATACCACCCAAAATATTAGATCTCTACCCAGGGATAGATAGATGATAGATAGATAGACACACAGACAGACAGATATATAATTTGTTAAGGTCAGTTTAGGTTCTTTAGGCATTATTTTTGGGGCTGGGGCAGAGCCTCTTTGTACTTAGTTTTTCCTCTACCAGTTGTGTCATCTGCCAGGATGTGTTGCTATCTTTTTCTTTCTCTCTCTTTCTCTCTCTTTCTTTCTTTCTTTCTTTCTTTCTTTCTTTCTTTCTTTCTTTCTTTCTTTCTTTTTTTCTTTCTTTCTTTCTTTCTTTCTTTCTTTCTTTCTTTCTTTCTTTCTTTTCTTTCTTTCTCTCTTTCTTTCTTTTTTTCTACATAGCTTCCATTGAAAGCATGGGAACACTTTCCTCTTTAGTGATCCTCCCTTGAGCACAATGTATACTGATTGATTTTTGTCCTTTGGGACCCAACAATCTCCCTGCTTGGGAGATTGGGCAACTCACCAAAATTGGAGGATCTTTTAGAGAGGTTCCCTCAGGTCCTGGGTCCTTGTTCACCTTGGAGATCCAGACCCAAATTATTGGCTGTCCTCTTAGCCCAGTCACTTTTTTTACCTTTGACATCTAAGCCTCACCCAGGAGGTCAGTTACACCCATGTTAAAGTTGGAGCATAGGTTTAACTGTTGTAATCTTATCTGGATATTAAGCACATTGAAATATAAAGAATGGCCAGAGAACTCTTAATTTTTTTTACAATCATGGTTGTCTTTGAAGTCAAATTCTTGTCGAATGTTAACAGATAACAGTTATAAAGTTTTTTTAGGAGAATTTAAAATCAAGAGCAGGGCCGGTGAGATGGCTCAGCGGCTTAAGCGCCTGCCCGGCAAGCACAAGGGCCCGAGTTCGACTCCCGGATCCCACATACGAAAAAGGGGCCGGTGATATCTCTCAGCGGCACGGGCTCCTGCTGGCGCTCAAGGTCCTGAGGTCGACCCCCCGGTACCCACAAAAAAAAAAAAAAAAAAAAAATCAAGAGCAAACACAGCATCTTAGCTTAACAATTATGATGACACTATTATACTACAACTAGTAGGTTCTTTTTATTATCTTTGAAATACATTTATATTTTTGTGCTAGTATAAAATTTCTTTTTAATTTGCTATCTTTAATTATAAAATATGAAATGATATAAAGACACTTTTACCTAAATTTATTATCTTTTTTTAATGAAGTGCCTTTTTAAGCAGAATGTACTTCTTTACAGATGTACTTTGTAGATAACTGTTGCCCAGTCTTTAATTTTCAGTGACATTGCCTGGAGTGCATATTGTTTAGGCACATTTAATTATTATGACACAATTTCATACCAACCACATAAACATAAACTTGAAAAAGTCCATCATCACAAACAACTATGGTGTGCAGGTCATCAGTATAACAGTTTAACTTTTTTTTTACATCCTAGAAGGTGTTTACACCTGAGAAACACAAAGTATTTAATATACTGTACCATGAAGTTAACAATAATTAGCATCACAGCTATATAAAAATATTTACATATATTTACTTAGTTTTAACCTTAGGTCAAAATTTAGATTCCTTTTATAGGCTTATATGGAGTGATTTCAATGACGATAATTTAAAAATATATTTAGCCATATTACAAGTTTAGGACACAGTGTTATTCACCACAAATAAACTTACCACCCAATATAAGAGTATTTCACATGTACAATAACAAAATATTTGTTTAATCAAAGCCAATAGGTTTAGATCAAGTTTTAAATGGCAAGACCAAATTTAAAGACCTGGAAAAATTTTTGATGTAATGTATATTGTTTACAAGAGAGCACTCATTGTTACTTTATAGGTATTAAATTTAACTTTAAAGCTTATATTTACAGCAAATTTTACCCTTGAATGTACATACATTTTCAATCCCAGATATAAGATGTGTTGTAGGGCTGGTGAGATAGCTCAGCAGCATAAGCGCCTGCCTGGCAAGTGCGAGGTCCTGAGTTTGACTCCCAGTACCCACATAAAGGAAAAAAATGGCCGGTGATATCACTCAGTGGCACAAGTGCTTGCTGGCAAGTGCGAGGTCCTGAGGTTGACTCCCGGTACCCACATTAAAAAATAAAAATAAAAAAAGATGTGTTGTAAATGAAGATAATGGTTGTTTATTTAATCAACCATAACCTGATTTTTTGAAAATATTTTATAAGTTAACATTTAAATAATCTTCAACTTTTCAAATCTACTTTATTATTTTATGAAAAAATAAAACAAAATTTCATAACCAAATAATAAGAGAATACAATAGCTAATACACTGTGTATTGTTATCTTCAAAGTAGTTATTCAGAGTATAAGACATAAGCCAGAGATGCTTACAGAAAAGAAACAGATAACAACATAATACTTTCTTTTCAACAAAATAAGATAAATGAGTAATATAAATGAAACAAATTATATTGAAATATTTTTCAAACTACAAAATATGCAATTTGGGGGAAGTATCTGAACTGCTCCCTACTTCCTGTATACTTGGGATTGCGAGTACAGACATTCCTCATTTAATGACCTACCTGTTTAATGCCTGTTTGGACTTATGACCAAGGCCATGATGTTTGAACTTACAACCCACCTCTCAGACTTAAGACCCATTTTTTTTCTAAAGTTCTGTACATTTTGTTTATAGAATATCAATATCTATTTTGTATAGTATACCTTATTTATACAGTACTGTAATTTATACAGTAATGTAGATTTATGATCTGTTATACATTACAGTACTGCCTGTAAGAGTTTGTATACAATTCCCTATTTAGCTACCAATTGATTTAATGACCTAGTTGAGGAATGGAACTTGGTCGTTAGATGAAGAATGTCTATAACTTGTTCTGCAAGTGTTCCACAAGATAGGAAAATATTTCTAATAAATTTTAAGTTGACAAACAAGTGATGTAACACAAGTGGTATATGACACAGAATATTACATGATCACAACTGAGCCAATGGTTTTCTCTCTCCTCAGAATTGTAGGTGATTGTCTCCCAAAAGCAAGAGGTTATGGAGGAGATCTCATCTGCAGAGGAGGATAAGAAAAAGTTGGAGGAATCACTCATTTCAAATGAGGTTAGGGGATGTGTAAGATGTGGGAAAATGCAAAATTTTGTAGAAAAAATCACCCAAATAAAGCTGTAGCACAGAGAACAATGAGTCCATTTAATGACAAAGCAATGTCACATTTCCCCCAAATCCTCAGTGGATAGGTTCCTACTTCAAATTGCACGAAAAGAAAAAGATTCCATTGAGTCAGTAGATAGCAGTGCTTGCATTAGTGATAGTGAAAGTAGGCTTACATAATAACCCTCATATTGCTTGTCTTCCTCTCACCAGCCATGAAGGTTTACAAAGGTAAGTATAGGTTAATGTATTTTTCTTCATATTTTGTATTTTCTTTATTATTTTGTATTATGTTACAATATTGTAATCACTTTATATGAATACTTTAGGTTGTGAAATGAATCATCTGAGTTTCCATTATTTCTTGTGGGGAAATTCACTTTGATGAACAAGTGCTCTGGAATGTTTCTGGAATGAAATATGCTTGCAAACCAAGATTTTACCGTACTATTATGTTTCTCATGTAAGAGAAACCATGTGCTATTTTACCTTGTGTGTCTGACTTATTTCTCTTAACATTATGTCAAAGCCAGTTTCTTAAGTAACCAAAAGGCTAACAATGGAAAATGTAAGAAATTAACAAAATTATAAAATACAAAAATAAAATACAAAACATTCGATTTTTAGAACAGTTTTTACAAGTTAGCAAGAACATCTTAATATCTCAAGAAAACTCTACTGCTTTAAACACAGAAAATATAACCTTTTAATTATAGATATCCTAAAATAACATATGTTGGGGTGGGGCACAATAATATTCTGGGGCAAATCAGGAGAAGACACCCATTAGCAGAAAAAACTGGTTCAGGCAGTTGCTTTTGTAGCCCACAGAGCAGAATTTTGTCCAGTAGTTACTCAGGCCAAAGGACCTTCATGTAGGGGAACATATTTTTTAAATGTATGATTTTAATATTAGAAATTTAACTCTTCATTGACTGAAGAAAACAATCTTAAACCTGAATATATATTAATAATTCATGAAAATACATTTAAAAGACCAAAAGATGTTATCTTTTATAAATTTTAAGAAGCCAAGGATACCTGAATTTATATTTAGCAACTGATGTCTTAGATGTTGCTATGAACATTTAGAATCATTAGCTTTATTTATATTTATTTACTTACATACATATCTTAACCATTATTTTAGATGACTCATGAGAATCAAATCATAGCATAGTTAGCATTTTTAAGCTGTATATATTATTTTTATGTTTAATCAAGTAAACTCTTGAAAGTTATTATACACTGAAAACAATGGTAATTGTATTTATAAAACCATCTTAGATAAATACTAACTTGATCGAACATGAATGAAAACATGTCACCAGATTTATGTATGTATGTATTTATTTATTTTTATATAAGTAAGTTTATTGATACATTTTAGATACACATAATGATCATATTCATCATAGGGAATTTCTACCTGTACAGGATATATTTTGATTTCTCTATTTTTCCAAATCCCCTCTCCTCCCTTCAACCCATCTTCCCCACCCTATTTACAAAGCTTTGTTTCCATTTTATCTTTTTTTAAATCGCTTTTTCACATTTCCGTTCCTTCCTTTCCCCCTTCCCACACTCTAGTTCTTGTTTCATTTTGAACAATTTCTTCCCATTTCACAATATCTATTATACATTTTGGTCTTAATTTACTCTTTCAGTTCTTCACACCAGGGAGACAACGTAATGTTTACACATGTGAGTCCAATTTATTTCACTTAAGAGAATGGTCTCAAGTTGCATCCATTTAACTAGAAATGCCTCAAATTTATACTGCTTTATGGCTGAGTAGTACTCCATAGTATAAAAATACCAAATCTTTTTTATCCATTCCTCAGTTGATGGGCATTTGGGTTGTTTCCAAGATATAGCTATTACAAATTGTGCTTCTAGAAACATAGGTGTACATATATCGCTGTGGTATGATGTTTTTAATTCTTCCAGAAAGATACCCAGAAGGGGAATAGCTGGGTTGAATGGGACCTCTAATCCTAGCTTTCTGAGGAATTTCCATACTGATTTCTATAGTGGTTGCATCAGTCTGCACTCCCACCAACAGTGGAGAAGTGTTCCTTTTTCCCCACAGCCCTTCCAGCATTTGTTATTGGCTGATTTCTTGATAATAGCCATTCTTTCTGGGGTGATATGGAATCTCAGTGTTGTTTTAATTTGCTTCTCTTGAATGACCAATGATATTGAACATTTTTTCATATATTTATTTGCCATTTGTATTTCTTCATCTGAGAAATGTGTATTCATCTCAGATGCCCATTTTTGGATTGTGTCTTTAAATTTGGTGGGTCTGATTTTTTTCAGCTCTTTATATATTCTAGATGTAAGTCCTTTGTCTGAAGGACAACTGGCTAAAATTTTTTCCCACTATGTGGGTTGTGTTTTCACTCTGATGCTGATTTCTTTTGTTGTGCAGAAGCTTTTTAATAGGATGAGATCCCAGTGATTGATTCTTTGTGTTATTTCCTGTGCAAACAGGGTTTTCTTCATGAAGTCTTTGCCTATACCTATGTCTTTGAGAGTTCCGCCTATTCTCTCTTCCAGCAGATTTAGTGTTTCTGTTTTAATATTTAGGTCTTTGATCCATTTGGATTTTAGTTTAGCGCATGGTGATAGACGTAAGTCATTTTAGAATTCAGCATGTGGAAACCTGTTTTTCCAGCACCATTTATTAAAGAGGCTCTCTTTCTTCCAGTAAGTGTTTGGTCCTTTGTCAAAGATAAGGTGGCTGAGTGTGTTTGGACTTGTTTCTTCATCTTCTAATCTGTTCCATTGATCCTCAGGTCTGTTTTTTTTGCCACTACCATGTTGTTTTTTTCACAGTATCTTTGTAGTATAATTTCAAGTTAGGAAATGTAATGCCCCCTGCCTTGCCTTTGTTGCCCAGAATTGCTTTTGCTATTCTAGGTCTCTTCTGCTTCCAAATGAATTTTAGGAATGATTTCTCTAGTTCTGTGAGGTATGCTAATGGTATTTTGATTGGGATTGCATTAAATCTGTATAACAATTTTGGGAGTATGGCCATTTTCACTAGGTTGGTTCTTCCTATCCATGAACATATGATATCTTTCCATTTTCTTATATACTCTTTTATCTCCTTTTTCAGAGTACTATAGTTTTCAGTGTAAAGGACTTTTACTTCCTTTGCTAGACTGATTCCTAAGTATTTCATTCTTCTGGGTGCTATTGTGAGGGGTGTGGTTTCCCTAATTTCTCTCTCAGTGAGTATTTTGTTTGTGTACAGGTTTGCTATTGATTTTTGAGTGTTGATTTTGTATCCACCTACACTACTGAATTTGGTTATTAAATCTAGAATTCTTTTGATGGAGTTTTTCAGGTCTTCTATGTAGAGTATCATGTCATCTGCAAATAAGGATAATTTAACTTTTTCCATACCTACTCTTGTTCATTTCTTTCTTTTGTTTAATGGCTCTGGCTAATGTTTCCAGAACTATATTACACAGGGGTGATGACAGTGAACATCCTCGTCTTGTTCCTGACTTTAGAGTGAAAGCTTTGTTTTTTTTTTTTTGGTGGGTACCAGGGGTCGACCTCAGGACCTCGTGCGCCAGAAGGCGTCCGTGCCGCTGAGCGATATCACTGGCCCTTTTTTCGTATGTGGGTTCCGGGAGTTGAACTCGGGCCCTCGCGCTTGCCAGGCAGGCGCTTACACCGCTGAGCCATCTCACTGGCCCAAGCTTTCAGTTTTTGACCATTTAGTATGATGCTGGCTGTTGGTTTGTAATAAATGGCTTTTATCAGATTGAGGTAAAGATGATCTATTCCCATATAATGTAGGGTTTTTAGCATGAATGAGTATTGGACTTTGTCAAATGCTTTTTCTGTGTCTATTGAGATGATCATGTGATTTTTGTATTTGGCTTTAATATGCTGCACTACATTTATTGATTCTGTGTTGATGCTTGCTGATTTCTTATGATAGTTTTATCACTAGTATTGAGGCTTCCCTAGGAGATGTCTGTTCTTCAGGGATGTCCTCTAGATATAGGTGGTTATTTATTGCTATCCCAAGAATCTATCTTCCCAATTTGTAAAGGATGAAAAGCTGCTATTTGACTCATCACCCAGTCCTTTGATACTGGACTATGGTGATGATTATGACCCCATACAATCACAGTGTTATCATATCAAAAACTGATTATAACATGTATGACATGCTGGCTAAAGAAATACAGTTAGGGCCGGTGAGATGGCTCAGCGGCGTAAGCGCCTGCCTGGCAAGTGCGAGGGCCCGAGTTCGACTCCCAGAACCCACATACAAAAAAAGGGGCCGGTGATATCACTCAGCAGCACGGGCGCCTATTGGTGTGCGAGGTCCTGAGGTCGACCCCCAGTACCCACCAAAAAAAAAAAAAAAAAAAGAAATACAGTTAGCAGTAACAATAGCTTCAAGTACAGCTTAGCTACTGACAAACTGTGGTAACTATTAACCTGATACCTTTAACCACAGCAGCTAATTCTACAGGTATATAACAAAATCCAACATATACCAGGTACTTACATGCAGTGATTTTCCCCTTAGTGGAGTGACTTTTCCCTGCTGTAGGGAGGTGTTAGGAGGGGTAGAGGACAAGATAAAGTGATGAATGAGGTCAAATATCATAGAAGCAAGGCTGGAGGGCAAAGGATGATCACCCAAGTTTTGGCAAACTGGAGGACACAAAAGAAAGAACGAAAAAGAAAGTGAAGGAGTATTGAAATGAATCAGAAAGAGAAGAGATAATGTTTACTCACAGGAAAGTACCATAAAATCTAGAGGTAGTTGAGGAAAGAGAGAAAAAGATCAGTAGAAGAAAACAAAAAGAAAGGTAAGAAACCTAAACAGTAAAAAAAGGACAGAAAAAAGAGACCAATATAAAAGCCCCCACAGAATACAAAACAAAACAAGATAAAACCCAACCAGATCAAAAAAGGATAAGATATCAGACAAACAAAGAAGAATAAAAGTAGTAAAATTCCTCTGGTGTTCACAGTTCTGTGGTAGTTTCCATGTCGGATCCCAGACATCTTCTGTGTATTCCAGCCAAGTTTGCCATGGACTTGTGCTGTGTGTGGAGCTGATCTTGGCCTCTGTATGTGGGGGCTGGGACCGGTCTTCTGTTGGTGGAGTTCTCCAGTGCCTTTTGACATAGAATGGTGGACCCACCTGCTTCTGTTCCGCGTGTCTGTGTGCTGATGCTCAACAATGATTCATGTAACTTACCAACTGCTGGCTCCTCACTGCTGCTTCAAAATTTTCCACACCACTGGTCTCGCCTGGGCTTGTGCGTGCACCTGCCAGGGCCTGGCCTGGTCTTACTGGTTGGGCCACCTTCTGCCAGCATGTGCACACCCATGCCCAGCCTGACCTGGTCTCACTGGTTGGTCCACCCACCACTGGCATGTGTGCCCACCCAAATTTATTTTTTATTTTAATGTAGAACATGTAGATATTGATAAAGTAAATACAACAAGCACTCTTCTTACTTCTACTAAAAAATGAAACAAAATTTAATAACAAAATAGAGAATAATAATAGTTAATGCACTGTGTATCATGATCTTAAAACAATGGCCAAAATGTTACTCAGAGTACAGGTCTTAGACAAAAAGACTTCCTTGTACAAGGAAGAAACAAATAAAAGGACAAAATTTTCTTTTTAATGAGCAAAGAGAAACTAGTAGATAAATGAAATAAATTAGCATGTAACTTAAAATATTTTTGAAGCAACAGAATAATTTGGTGAATTATTGAACTTCTCCCTACTTCATATTTATCTATCTTCTATTTTGACACATACATACATGTATACACTTTTTAGTATCTCATATAAGAGAAACCATGCAGTATATGAGCCTGTGTGTCTGAATTATTTTGCTTAATATGTCCTCAAGTTGCATCCATTCTCCTATGAATGACTCATGTTTATCAATCTTTATGGCAGAGTAGGACTTCATTGTATAAAAAATACCAAATTTTCTTTATACTTTCATCTGTTAATGGACATATAGTTTGCTTCCAAGATTTAGTTATTATGAACTGTGTTGCTATAAACATGGTATGCATACATTATTGTGGTAGGATGTCTTTAAGTCTTTTGGAAGGATACCAAGATCAGTAATATCTGAGTCAAAAAACTATTTTAAGGTTTCTGAAGAATCTCCATACTGATTTCCATAGTGTCTGTACAAGTGTACATTCCCATGAAAAATGAAGAATGATTCCTTTTTCCCTGCAGCCTCTCTAGCATTTGTTATTAGTCTTCATGATACACATTCATTTTGGAGTGAGATGGAATCTCAATGTTGTTTTACTTTGCAGTTCTCCAATGGCCAGTAATGTTGAACATTTTTTCATGTATTCATTGGTCATTTGTACTTCATCTGAGAATTCATTTCAGATGCCCATTTATATTAAGTCTTTAAATTTGGGGGGTCTAATTAATTTAGTCCTTTATGATATTCTATATCCTCTGTGTCAGGGGACTAGGTGGAAAAATTTTTTTCCCATTCTGTAGGTTGTCTCTTCACCTTGTTGGTCTCCTTTTCTATGCAGAAGCTCTTTAATTTGATGTGATTCCATTTGTTGATTCTTGGTATTATTTCTTGTACAACCTGGGTTCTGTGCAGAAGGTCTTTGCCCACACCTATGTCTTCAAGAGTTTAACCTGTTTTGCCATCTAGTAGATGAGATGTTTCTATTTTAACATTTAGATTTTTGATCCATTTTGATTTTAGATTAGTGCATGGTGAGAGATATAGGTCTAGGTTCAACATTTGGCATGCAGATAGCCAGTAATCCCAGGAACATTCATTTAAAGAGGCTATCTTTTGGGCCAGGGATATAGTTCAGTGTCACAGTGCCTGCCTGGCAAGCACAAGGTCCTGAGTTTGATTCCTGGTACAAAAAAAAAAAAAAAAAAGGCTATCTTTCTTTGAGTGAAAGTACTTGGCCTCTTTGTCAAAGATAAGGTAGCTGAGTGTACCTGTTGGTTTCTGCACACTCTATTCTGTTCTGCTGATCCACAATCTTTTGTTTTGCTAATAACATACTGTTTTTACTACTGTAGGCTTTTTAGTGTAACTTTAAGTAAGGGGTTGCTGTGCTCCCTGCCTTGCCCTTGTTGCTCACAACTGCTATTGGTATGCTAGGCCTCTTGGGGTTTCATATGAATTTTAGGATTGCTTTCTCTAGTTCTGCAAGGAGTAGTATTGGTATTTGGATTGCTATTACATTGGATTTGTGTAAAAGTTTTGGAAGTATGGCCACTTTGTCTATATTGGTTCTACCTATCCAGGAACAGGGGATTACTTTTCATTTTCTGATGTCCTCTTTGATTTTCTACAGTACAGGATTTTCAAAGTACCTAGTGATAATTTTCTGCATTATAGCAGAATCTGTTGTGGATTTGCCTTTTTCATTTCTAATGCCATGGATTTGTGTCTTTTCTTTCCTTATTTTGGTAAGATTAGCTAAGAGTTTGTCTGTTTTCATTTATTCTTTCAAAGAACCAACACTTCAATTCATTGATTTCTTTTTTAGTCTCCATTTCATTAATATTTACTCTGATATTTATAATTTCCTTCCTTGTATTAGCTTTGGATTTGAATTGTTTTTGTTTTACTGGTACCTTGAGGTGCATTGCTAGGTTATTTATTTGCGCTCACTCTGTTATTCTGATGTGGGAGTTCACCAGGATAAACTTCCCTCTTAAGATTGCTTTTATTGTGTTTCATAGGTTGGGGTATGTCATACTGGCATCATTATTTGATTGTAGGAACTATCTAATTTCTTCCTTAATTTCCTCTTTAACCCATTGACTGTTTAAGAGGGCATTATTTATTTTCCACATTTGTATAGTTTTTGTGGTTTCTTTTTCCACTGATTTCTAATTTCATTGATGTAACTATATGCAAGGGATAATTTGATTTAACCATGCTTTATGGACTTGTATGTGGTATATTTTCAAAAAAAGAGCCATGTGGTGCTGAGAAGAATCCTGTTCTTGTGGGGTGGAATACTCTGTAGATACCTGTTAAATCCACTTGTTTGAAGATTTAGCTCAACTCTAAAATTTGTTGATTTTTTTTCTCAAGTCAATTTGTCCATTTGTGAGAGTGGGGTACTGAAGTCTCCCATTAAAATGGTATAGGTGTTTATCTGATATTTCATGTCCATTAGTGTTTATTTTATGAAGTTGAATGCAGTGGTATTTGGTGCATATATGTTTATAATTGTTATCCCTTCCTGTTGAATTTTTCCCATAGCCCAGTTGTGGCAAACCTATAGCACATAAGCTGCAGCAGGCATGCAGAGCCCTCACTGCAATGACATCATAAGGTGTATAAGTTGTTTTTTCTAAACTAAAACCTCCATATTCAGGTTCAATTGCAGTGTTGGCACTTTTCAATAAATAAGTGGGTTTGGGATTGCAATTTGAGCACTCAGTCTCTAAAAGGTTCACAATCACTGCCTTAACCAATATGTAGTAAAGTTCTTTTTCTCTTATAAGTTTTGTTTTGTTTTTATTCTGATCATTTTTGGATTGAAATTTACTATGCCTGAAATTAGGATAGCTACAACTGATTTTTCTGGGATCTCATTGCATGGAATATTCCATCATTTATTAGTTTAATTCTTAATTAAGCATGTTTCTTGAATACTGTATATTGCTGGGTTTTGTTTCTTGACTCATTCTGCCTATCTGTCTTTTTTTTTTAATGTGGGTACCGGGAGTCAAACTCAGGACCTCGTGCTTGCCAGCAGGTGCTTGTGCTGCTGAGCAATATCACCAGCCCTTTTTTTGCCTTTATGTGGGTACCGGGAGTTGAACTCAGGACCTCGCGCTTGCCAGGCAGGTGTTTATGCTGCTGAGCTATCTCACCAGCCCATGCCAATCTGTCTTTTGACTGGGAATGAAACCATGCACACTGAGGGTTGTTACTAAGAGGAATTCTTGTCATTGCATTATTTTTCTGCTGCTGCTGTCATTTTTTTTCCTTTTGCTTAGCTGCTCATCCTGCCAGGTGTATTTTTCTTTTTTTTTTTTTTTTTTAACTACTTATTGGCATTGTTGACTTCATTGTTACTTTCTGGGATATAACTCAGAATTCTTGTAATGCAGGCTTGGTGATCACGAATTTCTAGAGGTGCTCCTTGTTATGGAAATATTTTATATCTCTGTCAATTTCGAAGGAAAGTTTTGCAGGATATGTAAGTCAGGGTTGCAAGTTGTTATCTTGTAGGTCTCAAAACATTTCACTCCAAGCCCTCCTGTCCTTTAAGGTTTATGTAGAGAAGTCTACTGTCCCTCAAATGAGTTTGACTTTATATGTGATTCACTGCCTTTCTGCAATGTTTTTTTTTTTTTTTTTTTTTTTTTTTTTTGTGGGTACCGGGGGGACGACCTCAGGACCTCGCGCGCCAACAGGCACCCGTGCCGCTGAGCGATATCACCGGCCCCTTTTTCGTATGTGGGTTCCGGGAGTCGAACTCGGGCCTTCGCGCTTGCAAGGCAGGCGCTTACGCCGCTGAGCCATCTCACCGGCCCTCTGCAATGGTTTTTAAGATTTTGTCCCCATAGTGGACTTCTGTTACTTTGAGTATAATGTGGCACAGGGAACTTCTGTTTTGGTCATGATGATTTGGAGTTCTTTATGCCTTGCTGATCAATATGTGTATTTCTTCCTTATATTTGGAAAATTTTCTGCCATTATTTCTTTGAACAGGTGTTTTATGCCACTTGTGTTGTCTTCTTATATTTCACATAGTCCAATTATTCTTAGATTTGTCTACTTGCATCATGTAGCAGTTGTTGGATCCATTTTTCATGTTCTCCTGTTTTTAAGATGTCTTCGAGTAGTTGGCCATTGAGGGCATTATTCTCTTCTAGTACTCAGATGCTGTCCTCATAGTGGTTGCTTCTGCTTACCATACTTTCAACATAATTTTTAATCTTCTGCATTTCTGTTTGAAACCTTTCAATAGACTGTAATTCTTTGCTAAACTGATCATTTATGTTTTGTATCATTTTGTTTAGATATCTAGCTTTTTATGAGTATCTTCTGAAAGCTCCTGGATCATTTTGGTGATTACTTCTATTATATCCTTAGTTATATATTTTGTGATTACATTGAACAGGTCTTGGTCTGTGTCTTACTTTTCTCTCATTGTTAAGACAAAATACCCAACCAACATCCAAAGTCAAAAGGGGAAAGGTTTATTTAGCTCACATTTTATAGAGGTTTCAGTCCATAATCAGCTGCTTCCAAGGCAGGGTGGCATGGCAGAGGGGCAACACAGAAGAGAACCAGTTCATGGCAAGCAGAGACAGCCAAAGCAAGCAAAAGAGGACAAGAGACAAGCCTTTTTCTGCCCCTCATGTTGTATCCAGTCTACCAGGATTAGGGTGGTGCCAATCCAATCAGTGGACTGATCTAGCAATCACCAACTCTGAATCTCAGCATTGAACCATGAATCAGTCACAAACTCTAGATTCAGCTACCTTCAAAAAAGCTCCATCTAAAAGTGAATGAGGCTTTGGCAGAACATCTAGACACAAACCATAACAGTCTGCATTCTAAACTCATTATCCATTCAAATAATTTGGGTATGCGCCTCATGCTATTCTGCCTCTCAGTGCCCACTGAATTGGCTTCAGGGAAGTTGGGAGTTTTGTGAGTCACTGTGTTGCTGTGTCTTCACATGCTTTTATTGTTTTGTGTGTTTGTTTTGCTTTGTGCTAAGGTTTGTGAACACTTATAGTGTAAAGCCTTTTTTTTCTAGTATAGAAATCCCTTTAGTTGGTTTTCAGTAATGTACTTTTGGCATGGTTAACTATTGTCCTTTGCCTCAGCCCTAAGATCCAAGCACACTGCTTAATTTGGGAGATGATGATGCACTGTAATCAGAACAACCAAGTTCTCTGGGAAAGTACTCTAGTATTGTTAATGTCACAAATATAATCAATGTTGGTTGACACTGATTGAAATACTGACAATTATGTAACCCTGGTAATATCAAGCAAATCAGCATGGTAGTATCATCCAAGACAAATTGGATATTAACATACCATAAGAACCCACTATTGGGCCAGTGAGATAGCTCAGCAGCATAAGCGCCTGCCTGGCAAGCACGAGGTCCTGAGTTTGACTCCCAGAACCCACATAGGAAAAAAGGGCCGGTGATATCGCTTAGCGGCACAAGCGCCTTCTCGCAAGCGCAAGGTCCTGAGTTCGACCCCCGGTACCCACAAAAAACAAACAAACAAACCCACTATTTACTCCCCTTAACACTAGGAAAGAAATCCAGAATTATGATGTAAACATTGACACAACCCAGGTATTTACTTACAGCTAATCTGTACTAAATTTGATAGCTATATCTCCATAAATGATATAAAAGAATTCAACAGTAATTTTATAGAGTTAACTAAGTATCAAAAGATTAACAAAATTTTATGTTTATACTAGTATTAAAGTTTTGGGAATGGGGAAGTATAAGAGGAAAAATTTGAAACATTAAACTCTACGACATGAGAAGGAAGAAGAAGTGTTTGTACAAAAGATCTCATTGGGAAATAGGAGGATATTGATAAAATTAGGTAAAGGTAAGAGAAAAAAAACTTACGAGAAACAGAAGATTAAAAGAGGAGAGAAAAGAGACAGGGATGGTGGTGCACGCATGTAATCCCAGCACTCAGCAGGCTGAGGCAGAAGGATCGCCGTGAGTTTGAGGCCAGCCTGTGCTACGTAGTGAGTTCAAGACCAGCCTGAACTACATAGCAAGTCCCTGTCTCAAAAAAAAAGGAGAGAAAAGAGATTATATAGGACCAAGAAACTGACACTGGACAGACAACATGGCTGAATAGAAGAGGAGCCTCTTTCAGTGCTACTCAGAGAAATTCAACTAAAACACAGGTAATTGGAAGAAAGGGGAGGGCCACAAATCCTGAAACCAAAATAAATCTGAAATAAGAGAATCATAGATCAAGCAAAACATAGATAAAGGACTTAACAAAATGGCCAGTGAGCCCACCTAGCTGCTGGTGGGTCACTGGATCGTAGGCGAATTCCTGCCATACTTGAAAGCTTAAAAGAAGAAAAAACATGCATATATTAAAATAGTGTGGCTAAATCCAGCCACACAAGATAGACTTGGGATATAAGGTCCCCAGCCTCTTTTGCCTTCCTCCAAACAGAGGACGCTATAGTCCAGCAGTAAATTCTGCTGACACATACAGGAGTGAGTGAGCCGCTCCCTCCCTGATGATCAGCCAGTTTTCCTTTTTTTTTTTCTTTCCTTTCCTTTTCTTTTCTTTTCCTTTCTTCCCTTTCCTTTTGTGCACCAGAGCACTAACTGGAACATCTAGGGACAAGATTAAAGACTGCAGGGGTGGGCCGGTGAGATGGCTCAGCGGCGTAAGCGCCTGTCTTGCAAGCGCGAGGGCCCGAGTTTACCTCCTGGAACCCACATACGAGAAAGGGGCCGGTGATATCGCTCAGCGGCACGGGTGCCTGTTGGCGCGCGAGGTCCTGAGGTCGACCCCCCGGTACCTACAAAAAAAAAAAAAAGACTGCAGGGGTGCATAGTAAATGGAACCACAAACTCTCCCTGTGACCTGTGGCCAGAGAGGCCTGGGAATTAAACAGCCTTGCACTGCAGGACTGTGCAGCCTGGAGTTGCCCCCATGCTGGGGGCAGGAACAGAAATGCACCCCACAGCACCTCAACCCACCTTGCCCTGATGAAGTTACAGATTACAGCGGAGGCAGGTGGTGGTGGCAGTGGATGTCATAAAGCAATGAGTGGTAAGTTAGCACTCCCCTCGCAGGAGAGGAGATAGAATTGGGACTGAGCAGCCTTGGACAGCCCTGCAGGAGCAGAGGGTCAGCCCACATCACAGCACCCCACCCCGCCCTGCAACAAATGACCCAAGAGGACAGAGACTTGCTGGTGGAAGACGAACACAGAAGGCTGAGCAAGGACCAGGAGGGACCAACTGCACATGGGACTGGGAGCAGTCCACCGTCTCTGACAACAGCACAGCAACTGGGAGAGAGATGCCAAGAAAAACAGGGTAAGGAGTGGGCAGGCCATTAAGGGATATACAGAAAGTACTGGCTGAAGACTCTGGCCCCAGGCTCCCGTATTTCTAGTCCAAGATCAGCCTCAAATCCAGCACAAACTCTACTACAGGCTTGGCAGTGTTATCCAGTAGTTTTGGGCTCTTGGAGGACACCAGAGGAATTTTGTTTTTTATTACATTCTATTTTATCTTTCTTCTTTCTTTGCTGGTTTGTTTCCTTTTCCTTCTTTTTTTTCTTTTCTTTTTTTTTTTTTTTTTTGTATTTTACCTCTATTTTTGTTCTAATCTATTCATCTTTTCCCCTCCTTTCCTCAATTTATCTCTCTGGATTTAATCATATTTTCATATGAGTGAACAGTCTCTCTAATTTTTCCGGTTAACTTCAATAACCCTTGCTTGCCACTTCCTTCTTTCTCTTCTGCCCTCTTCTCTAGTTTCCCAAAGCTTGAGTGATCATCCTTTGTCCTCCAGCCTGGCTTCAACTTTTTCTCTTCAGTTATCTCTGTTTTATCCACTGTCCTTTTAAAATTGCCCCACCACAGGGTAAAAACACTCTACTAAGGGGAAACACTTTACAGTCAAGCTCACAATTTAAGATGGGTTCTGTTACTTAACTGTAGATTTTGCTCCTATGGTTTAAGGTACAAAATTAATAATTACCATAGTTAGTTTCTAAGCTGTGGTTGACACTAGTGTTATTGCTAACTATAGTACTTTAGCTAGGATGTCATATCTGTTGTAATCAGATATGTTGTAATCAGATACATTTAATCAGATATATGTTGTTCTCCCTTTTGTAACAATACTGGGGAGTTCGGGGGTAATAACCTCACCACAGCCCAGCACCAAAGGACTGGGGACTGAGCCAAACAGATACCAACATCTCACTCTTAATAAGTTGGGAAAGTAGGATCTTGAGACAGACACAAACCAAGAGCCTCCTACACACAGCAGACATCCCTGAAGAACAGACATTTCCTAGGGAGGCCTTGATTTTAGTGGTAAATCTACCTACTACAAAATCTGACCAGAGTCAAGACAGAAAACAAAGTAAGAAATTTCAAAATAGAAAATAACAAGACACAGAAGCAAAATGCAACCTCAGACATCCAGCCCACCCAGAAAAAGCCTGGGAAACAATGAGATAGAGGAAAACGGAATACACACACCTGAAATTTCTGACATGATAACACCCGAAGTAAAGAAAAAAATCCTTGAGGGTATAGAGGAAATCAGATCAGAAATAATCTCTTAGGTGAAAAAAGAAATGATGATTATAATGAAGGAATTGCTCAGCAAATCTAGAGTAGACATAGATTTAAAAAAAATAGAGGAGCATAAGAAAATGATGGAAACCATGAATGCCAAATATAGAAAAGAAATAGAATGCATGAAACAGATTCAAACAGATATCTAGGAAATTAAAAATTCCATTGAAAGCTTGCAAAACCACTCGAATGACACTGAAAATAGACTTTCAGACCTTGAAGACAGGATCACAGCCAGTGACCACGAAAGGAAAGATCTCTTAAAAATAACAAGGGATCAGGAAAAAAACAATTGAACAGTTGCAAGATGATGCAAAGAAAAACAATATAAGAATGATATGTGTCAGTGAAAAAGCAGGAGTCAACACAAATGACATAAAAAGACTATTTGCAGAATAGCAGAAAGCTTCCCAAGCAAGGTAAAAGAATCTGACATACAGATAAGTGAGGCACACAGAACTCCAATTAGCCATGACCAAAATAAATCTACGTCCAGGCATATAATAATCAAGATCACAGAAATTCAGCACAAGAACAGAATATTAAAAGCTACTAGAAAAAAGAAACAGATCACCTATAAAGGAAAGCCTATTAAAATCACGGCCGAATTCTCAACACAAACCCTCAAGTCAAGAAGAGCTTGGAGTGAAGTATTTCAAGTCCTGAAAGAAAACAACTTTCAACCCACATTGATGTACCCTGCAAAACTATCTTTCAAAATTAATGCAAAAATAAGATATTTCCATGACTAAGAACAACTGAAGAAATCCATGACCACCAAACCAACCCTACAAAGAGTACTGAAAGATATTCTAGATAGAGATAAAAATGACCATGATTCCAAGAACAACAACAGAAAGAAGCCACCAGGCAGGGCAAGCAATTAAACAGAAGGGAAAAGCAGGTAACCAAAGGCAGGAAAATAACATGACAAAGATAAGCCAATACATATCAGTTATAACCATTGAGGTAAATGGCCTCAATTCACCAAGAGAAACAGACTGGCAGAATGGATCAAGAAATAAAACCCAACAATATGCTGTGTACAAGAAACATTTAACTCCAAATAAATTCATAGACTAAAAGTCAAAGGATGGAAAACAATACTCCATGCAACAGGAACCCAGAAAAAAGCAGGAGTAGCTATTCTGTTTGCAAACAATGTGAACTTCAAACCAAGAATGATCAAAAGAGATAAAGAAGGTCACTACATGCTTGTTAGGGGAAAACGTCAAGAGGAAGAGATAACAGTCATAAATATGCAATCATAAATTTGTATGCACCAAATACGGAAGCACCCAATGATATAACACATGAAAAATCAAATAAGCAATAACACAATTGTAACAGGGGACTTAATAACCCATTGTCACAAAGAGATAGATCAACCAGGCAAAAAATCAGCAAATAAATATCAGAACTGAACCAAACCTGTGAACAAATGGACTTAGTAGATGTTTACAGAGTGTTTCACCCAACATCATCAGAATACACATTCTTCTCAGCTGCACATAGGACATTCTCTAAAATAGGCCATATACTAGCCCATAGAACACGCTTAAGTAAATGCAAAGGAATTGAATTATCCCATGCATATTATCTGACCATAGTGCAATGAAATTGGAAATCAGTGGCCAAAGAAACTGCAAAAACTCCATAAAAACATGGAAATTAAATAACACCCTTCTGAACAACCAATGGGTCACAGATGAAATTAAAGAAGAAATTAAACAATCTACAATTAAACAAAAATGCAGATACAGCATACTGGAACCTGTGGGATGCAATGAAAGCAGTCCCAATAGGGAAATTTATAGCAGTGAATTCTCACATCAGGAAAACAGAATGAGCACAAATAAATAACCTAATGGTGCACCTCACGCTTCCATGGCCTGATCTTTTACTCCTCGCACTACTTTAGATCAAAGCCCTTCCCAAACAACTCACCAACCTAAGTCTGTTTGAACTGATATAGGGCTGTCCCTCCCTCCTGGGGCCTGTCCCTCCTAGCCATCTCATTGAATATTGTTCTGCATCCCTCCAGGGTATCAGGCCTCTCTGAGTCCATGCAGATACCCTCCTCCCACAGCCTTTGCACTCACCATTCCCCTCTCCCTTTACCCACGGGGAACAAGTTCTTCTTCAGGCCCTCCAAAAAACCACATTACAGCCAACTTGGATGGGACCATAGACAGTCCTCCTCACCACCCCCACGACAGTCAAACTAGTACAACTGGCACCTGGATCTGTGGGAATCAGCCTAGGAGTTTGTCTCCAACCAGGGGACAAACAAGGATGAAAAACAAAAAGATACATTAGTTTAGAATGTGGGGGCCGGGGGGTTCTTTCCTGTCTTAGGCAAATAGCCCTGAGCATTTGGCTCACCTCACTTTTATTCACTTAGACACATGAGCAAGCAATTAGAGTAATGCAAGATTCGTTTGCCTCCTATTATCTATAGTACATGACCAGGTGAACAACCAGCTCTCAGCGGTGTTGACTTTTCCCTGGAATTTGCAACATGTCAGCACTCCTGTATGCCACCAAAGGAGCACAGCTTGCTGCCTTTCTCCTTTGTGCTTACAGAGGAGGTCAGTTAGGCCTCTCCTTATCTGGCCTCCTATATTTCCCCTTTTTGTTTTTGTAACAGCAGCACTGAATATCAATCACTGCTGTTCATCCATAGGGGAAGTAAGTAGGTGCAGTCATTCTATCTTTTGCCTTGAACTCTGGCCTTTAATGACTTTGCCTCCACCCACAGTCGTAATGTATCTGTACTGGCTCCTCTTGAGGGTCTAGCCCTGTCCAACTACCTATAATATTTCTAACTAACTTCTTTCTCCCTCTGAAGAAGTACCCCTAACTGCCATCAGGGGGTAAGGGACAAAGACTGTTTGGTCTTCTTCTGGCTAAAGAGGGTTGTAGCTGTGATCAGCAGTCAGAGATACTCCCGAGAGGTTCTATCTAAAGGCCCCCTATGGATGCCAGACATTCTCTTCTGAGGTAAGGGGGTACCCTTGAGTGTGCTATAATATTAATCATAGCGATGTAGAGGAATGGAACTCCCAGCCTGCTGGATGTCCAAAACGCCGAGTTTGTGTTCTCTAAAATCAAGGAAAAATTCTAGGAAAAATGGAGGTTAAAAGTAGGAAGAATTAAAAAAAAAAAAAAAAAAAAAAAAGAGTAGGAAGAATTTATTAAGAGAAAGAAAGCCTCTGTCTGAGAGGGACAGAAGGGGGCCCGGCAAGTGGGTTGCCCCTCAACTCTGCTTCTCAAGGGTGTTTATTGAGCAAAGCCTTGAGGTGAAGTGGGCATAAGATGGGAATTAACCAATAAGGTTACAAGTATAGTCACTTAGGGTAATATTGATCCAATGGCAAATCATAGGATGGGTGTGAGGTGGGACAAAACTATGGCCAACTAATAAGTATACAACAAGCATAATCACTAGGGTAATATTGATTAAATGGGGATCAAATAGCAAGCGCACATGGGATGGACAAGGACTTTCCTAGAAGGGGCGAGTTAAGGAGGTCTGGTCCTCCACATCAAGGTGATTGATGCCTACTTAGAATATCAATCACTGCTGTTATCCCTTGGGAAGGTATATGGGTGAGTGGTTCTTTTTCTTTTTCTTGAAGCCTGGCCTTCCGTGAAGGCGCCTCCAGCCACAGTTGTCTTCTGCATTGACCTCTCGAGGGCTCAGCCCTGTCTGACTGCCTACAATATTTGTACCTAACTTAGCTGTCTATAATAATAGCAACGAGATTATCCAGCATTCTGGGCAGGCTTTGATGATGGATGAGGCTTTCTGTCTCCTGGGTAGCTTTCTTCAGTTATCATCTGGAAGAAGGCTCTCACTGGTGAGGAGGGCAGAGTCAAATTCCACCATGGGCCTGTCATGGTGGGGGGGACTCCTCCATGGTCGCATGCTCCTAGAGGGCACCCACACCCCACACTGGCTGTCCATTTCCTGCAACGACACAAGCAAACCCCCAGCTCAGTGCCAACAGGGTAACCAGTCCCTACCATTCTCCCATCTCCAGGGACAGCCATAATACTTGTGCTTTCTCCTTTTTCCCATGCTCTTGTACTTTTGACCCATGTAATTGCACTGTAGTGCTATCTATATCACCAACAGGATTCAAAAAATTAAGCATAAATGTTGCAAGATCAAGTGAGATTGTGGCTTTTTATGACTTATTCCCCCTTTTTGTTTTTATAACTGCCATTTTAATGTCAAGTATCCACACTCAACAATAGCCTGTCCTTGTGGATTATAAGGAGTTCCAGTAGAATGACTAACATTTGATTGTTGCAAAAATCTTTGAAAGCCTCTCACTTGTATAGGCAGGGCTAGCATCTGTTTTTATTTTCTGAGGGATTCCCATCTTTGCAAATGCCAAGAGACAATGTTGCTGTATATGCCCAGCAGTCTCACTGCGTGGCAAGTAGCATGGATAAAATGAGTAAGCATCTACACTAAGGTGCACATACTGAAATCTGCCAAATTGGGATATATGTGTTACATCCACTTGCCGTAACTCATTTGCCTGGAGGCCTCAGGGATTATAGCTTTCTGATGGAACTGATGTAGATAAAGTTTGGCATGCTGGACAAGACTGTACAACACAGCATGCCTGTGATCTGGAAAGTTTAAAGCCAGAGGTAAAGGCTCAAGTTTTCTGATGGAAATAATGGGAAAGCCTTGCCTGTTGAAAAATCAAGGTGATGAATCTATCAGCGTAATGATTTCCTTCTGCCAGTGGTCCAGGACGACCAGACTGTGAGCGCACATGACCTATATAAAAAGAAGCATTCCTATTGTGAATGGCTTCCTGCAATCACAAAAACAAATCGAACAGAGGGGGATTTAGGGTGCTTTTTATAGTGGCTGTCTACAAGCGATTAGCAACTTTAACTACATAGGCAGAATCACAAAAAATGTTAACAGGTCCCGCCAGAGTACATTCTGGTAATTACAGCATCTAATTCTGATCTTTGAGCTGAAAGTCCAGGGGTAGCAATTTTCTGGTGATTTTGCATAGTCCAGTAAGCAGCAAAACCATGAGAAGATCCATCCATCAAGTAAACTGAGGAATTTGTAAGAGGAGTTGTCTGGATATTTCTAGGTAAGATAAACAAATAATGACAATATAGCTGTACAAACTTATCAGAAGGATAATAATTATCGACTAATTTGATATAATCGGCAAAGGCTACCTGCCAGACTAAGGAAATTTGTAGTAAATAAGTATGCTGTGCAAGATTAATAGGGAGCACAACAGGATCAGGCCTAAAAGCTGTATGCTGTGGTGGCAGGCTTCGCCACTGGATCTGTATGAGTCTGAAGGCTTTTTGTAAGCTGGTTAGGGATAAAGCCATTCAGTAGGTTGACATTTGTTGTTCACTAACTGACCAAAAAGTCCCGTGGGAGAGTGGGCAATATGATCAATCAGACTAATTTGAATGAGCTTCTTCACTGATCCACCCAAATAAGAACATCAGTTTTCCATTTTAATGAGAGAACAGTTTTTAGATGGGGAGAAGCTACAATGACTCCCATTAAAAATTTGTCTTATAGCCAGGATCTTCCCTTTCATTCCTTTGATAGACTTCCACAGGTTTGGGCATCTTTCAACAGGTGGGGTTGCCTTATTAGTAATTTGAATTCATCATTCTTGTAGCAGATCCCTGCCCCACAATTGACTGGGATCCCTGCGATAAATGGTTGAAAGACTCCCTTAAAGCTATCAGGGCCTACATAGGGTAGAGGTGCAGCACTCTGCATGAACTGCCTGGGTGAACTGAGCTCCACCAAGGAGGTGGCTGCTGCTTGGGTGGGCCAGGCAGGTGGCCATTGGGATGAAGCCATCACCAAAACATCTGCACCTGTGTCCATGAGCCCTTGAAAATATTTTCCTTTAATCTTAAGATTAAAGATGGGCCTGTGGTCTGTGATATCTTGAGTTAAGAATACCTTCTGTGGGGGATACTGTTAAATCCTTTAGCTTCTTGGCTAATAGCTGTGGTTCTGACAGCCAGTAAAAGAATTAGTTGAGCAATACAATCTCCTGGTTTTAAGACCCAAACATCATTCAACTGAAGCACAAGCTAAATATCCCCCTAATGTCTGAATCAATAATCCCAGGGAGTACTTCAACACCCTATAGTTTTCATCTACTTTT
Organism: Erethizon dorsatum; assembly: GCA_028451465.1. NCBI lineage: Eukaryota > Metazoa > Chordata > Mammalia > Rodentia > Erethizontidae > Erethizon > Erethizon dorsatum. The sequence continues at coordinate 75,566,996 of CM051834.1, forward strand.
TCCTGGGACTAGACCCATAGTACCTAAGGGAAGAGGTCTCCAGATTCCTATGGGGATTTTAACAGGTTTATCGCTGCCAATCAGGGTCACCTGTTCATCAGTGGGAATTTCTAATCCTGTGCTTCCTGGGGTTCCAGTGATAAGGGAATCAACAGACCTCTGGAGACCCACTGAGGATTGGGGCTGTAAGCCTGTGCTAACAATGCCCTCACTGTTTGTTGGGCCTGGGGCCAGGCCTACATCCCATTTCCCATCAGTGGGCTGCCATCTTGATAATATTTAGAGCAACACTGATTAGCCCAGTGATTTCCTTTTTGACATCTAGGACAAGGGCTTGGCACTTTCCCCTCCAGGAAAGGGACAATTGTACCCTTTCTTGCCTGGGGTTGAATTCACTGTTTATGGATACTCCCTGTTTTGCCACAATTAAAACTGCATTTTTGGAGGAGCCTGATTTTGTTTAAACCAAATATAGCTTAAACAAACAGAGAATTTATGACCTTTAGTACCCACATCTTGGCATATTTTCAAATAGTTTCCAAGATTTCTAGTGACTCAGAATGCCCCTAACATTTGTTTACAGTCCTTGTTAGCATTCTCAAAAGCCAGCTGCAACACAATAATCTCTGCTGCTTGGGCATGCTGTATTTGCCATTGGAAGCGTCTTGCAACTTGGCTACAAATTGGGCCTAAGGCTCCTGTGAAATCTGAAGAATGTAGAAAGGGGTGGGAATATCTTCCTCAGGAATAGATGCCCAGGCTCATTTCATCATGAGAGCTATTTGCTGATAAGCCTGGTCCAGAAGGGATAACTGTGGAATCAAATCTGAGTATAGTCCTGTTCCTAACAGCATTGCCTCAGTAATCTCAGAATGTTCTGCCACTCAAGTCTGTCATGCTTTTTCAGCTGCTAACTCTTGAAGATTAACATGGAAATTTAAATATTGCCATACAGAAAGGCAGGACCTAGCCAAGTGCTTAATGTCTAAAGGAGGCATGTGCAAAGCTCCTAAAACAGACTCCAACAAGCCCTGCATGAAAGGTCCTTAAACCCCATTGTTCGTGACACTGGATTTTAATTCTTTAAGCAACTTGTACTACAAAGGATTATGCTCATGAACATTTTGTTGCAGATTGTTAGGTGGGATGAATATTAATTGGAAATCCACATATCCCAAAGGTCTCTCAATTAAGCACAGCCTGCCTAACCAATCCTTGATACGGAGACACTATTTTTGTACCAACCACAGATGGAATGGAAGGAGGAAGAGGAGAAGGAAGAAAAGGAAACCAGGGTCTTCACTCTCATTTTTGTCTTCTTTGAAGGGTGCACTAGATGTGAGATGTTTTCCCGCAGTGAAGGACAAAGAACTGCATGGATCAAGCTCCATATGGAGAAAGTTTTAGGGGAAATAACAGAGCCCTGGTTGCAAGCATGTTCCAAACCCTCTCCAACTCAATCCCCACTTTCTACATTAAACACACCAGTCTGAGGATACCAAGGATTATGTTTGATAAAATCTTGTAACATATGAGAAAGCCATTGGGTACTAACTTCAGTGTCAGACTGTCACAACAGAATTTCCAATAAAGGGGTATAAGGCTGTACTTCAATTGATGAATTCTGCCTCATTACCATGACTGAAAAAGTTTTCCAGGTGCACACACATTCCTTTTTCTTTTGCCAGCTGGCTCCTCTTTTCTGCAGAACTCCCCTTCACTGACTCACTACACCTTTTGCCTAGGCAGACTTTCCCCAGTCAGGTCCCTGTTTGGGTGCCACTTGTAGGAACAAGCTTATGAGTTTGTCCCCAAATGGGGGGTGAACGAGGATAAGAAACAAAAAAGATACAATAGTTTAGAATGTGGGGTCTGGGGGCTCTTGCTTATCTTAGGCAAATAGCCCTGAGCATTTGGCTCACCTCACTTTTATTCACTTAGACACATGAGCAAGCAACTAGAGTAACACAAGATTCATTTGCTTCCTATTATCTATAGTAATATCTATTGACCCAGGTAAACAATTGGATCTCAGCTGCATTGACTTTTCCCTGGAATTTGCAATGTTCCAGCACACCTGCATGCCATCAAAGGAGCACAGCTTGCCACCTTTCTCCTTTGTGCTCACAGAGGAGGTCAATTAGGCCTCAATCCTTATCATTTGGTCTCCTATATGGATCCACATAAATTACCTTAAACCCACCATTGAGTCTCTACCCTTGTACAGGTCATTGCTCATCAGGCCCACCAAAATCAAGCTCACCAAGATTCTGGAATACCCTGATGAGGACTCCCTTTAATCAGACCCCACAGTCCTTCTCCTCCTCTTTGGCCAGTCATCATTATCATGTACCTCTTTTCCTTCCTGTGCTTCTTCCTGGCTGATTGCTCCAATTTCACCTGCAAATTTAATGACACTTTTAATCCCTGAATTCACCCATTTCACTCTTGCACTACCAGAGGACATAAATGTCCCAAAAGACTCATTCTTCTAGATGCCATCATTGATCTCTGACTCCAGGGCATGTTCTCACATTTCACCCCCATCTAGATCTCCTTCTTCATATTCTGTCTATACTTCCTGCTCCCCCAAACATGGCCCTATACAATATATGCCTCCTACTCATTCTTTCCCACTCTATGAACATCAGGGAACTAGTTCCCAAATACTTGTCCTCACTTGTCAAAATGACTGTGGGATCTGGTATCAAACACCATGAGGCAAGAACCCTGCTTGGTATATATTCCCTTAGATGTCCCTGCATACACAGCCCACTGAGCATCCCTTTTTACATGGGCTAATGCCCCAGGCTTTCTCAAGATCCTACATACTGACCTCTCAGGTTTTGAGTAGTCAGAGACATAGTCACCTTTCCAATGTAATAAGACAGTACTTGGTCCCCCTATCCTCCACCCCTATCATTGGGACACTTGGATCTTTAAAATAACCACTCAACCTTCAGGACCTTCTCTACATCAGGTCTTTTCCTGGGGGTCTCCCTTTAGGGGACCTCCCCCAGAAGAAGTGTGACATAACCCACAAACACCCTGCCCTGATCATCAAAACTACAGAGGCCCTCCATCCATGCATCCCTACTAAGAAGGGCCTCAACTCCATGATGTATAGTTAGGCCACCCACATCCCCACCAATCTCCTCCTTCTGCTGGGACAAAGGTCCCTGACAAGCAATAAATTTCTTCACATTCAGCCAGACCTATCCAGTGCACACCTGTGTTGGAAGCTGTCTCCCATCCTTCCATCATGTCTTCCTAATGCCATGACCTATCAGTTCCTAATACAAATCCCAATCACTTCAAACACAACTCTTACCCTATGGGTACTCAGGGCTGCACATTTTTTAATCTACTTCTCCATTTATAAACTATATTCAGCTAGCTATTATCACTACAGGCCCAAAAATGTCCAACTAAAAGAGGTAGTCGCCTATCATCTGAGTGCCTAAATTATTCAAGGGACTTCTCTTACTGTGTAGCAATGACATCTATTATTGCTTGCCTATCAAGTGGATGGGAACATGTACCCTTGATATAGGAAATAGGGTGTGGCAAAGCTGGCTGGGAAAATAAGTAGGATCTGTCAATTACAGGATCCCAGGACAGTGCCAAATAATTCCCAGGGAAACATATGTGGAACTTCTCACAGACTCCTATGAGATGTGGATGACATATAAAGACAGGTGCCACAAGAAGCCCACTATCAGGACTCTTCATGGTAGCCCATGCTGTGTCTTCCAGTACACAGTGTACTTTTATTTTTGCTCTTTTATCCTTTTTCTCTCTTGTTTGGACCAAGTTTGCTCTACAGAGCCAGTTTTTCCCTTACCGCTTTACCCCTCACTTTTCAAATAAATTTTTGGGCACCATTGTTTGTGTGTCTCATCCAATTCTTTGTTTGAGGCAGAAGGACATGGAATAAGTTTAATTGGTGAGCCATTTCTAAAGGAACTACCTGATAACATTTTGCTGAGCCAGCTGGGAGATAACATTTTGGCATGCACAGTCAAAAAAGAACATTTTGGTGTGGCTAGCCATGAGAATAAAATCTCAGGTACTGGAGACCAAGGTAAGGCCCGTGTGGGCACACTTTTTGTTTCTCTCTAAAATGTCATAAGGTTGCTTTTGTCCTCTCCTTCACTCTGTCCTCAAGTCTGGGAGTGAAGGGGACTATTCTCAAGATGTGTAGGGAACTGTTTGCTGCTTTTCTAGTTGTGGGAAAGGAGAAGAAAATGTAGGCTTTTTTTTTTTTTTTTTTTTGCCATTTGAATTCACTCCATGAGTATGCCTTGCCCACACATTTGTTTGTTGTGTATTTTGCTATGGTTTTTGGAAATTGGCCTGGTTTCCACTTACTCTGGTTTGTAAATGGCTTTTTCTCAGTTTGTGTTTTGGGCCACAGTGCTACCATGTTACCTTGCCATGTGGCCAGCCACCCTCTTGTCTTATTATGTGACTATGTGTAACTTGTATATACTGCCACCTTCCCCTTTTCTCTATCTCCTTTTATCTTTTATCTTTTTTTAATAACTGGCCCTATAAGCTAAACCTCTGATTTTAAACAGCAGATGGGCTTATGAGAACAAAAGAGGAGCCTTTTTCTTTCTTCTCTCACAAAAAAGAAAACTTGTATACTATTCCTTTAAAACCTCAGGAAACCTTTGTGGGGCAGAGCTACAACTAAAGGACTGTGGAGGACTGGTGGAGCAAATGCAAGTACAGATGGTGGGGCAAATACAGGCCCACGGGCAACACTGGAGGCCTGGGGGGACATCTTACCACAGCTCCAAAGGGAAATGCAGATGCAAAAAAAACCAAAAAACAAAAAACAAAACTTGTCCCTTTTTAAATGCCCAAGAGTTTTGGCCAGAATGGAGTGCCAGATAACCTGAAAAGAACTGGACAGGCCAAAACCAGCATGCTGACATCAGAGCTGCCCACTTCAAGTGGGTATACTTTAGAACAGGAACAAGCCCCATGGGAGCACAGAGCTGCTGGACCAGGGAGCCCATAGGGCCTGAACACCCCCCACGCACACCATGGCATCATGTCACTGCTACCTGGCTTTAAACAAATGCTTCCTTGTTTAAATGCAGGTAAGTTAAAGACCTATGCTTCATTGCTTGAGCAGAACATTTAACAACATTTAAACCCTAACTAAAGTAACAGTGAGTGTGTGAAAACAAAGCTATACCCATTCTTAGTCCTTTTTCCATTGAAATAAATACAAGTGATGTTTTTCCCATATGGTTTCACTCTGGTTAAGTAGAGTCATCAAGGGACTTGAAACACCAGCTAAGCCATCAAGTGGTTCAGAATAAATACAAGTTGGGCCACAAGAGGTTCAATGAGGTGGTTAAAAGAATTTTGCTTGGGAAAGTTCTGCCATTACCTCATGAGAGTTTGGATTAGGCAGGCCAACAGATAACCCAGCCTCTTGTCCCTAAGGAGTTAATGGGTCCCCAATATAGGTACAAAGGCCTTCAGGAGGCTTTCTTCCTTGCTTCTGTGTTTTTGATATCATCCTAAGGTCCAAATGGAGACATCTTTCCAAGCTGCATAAAAGTCTTACAAAGGGCACTTTGTGGACTTTGGGTCTCTTCCTTATGCATGGGATGCAACCTTAAGGAGTGCAGGCCTAGCTCTCTCATTCTCTCTATAGGTCTCAAGACAAGTTGGACCTCATCACCACACAGATTCCACCATCTTTGCCACTACGCTGTATCCTTGATGAATGGGACAGGTTTGATCCTGACTGTTTAAAACAAGAACAGCTTATCTACTATTGTAATATGGTCTGGGTTCAATATGAACTGGGAAGTGGCAAAAGAAGGACATTGGATGGTACTTTAAACTGTGAGACTATTCTCCAGTTCCAGTATTTCTGCTTAGAACATAAAAGGTGGAGTAAACTGCCTTATGTTCAGGCTTTTATGACTCTTTATCAAAGGGAATGCTTGAGAATGATGGTACTTAGTGCAGGCCCCAAGAAAGAAAAAGGTATCCTAGATATCGAGATGACAAATCCCCATTTGTCATCTCAGTATCTCCCTGATAGTGGGAGGTCTTTTCTACTTCCTCCTTACAAACACCAGGCCAATAAATTGGGTCCATCCCCTCCATTCACTGCTTTTACTATGGGGACAAAAAGGTACATTAAAAAGTCTATTATGATAAAGGGAGTGGGGTCATATAGGGCACAGAGGAAAATCCAGCTAGCTTTTGTAACCAATTAGCAGAAGCCTTTCTCAAATATGCCAATATAGATCCATCTTTCAGGGATGGAGAGGCACTAATGGGACAACATTTCATCTTTCTGTCAGCCCCAGATATCCAGCGTAAGCTACAAAAACTTCAGATGGGACCACAGATACCTATAGCCCAATTGCTGGACACAGCCTTTTCTGTGTTCAACAATCAAGACCCAGAGGAGGGACAAAAGAAAATTGGTGATATTATAGCTATTGCAATTGGTAATGCTTTAAACCCACCCAAGTCATTTAAGGAAAACCCCAGGGACAAATGAGGAAAAGAGTCCTCTTTCAAGTGCAAAGGAACTGCCAAGCATGGTGGTGTACCCCTGTAATGCCAGTACTCAGGAGACTGAGGCAGGAGGATTGCTATGAGTTCAAGACCAGCCTGAGTTACAAAGTGAGTTCAAGGCCAATCTGAGCTACATAGAGAAACCCCGTCTCAAAGAAAAAAAAAAGTGCAAAGGAACTGGATACTGGGTATGATATTGAACCAAGCCTCTGCCTGGGCCCTGCTCTAAGTGTGATGCAGCTGATGTGCCTGACTTGTGCCACTGGAGGTTTGACTGTCCCTGTTTGCCGAGAGGGGGAGGCCAGCCAAAACAGTCATTTTCTGGTCTGGTAACTGAAGAGGCCCAGGGGAACCTACAGTGCCCCTGTTCACAGACATCAACATCTTCTCCGAGGAACCCTGGGTAACACTGGATGTCATGGGTGAGCCAATTCAATTACTTAATTCCGTTTTGATTTTTTTTCTCTAAAACCCCCTCCTCTGGATCTATAGCCATAGTTTGGATCAAGGGAACTTCCTAATCAGAGATTCTTTATTTCTCCTTTGGCCAAAAGTTAGCCATTCTTGTCAACAAGTGATCTTCCAGACCTATGCAAGCAGGCAGGACATCAGTGACCTGCCCCTCCAAGACCCTGAGGAGGTGTGGTTCACTGATGGAAGTATCTTTGTCTGAAAAGGACAGCAAAAGGAAGGTTATGCAGTTGTCAGCTCACAACAGGTTATTGAAGCTGAACCTCTTCCCCCAGGAGCCTCTTCTCAAAAGACAGAGCTGGTAGCTGTTACTTGGCATTGATATTAGGAAAAGGCAGAAGGTTAATCATCTATACAGACTCCAGATATGCCTTTCAGGTACTACACGCATGCTGTGATCTGAAGGGAAAGAGGCTTACTGACAAATAAACAATCTTTATAAAGCACAGGCAAGAAATTCTACAACTCCTGAAGGCAGTCCATCTTCCTAAACAGGCCACAGTCATGCACTGTAAAGGACACCAGAGAGACATGTCTGAAGTCTCCTTGAAAAATCAAAGGGTGATAGGCAAAAAGGGCAGCCCTACAGCTCCTTAAGACTCTAGCCTTTGGATATTGATATGGGGACAAGGTGGGAAAAAATTTAAAGAGAGCTCACAGCAGAGGAGAAACTGTTTCTCCTGAGATCTTCTCAGTTTGGACCTTGGTATAATCTGTTTTAGGGCCATTAAGTACCAGTACCCCCAAAGTGTCTGTTTTAGAACAGGACAAGGGAGAAAAATATAAAGAAGAAGAAAAGCTGCTCTCTGTGCCACTGGCTCCTGTGGGAGACCTAGAGCCAGGTGAGACTTTTAAAGAAATTCCTCAGCCTACACCTCCAGACTATTTAAAGATAAAACATTCTGAACCTTGTATGTCTAAATACCAACAGGCTGTTAAAAATATGGCTATGTAAAGATATGTTCTTGGACCCTGTTGTTTCCTGATAATGGTTAGAAACGATCTTAATAATCAAAATCAGTTTGTCCCTGAATGTTCAACGTTTGACTTTAAACTTCTTAAAATATTAAAACAAAATGTCTTAGATAATAGAGCCCAGGGACCATTTACCCTCATAATTTTAAATTTGATGATAAAAGAATATCATCTAACTCCCAATGATGTGAGACACTTGGCTTGATCTTGTTTGTCACCTAACCAATATTTACATTTTAATGTTCAGCTATAAGAGGTTGGAATGGATCAGGCTGATAGAAATAGATGGAGAAATAGAGCCAACATAACAGCAAAACTCCTTTTGGGTATGGGGGCTTTTACATATATAGCACAACAAATAAAATATATTAATGAAACTCATGAAGAAGCTCTTTCTTGGCCCACACCTCCAGAATTTTTAAAAGCTGATGTAATGTACACAAGATGGTAGTGTGGTCATCTTGGGAGCGGTGGCAACAGAGGTGGCAATGGCTGCACAGGACTTGTGCCAGAAGGAATAAAGTGGCCGCGATGGGCCAGCAACAGAGCCATGTGACAGAAAAGCGGCTTCCCATTTCCTGCTTCCCTCAGCTGGGTGAGGCATGGTGACACACACCTGTAGTTCCTGCTATGGGAGAGGCTGAGGTGGGAGGAACGTATAAGTACATGGATTCTTTACACTGGGACTCCTGGAGTCAATGTTGACTCAAACTATGTTAAACCCAATGGAAAATTACTGAGCTGGTTTGGGTTAATCTATGGCCCCTAAATAAGGAGAAGTTGCAAATATTAAAATCATTGATGTCAAACCAAATTTAAAAAGGGGACATTTATAGCAGTCTTTCAAAGAACTAGAAAGCAATGGTTTAGTGCTAAGCAATGCTTCCTTCTTTAAACATGATTGTTAATGCAAAGGGAAATATTGACTATGATGCTATTTCACAACTAGAATTGTACTGTAAGAAAGAGAAAAAATGGTCAAAGTTGCCTTATGTTCAGACTTTCTTTGCACAAAAGAAATAATCCTTACTTTTGTTCAAATGTAAATGTGAGCTACAGGAAAACCAGACACCTCTGGCCCTTGAGGCATCCACTATCCCTGAGCCTGAGGCTACTCTTCCTCGACTTTTAGAGCTTGAGGGTGAGGTTTCCAAGGTAACCTTAATCAAAGCTTCACCCACTAATAGTAAGTCTGAGGCTCCCCCTACTTGACCTTCAGGTCTTGAGAGTGGAGTTTCTAGGCCAGCCATAATTGAAGCCTCCATGGGGTTGTATCCATCCATAGATGATTTTGTTCAAGCTCCTCAAGGACAATATCTCTTATAGGAAGTAAGTGGGGAGTTTTAGGACAACCTGAGTTTATGTGTCCTTGTATCTGTGACCTAAAATAGATCAGGCAAGATCTAGGAAAGTTTTCAGATGATCCTGATAAATACATAGAGGTCTTCAGGAGACTTACTCAGACCTATAAACTAGGTTAGAGCAATGCAATATTACACTTAAATCAAACATTGACTTCTAATGAGAGACAATGGGTACAGACTTTAATCTGTGAGTTTCTTAAGTGTATTACAGATACCCAGGGATACTTATTTTCAGAGTGAGTTTAAATAGAGCCTAGCCAGCACTGCTGTAGAGGTGACTGGATAGAGAAACCAAAATGTTTCAAAGACCTCTTTGCCCTAGGGCCGTGATTTCTTCTAGAGCATTACCTATCTCTGTGTGTCTCCAGAGGTGATAGATCTCTTGCAGGCTGGGATTTTAGAACTTTGATTCAGAGTCATTTATTAGAAAATAAGCCCTAAAGAATATAATTGGGACACTTTTATTTTCTTCCTCACTCTCAAAAGGTTCAAAAGCAGCCATTCAGGTACTTTGATTATTGGTTTTATTGGTTTCATTTTCTGTTTGGCAATACAGTTGGAGTCAATCATAACTTTTGTGTCTGGAGGCATGTTTTGCTAAGGCTTAGAGATCCACCCTGAGAAAGCTCTTGATCTTGTCTTTCTGCACCTGAGATGGTTAGGATTTAGTTCTTACATAGAGTCACTTTTCTGTCCCTTCTCCACTGCTCTGCTTCTGACAAATAACACAGTTTAAAATAGTGCTTGGTCCAAGGCAATTCTCTCCTCTGAGGCTGCTGAATTTCAGGACCAAGTTTCCAGAATGGTGGGTTTCCCCTCCTTCAAACCCTTCCAGAGTGAAACTGATCTTCACTTATCTCTGGGCCATATTCTAAAAAAATTGGTCTAGATTTAATCCTGAAGCTCTCGAAAAATATATGTATAAGTTTTAGTCCAAGTTTATCTGCCTTTTAGTCCTTCAGCAGACCTGGAAATTAACTCCTCTCCTCTCTCACAAATGATGCTGACTGGTTTTTATAGCACAGGGCAGACTGACTGATTTTTATAACACAGATAAGTTCATTGATAGAACTAAACATTCCTAGGGAAACTTATGACTTTAATAACAGTTTTAAATGGGAACAAATATTAAAAACTAGGCATAGCCCCAGGCCCCAGAGGGCCACCTCTCATCATGATTTTTCTCCAGAACATCATTCAGGCTGGCCACTATTCTCAGAGGTAATCTCTTTCTACACCCAAATCTTCCCTGCTCACCCACCCTAGAAATAGTTAAAAGAACTTTTAACAGTCTATCCCATTAGAGGGAACAGTTACATGTGGCTATCAAACAGCAGTTTTGGCCATCAGCTGTGACTAGCCAACAACTATGGCTATCAAAGCAACAATGAGTAGCCTGTATAGCTGGATATTCCAATGAGATAAGCTGTCAGCCTAGGGTCCATCTTAAAAACTGTCTTTGCTTTCACAGGTGTAAAAGGTTTTATTCCTTCTGATTTATTATTAAAAGAGATCTCTGTTAGTTGATCTACAAAAAGTTCTGGGGCTGGTGAGGTAGCTCAGTGGCATGAGTGCCTGCCTGGCAAGCACGAGGTCCTGAGTTCAACTCCCAGTACCCACATAAAGGAAAAAAAAGGGCCAGTGATATTGCTCAGCAGCACAAGCGCCTGCCTGGCAAGTGCAAGGTCCTGAGTTCGACTCCCAGTACCCACATTAAAAAAAAAGTTCTGACTAGTCTAGTTATCATTACAAATTTAAAAACTAAATACAAAATAATTATTATAATTCAAGTTGGCCAAATACATCTGAGTGCCCTGTAGTTTTATAAATTGTCTTATGTGTGTTTGTCAAATTTGTAACTAGTTACCAGCTGTTTTGTTTGAGCTCAACAATTTTTTCTCTTTTTTTGCCTTTTTGGAATTTTAAAACATTTGTCTATAACTTAAGTTGGTTTACAGATATCATTAGAACTAAGTATATGCTTCCACCCAGGTTGCCACCTGATCAAAACAGTGTCAAGATGGGTTTTTCAAATGTAATGCATATTGTTGTCTGTGTACAATGACTTGAGAATCTTTCATTGGTCAAATAATGTGTAAATTGTTATGATCTGGTTCTCATATGTCATCAAAAAAGTGTTAAGATAGTTGTATAGAGATCCCTTAGAGTGGGAGAGCTATTGGACAGGACTCCCCTTCGTGAATAAAGGAGCAGCTGCCTGGAAAAATCTTATTCCAGCCTTTGTTCATTAAGGGGGCCCCGTGGTTCCCATAGCCTTATAGGAGACACCCTAATAAATGTTGTTAAATGTATTATTGTGATATGTTTATATTGGTCCTCATCAAAAGGTTAAATTTTCTATAAATAAAACAATAAGGTTTTCTTATTAAAAATGATCTTGGTACAAAACTAAATTAAGAAACAAACTCTCCATTTAGCTATGACATTTCATTATTGTTAATCTTATGGTGTATTAAATGTATTCATGCCTTCCATATGTATAGGTCTTTTAAAATGTAAAACTGGGATTGTTTATAGTGATAAGCCTTTTCTTTTAGATTCAGAAATCTGCCTTTTTCTTATGCTCCAGCTACTTGTAATAAGAGGTATATGTCAAACCAACATGAGACCACCTGCCAAAAAAAAAAAAAAGCTTATGTGATGTATATGTGTCACTCTGTTCTATCCTAAGATGGACACTTAAGTGTGTTTCATATGTGGCTTTTGATCTCAAGTTTTCTCTATAAAACTATATAACTGTTGTCTGTTAACATTCTGCAGGAATTCAACTACTAAAACAACCATGTTTGGTGAAGAATAACAGTCCTCTGGCTGTACTTTATATTTCAAAGTGCTCGCCCCTCAGGTGAGATTATAATAGTTAAGCTCACTGCTTTGTCTGCAATAGTAATGTCACTGATCTTCTCTTCTGGGTGTTCAACAACTGAGGTTTGGAGACCAAAGCTAGAAAGGTAACTGGGCTAAGAGGACAGCCAATATTTTGGCCCCAGCTGTCCAAAGTCAACAAGGACCCAGGACATGAGGGAACATTTTCTGCAACATCCTACAACTCTGGTGGGTCACACAACCTCCTGACCAAAGAGATTGCTGGGACCCGTGGGATGGGAATACAGCAAACAGTGTGCCAAAGGAGGGTCACTAGAGGGAAACATCTCCCATGCTTTCATAGAAAGCAATTGGTCAAGCAAAGGCCATGACTCATCCTGATGGCTGACACTGACAGAGGAGCTGAGAGGCTTTATTCATGGTTACAAGGCAATCATGAGGAGACTTAACTGACCTTGATAGATAGCAAGAGGTTAATTTTAATTAACACAGGTCTCACTTTAACTTGGTCTTAAACGCCCAGCAGAAAAGTACAACCAAAAGAAGTATAAAAACAATGCCACAGTAATAAGCTAGATATTAAAAGGGCACCAATCACTGACCCCTTCTGACAGTTTACAGCTACTTGAATAACTGAGTACTGTTATAGGTCATTAAGAAAAACTACAGTAAAATGTATAAAAGCTCAACAAGAATCTTTAAAATCTTTAGCTAAAATTGTCCTTCAAAACCACCAAACTCTCCATCTTACAACTAAAACTGGAGAGAGACTTATGACAAAATAACAGATATATAGATAACCTCTATCAGTAGGGGGGTTTAAGAGCCAGCGAGTTACAGTCCTATTGCAGTCCCTAAAGAACAGTTTTTATACTTGGCTTCCCCAACCTGCCTTTCCATTTTAGTGCTCATGCTCTAATTTCTCAGAAAATTTGTTTATTCTTGCCTATAGCCTGCAAAACTCCAAGTGATCATGCAAATGACAAATTTGCTAGACTCCTTTTACTGGGACCCACCAGATCAACCTTGTAAAGAGAGTTTATAACTACTAAACCACAACATGATGTCTATCTGAGGCCCAACAGACTAGCTATGTAGAGAAGGCCCTTGACTGCAGTGACCCCTACACGGACCCTTCTCAGCTCAAAGCAGCTAGATGAGAACTATGCCCATGTTCCCCTAACTGCAGGTAGGGATACTTCTTCAGAGAAGGAAATATTATAGATAACTAAGTTATTTAGAAATATTGTAAGTAGTCAGACAGGGCTGGACCTTGGAAAGGTCAATGCAGAAGACAACTGTGGCTAGAGGCACAATTATAAAAACAAAAAGGGGGAATATGATTACCTCCACACGCACAATTAGATCTTGCTATCTTTACCTTCAATTTTTAAAACCTGGTTGCAGAAAGTAAATACCCTCCATCAGAACTTCATTTTCAAAAGAACAAATTTGATGAGCATGTTTAGGGCTCAAGTCCTATAGAAAGACATCCAAGCAGGAAAGTGGGATGGCCCAGTATAACTAATAACATGGGTCAAGCGTATGCTTGTGTTAACAGACAATGGAACACTGTTATGGTTGCCCTCCTGGAACATGTAACCATGGAGAGAGGAACATCTCAGCCCCATGGTGGAGGCTGTTCCTGTCCAGCCCTCCAGTGCAAGCATTCTCGAGGCTGACCCCTGAGAAAAGCCTGACACTGCAAGTACTGAAACCAATGCAGGCTACAAAACCTGTAACATGTAGACAACTAAAGAAAACAGTGCAGGAGGCTCACATGCTGATGACATGACAGGACCTCCCACAAACTCCTGAGAATATGTTTGTTGCTACGATGGCCATCATAGCTTGTATGCTGTTTCAACTGCTGCAATTACAAAAACAAAAAGGGGAATATGTTGGGGACAAAAAATTCACAATCGCTAGTTTTACATACTTTCCTAAGGGATAAATGGAGGCTCGAGATTTTTGGTATCACCCTTTTGAGATTTCCCATTATCCCATTAGAGGTGGGCCATCCTCTCCCACCTACTAAGATTAATACTAAGACTACTAAGACTAAAGATGCTCCAAGGTGAGATCCTTCTCAGCATAAGACCACCACCACCCTCTGAGTTATCCAATAACCCCCTTCTCAAATCCCCTCCTTGATCAATAAATGCTGAGGTCCTGGCTGCCTCAGGGCCTTTTGTTCCTGGTGAACAACTGGTTATCCTGGATCCCCACTGTACTGCCATTTTGTCTCTTGCTCTTTCTTTCTTTCTCTCTCCCTGTGCGCTGTAACACCTCGCAGGAGATTGGAGGCTCACTGCAGGGATCCCTGATAAAGAACAAGATCATCCAAAAGGAAAATGTACTCCTGTGAGCCTCTGGAAGATCGGAGATTTCTCTTCAAAAAAACAAGGCTCCAGTGCTGCTACAGATAAGTAAAAGGAATCTTGCTAAGGCCATAGCTCTCAGACTTTCGATAATATATCTGATGTATCTCTCTAGTATACATTCTTCTCTACAGAAAACATGGAACTCTGACCTGCTCCTCACATTTGGGTTAATAGTAAAGTTTCTTTCTCCCACCAAACAGACAGCTTGATGGTCACTAACTCTCTCCTTGTTCCTTTCTCAGAGGTTTTTCTTTCTTTAACCCAGCCATGAGCAACAATGCTCCGAAGCAGGTGGGGAGCACACAGTCCCTCACAGGCAGGGTCTACAGCCCCTTCCAGCTTGAAGAAGCTACAGAGATCAGCACTCCTTCAGCACCCCATAAAGATTTGTGGGATTTATGTCTCTCGGGGGAAATGATACAGGAGGTAGGGTGTGGCAAAGCTGGCTGGGAAAATGAATGGGACCTGTCAATCACAAGATCCCAGGACAGTCCCACATAATTCCCAGGACCCTGTGTGGAACTTCTCATGGGCTGCCATTAGATTTGGACAACATATAAGGACACAGGTACCTCGAGGAGCCCACTATCAGGACTCTTCACAGTAGCCCATGCTGTGTCTTCCAGATACAGGGTGTACTTTTATTTTTGCTCTTTTTATCCTTTTTCTCTCTTGTTTGACCCAAGTTTGCTCTACAGAGCCAGCTTTTCCCTTACCCCTTCACCCCTCCCTTTTCAAATAAACTTTTGGCACCATTGTCTGCTTGCCTAATGCAATTCTTTGTTTGAGGCAAGAAGGACTTGGGATAAGTTTAATTGGTAGCCATTTCTAAAGGAACTACCTTGGCTTACCTACCCCCACCTGCATCCTTTATTCCACAGAAAAGGGACCCATCCCCATCCCAGTTCAAACTCTAGTTCATTCCAAATGAGTAATACAGCTCATCCCCCTGCTGGCAGGCCTCAGCCTCACCGCAGCAGTGGAAGCCAGCTGGAGTGGGAGTTTCTGTTCACCTTTCCTCCACACTCTCTAAGCAGGCATCAGAAACTTTAAAGAAGATTTCCATTGAACTCACTAACCTGCAAGATCAAATGGACTTGCTGGCTGCTGCTATGCTTCAAAACCACCAAGGCCTGAACTTGCTCACTGCAGAAAAGTGTGGTCTCCATGCCTTTCCACAGGAGACCTGCTGTTTCTTCACCAACAAGTGTGGACTCATGCAATGGCATTGAAAGTCTGTATGATCAAGCCACCACCCTGTAAGATCAGGTCCTGTACTGGCTGGACCCTTCCCGACTGGCTGACCACTCCCTGGTGCTCCTGGCTTGTACACCTTCTGGAGCCCATTGTTTCAATACTCCTCCTAATCACATTTGCTCTTTGTCTTTTCCAGGCCCTGTCCAGCTTCATCTAAACACAGATGTCTCAGTTCACTTAAGTGGTCACCATCCTGTTTCTTACCAGTCACTCCTACTGGCCCAACTTCACCCCTACTCTACTCAAAGCAGCTCAATGAGGACTCACGCCCCCATAACCAAATCCCTACCTTGTTCTTCTTTATTGTCTTTAAAACCCAAGAAATGATAGGTCTGACCCCCATTTGTCCCCAGGCACCTGAGTTCCCAGAGCAGGTGCCTAAGCTCTGAGAATAATCACAGTCTGTTTCTTCTCCTGTAGCTACCCCACCTGCACTGCTAGGTCAGGACACAACAGAACATTAGCTGTTTCTATGACAGCCATTTGCCTTGTGTTATGGCTTGTATCTAGATGTCTACCTAAAACCTCATATGCTTATAGGTGGGGCTTTTGGGAGGTGGCTGGATCGTGGGTGTGTGATGCTGCTTTAGGGTATGTGATACTAGGGTAAAGGACATGTGATAACTAAGTGGGTTTGGCATGCTTCTGGGTGTGGGTGGCACCAATCAACAGGCCTGCAGTCTGGATGGACTATAAAGGGACATAAAAAAAAGGCAGGCTGCTTCACTGCTGCTGCCTTCTGCCTGCCTTGCCATGGACTGTTTCTGTTCTGGGATGCCCCACTGCCATGCCACCCTGCCTTAGAGCCACCTGACAATGGACTGAAACTTCTACACACTGTGAGCCAATATAAACCTTTCCTGCTTTAACTTGTGAGTGTCCGGTGTTTTGTCCAAGCAATAAGAAATGAACAAAGACACCATGTAACTATTGCCACTCAGCTAACGTTACTTCACTGATCCCTCACTCTCAGCCTGTCAAAAAACTCGGCTCAATAAACTTGACTCAGACTTTCCTGTGAGTTATTCCAGGGAGGTCTCCAAATTCAGGCTGTTTTCCTTACTGGATCACCATCATTTATCTAATGTTCATCAGTCTTTTCTGTCTTACCTTTTCATAATTCTATAAACATCCTTCTACTCCCCAATAGGATTCTTTCTACTACTTCTCTCCTCCTTTTCCTACCATAGAGTTTATGGTTTCAAAGTTTTCCTTGTGTATTCCTCTATTCCCAAAACCTCTATCTTTAATAGTATAACCAGAAAGCCTTGTTAATCTTTAGGTGCTTACCACTGTAAAATTACTTTTGAATTCTTTTCTACCCTTACCAAAAATACAGCCATCGCATTTAGTAGATATTAGCTATAAGTCAATATGCGGGTGGTCTTAATGTTTACACCATAACTGCAGATTTCTTTTCTAGGACTAAGAGTGGTACATAATTGAGTCTTATGGTACTGAATTTTTCTTGGACAATAATGCTGTAGCTGACTTGCTTGGTAGTAACAGGACCACATAATTGTTGCTATTTCTCTGTAAGCAAAACTTCAGATTACCTCAGTGACATTAACAATACTAGAGTACATTTCCAGAGAACTGGGTTGTTGGGCCAATTACATCATGTGGTAGTTGTGTCAACTTGAGTAAGAAACACTCAACTAAATTGGATCAGCATAGTTCTGAGTGTGGCTGAGGGGATTTACTGAAGACACCCTAGGGTGCCTTGTTGCCTGAATGGTATAAAAGGGAAACAAAGAAAGAAGGTTCACTTCTGTTTCTTCGGAGGAGCTCCATCTTCACCTTCACCGTGGTCACTGTCTCCTGGCTTCCAGCATAGACTCCCCAGGCTCCTGATACAGACTTGTATGGGACACTACTGTGAGCTTCAGCTGGATCCCTCGGATCTCCAGTGCAGAGACACACCTTTTGCACATTTCCACACCTGATTGTGTGGGTGGCCATTGTAAGCCAATCTTGTAAATTCTTATGTGTTTGTATATCTTGGACTAAATATGTTTCTCTAGTAAGCACTGACTGAAACATACTGAATCCTCTCCTCTCAGATTAACCAAGGTGGTCAGATCTTGGGCCTGTGGCAAAGGATTTTTGTTTGTCATGCCCCAAGTTCATCACTGGAAAGTAACTAAGGAGATCTGTATACTAGCAACAAAGTCTTTAGATTGTAAGCATCCACAAACCTCATCATAAAATAAACAAAAAATAGAAACTTGAGGCAACAAAATGCCTCCCCAAACTCCCAGCTCCCTCCAAGCCAATCTGGGGGGGGCAGTGAGGTACACAGTAGCATAAACTGCACACTTAAATTACTTGAAAGGACAACAGAGGAGGTCAAACATAGATCAAAGAAGTACTTAACAGGATCAGAGAAGATATAACTAAAGAGACAATGGAAATAATAACCAAAAGATGCAGGAATTTTCAGAAGACACTAATAAAAAGTTGGACGAGTCAAATAAAATGATGCAAAATACGCATGAGCAGTTTACCAAAGAATTAGAGTCCATGAAAAGGTTTCCATCAAAAATCTGGGAGATTAAAAATCATATTAAAAGTATTGGCAGCATAAAGACTAGTGTGAGGACAGAATTTCAGAATTAGAAGATAATGGTGCCTTCAAAGACCAACTACTCAAAGACATCTTAAACCAACATAACCACAAGAAAAACGGACCCACCAACTTCTAGATGACACAAACAGGACAATCAAAAATTAAAGGGAATAAGTAAAATCAGAAGACAACACACATGGCATACCAAACATGTTTACAGAAAGAATGGCCGAAAACTTCCCAAATATATGGAAAGAAATAAACATACAGATAAGTGAGGCATACAGAATCCCAAATAGCCATAACCAAAAAGAACCTCTCTATGGCACATTATACTCAACATACAAGAAGTCTACCATATGGACAAAATCTTAAAAGCTGTTAGAGATAGGTAATGAATCACATATAAAGCTAAACCCATTTAAATTACAGCAGACTTCTCTACACAAACTTTAAAGACCAGGAAGGCTTGCAGCAAAGTATTTCAAGCCACAAAAAGTAAGTTTCTAATCCTGACTTATGTATCTTGCAAAACTTTCATTCAAAACTTACAGACAAATAAGGTATTTCCAAGACAAGGAGCACCTCAAGAAATTCATGACCACCAAATGAGCATTACAAAAAATTCTCAAGGATATCCTTAAAGGAGACAATGAAAACAATGCCAATAATTCAAAAAGAATAAGTACAGTTGGCAGAATGAACAACTAATCAAAAGAAAATAATAAGGAAATAAGCAACAGAAAAATAATGCAATGACAGAAATAAGCCAATATCTTTCAGTAATAACATTCACTGAGAATGGTTTCAATTCCCCAATCAAAAGTCACAGTTTGGCAAAATGGATCAAGAAACAAAACTTAACAATATGCAGCATACAAGAAATATTTAATTCAAAAAGAAACTCATAGCCAGGTGTGGTGGCATATACCTGTAATCCCAACACTTGGCAGGCTGAGGCAGGAGGATCACTGTGAGTTTGAGGCCAACCTGGGCTACAAAGTGAGTTCAAGGCCAGCCTGAACTGCATAGTGAAACCCTGTCTCAAAAAGACAAAAAAAAAAAAAAAAAAAAAAAAAAAGAAAGAAACTCATAGATTAAAAACTAAGTGATGGAAGTCAATATTCTATGCAATGAGATTTCAGAAAAAAGCAGGAGTAGGTATCCTAACTTCAGAGAAAGTAGTTTTTAAGCCAAGACTGATGAGAAGAGACAAAGAAGGTCACTACATATTGCTTAAGGGACCAATTTAATAAGAAGATATAACAGTTATACACAAATATGCACCAAATACCAGAAAACACAACTTCATATAATGAACACTAATGGATATGAAAAATCAGATAAACATCAATACAATTGTAATGGAGAGGGTTCAATACCCCATTCTCACAAATGAACAGATCAACTAGACAAAAAGTCAATGAATTTCAGGGTTGAACCAGACCTTTGAACAAATGAATTTAATAGATATCTACAGAGTGTTCCACCCAAAAAAACAACAGAATACACATTCTTCCCAGCAGTGCATGGGACTTTCTCCAAAGTAGACCTCATATTATCCTATAAAGTATGCTTAAGTAAATGCAAAAGAATCAAAATTATCCTATGCATATTATCAGATCATAGTATAATGAAACTAGAAATCAGTGGTAAAATTCCCACATCAGAAAAACAGTGCAAGCTCAAATAAATAACTTAATGCTGAACCTCAAGGACCTAGAAAAACAAGAACAATCCAAACTCAAAGCTAGTATGAGGAAGGAAATTATGAAGATCAGAGCAGATATTAATGAAATTCATACTTAAAAACAATGCAGAGAATCAATGAACAGAAGAGTTGGTTTTTTGAAAAATTAAACAAAATAGACAAACCCTTAGACAATCTTACCAAAATAAGAAAAGGCCCAAATCCATGCAATCAAAAATTAAAAAGGTAAAGTCACAATGGATTCTCCCGAAATCCAGAAGATCATTGGTAACATTTTTGAGAACCTGTACTCTAATAAAATGAAGAATTCAGGAGAAACAGAAAAATTTCTAAATGGATATAAAGTACCAAAGCTGAATGGAGAAGATATGAAAGTCCTGATAATCCAATATTAGTCAATGAGATTGAAGTAGTAATAATAAAAAAAACTACCAATGAAGGAAAGCCCAGATTCAGTGAATTTACTGCTAATTCGGCAAGAATTTTAGAGATGATATAACACTTATACTGTTCAAACTCCAATGAACTTGAAATGGAAACAGTAATCCTAAAGTTATTCCTGGAAGCTTGCATTATGCTTATTCCAAAACCTGAAAATGACCCAAATGAAAAAGAGAACTATAAGCCAATCTCTTTAATAAATATGGATGCAAAAATCCTCAGTAAGGTACTGGCAAACAGAATGCAGCAAATCATCAAAAAGATCATACATCATAGCCAAATAGGATTCATTCTAGGAATGCAGGGATGGTTCAACATATGTAAATCAATAAATGTAATACACCACATAAACAGAAGGAAAGACAAAAATCACATGATCATTTCAAAAGATATGGAAAAAGCATTTGACAAAATCCAACACCCATTCACGATAAAAATCATGAAGAAAATATGTATCGATAGTCTTTATCTCGATGTGATAAAAGCGATCTGTAATGGTTGATACATTGTGTCAACTTGAGTCTAGGAGCTTAATAAAGTGACTTAGCAGGGGGCCAGGGTCCTCACTTTGTAAACATCCTGAGCCTGTGCAACAGGAGGGCATGGAGATTGTGTGAGTGCTACACCCACCCAGGGGTGGGTAGTCTGCTTACAATATAAGGGAGGAAAAGAGGCTTGCTCTCCCCTCTTTTGCTCTTGCTGCTTTCACTGTCTTCTGCTGCCTTGAACTGTTGCCCCTCAGCCATGCCACCCTGCCCTGGAGCCAGCTGATTACAGACTGAAACCTCCACAAACTGTGAGCTAAATAAACCTTTCCTGTCTTAATTTTGCGTGTGGGGTATTTTGTCCCAGCAACAAAAGAAAAGTAACCATCTATAATAAACCAACAACCAGCATCATATTAAATGGAGAGAAGCTGAAACCCCTCCTCTAAAATCAGAAACAAGACAAGGATATCTGCTACCACCACTTCTGTTCAATGTAATTCTCAAAACATTAGCGAAAGCAATTAGACAAGGGAGAGAAATATAACAAATAAGGCTAGGAAAGTAAGAAGTTAAATTATCATTATTTGCAATAAGATTCTCTACTTAGAAGACCCCAAAACTCCAGCAAAAGGCTCTTGGAATTAACAGTCAGTAGCAGAGCAAGATAAAACATCAACAATCAAAAATCAATAGCAGGCCAGTGAGATAGCTCAGCAGCACAAGCGCCTGCTGGCAAGCACAAGGTCCTGAGGTAGACTCCTGGTACCCACATTAAAAAAAAAAAAACAAGGTCAATAGCATTCCTGTACACCAATAACAAACTCACCAAGAGAGAAATTAGGGAAATAAAACCTTTTAGATAGCACCAATAAAAATGAAATACTTAGAAATTAACCCAACCAAGGAAGTGAATGATCTCTACAATGAAAACTATAGCACTCTGAAAAAGGAAATCAAAGATGACATCAGAAAATAGAAATATATAACCTGTTCCTGGATGGGCAAAACCAATAACATCAAAATGGCCATATTTCCAAAATTTTTATACAGACTTAATGCAATCACAAAGTACCAATAATATTCCTCACAGAACTAGAGAAAGTAATCCTAAAATGCATATGGAACCAGAAGAGACCTAAAACAGCAAAAGCAATTCTGAGCAACAAAGCCAAGGAAGGGAGCATAAAAATCCAAGACCTCAAGTTTTACTACAGTGATAAAAACAGCATAGCATTGGCAAAACAAAACAAAACAAAACAACAACAACAAAAAAAAACCCCAGACTGTGGATCAATGGAACAGAATAAAGGATGCAGAAACAATTCCTGGCACACTCAGCTACCTTGTCTTTGCCAAAAGGGCCAAATACTTTCACTTGAGAAAAGACAGCCTCTTTATGAAGTGGTTCTGGGAAAACTGGCTTTCCACATGCTGAAGACTAAACTTAGACTTATATCTTTCGCCATGCACTAAAATAAAATCAAAATGGGCCGAAGATCTAAATACTAAAACAGAAACATTTAATCTGCTGGAAGACTGAATAGGCAAAACTCTTGAAGACACAGGTGTAGGCAAAGACTTTCTGATCAGAACCCCAGTTGTACAATAAGTAATACCAAGAATCAACAAATGGGATCAAATCAAATTAAAAACTTTCTGCACAGCAACAAAAACCACCAACAGAGTGAAGAGGCATCTTACAGAATAGGAAAAGTTTTTGCCACCTACTCCTCAAAGGACCAATATTTAGAATATTATAAAGAACTAAAGGGTTAGGGATATAGCTCAATGGCACAGCATCTGCCTGGCAAGTGCAAGGTCCTGAGTTTGATTCCCATTACCAAAAAAAAAAAAAAAAGAACTAAAAATAATTACAGCCTTCAAATCTAAAAAGCCAATAAAAATGGGCATCTTAAATTAATAGATACTTTTCAGATGAAGTACAAACAACAAATAAATACATGAAAATATGTTCAACATTGCCCATTTGAGAAATGCAAATTAAAACAACACTGAGATTCCATCTCACTCTACAAAGAATGGGTATCAAGAAACTAACCAATAAAAAATGCTGGAGTGGCTGAGGTAAAAAATGCACCCTTCCTCAATGTTGGTGGCAAGTGTAAACTGATACAACCACTGTGGAAATCAGTATGGAGATTCCTCAAAAAACTAAAACTAGAAATTCCACTTGAGGGCCGGTGAGATGGCTCAGCGGCGTAAGCACCTGCCTGGCAAGTGCGAGGGCCCGAGTTCGACTCCCAGAACCTACATACGAAAAAAGGGCCGGTGATATTGCTCAGCGGCACGGGCGCCTGCTGGTGCGCGAGTTGTTGAGGTCAACCCCCAGTACCCACAAAAAAAAAAGAGAAATTCCACTTGACCCAGCTGGTCCCCTTCCAGGTATCTACCTAAAAGATGTAGATATCATACCACCATGATATATGTATACCCACATTTATACCAGCACAATGCATAATAACTAAATCTTGTAAGCAGCCTATATACCCATCTACAGATGGATGGATAAATAAAATGTAGTGTTTGTACATAATGGAGTACCACATTGCCATGAAGAATGATAAATTTGAATCATTTGTAGGAGAATGGATGCACCTTAAGACCATAATGTTAAATGAAGTAAACCTGACACACATAATTATCACATTTTTCTCTTATATAAGAAACTCAGTGTATAAATAAAGTGCCAAATAAAAGGCAGATGACAAGGGAAAAATGAGAGAGAAAAGTTATTGTACTCCATTATGGACAATGTATCTAAGTTTACCTTGATTTGGTAAAATTGTCTTATATGTTTCATAAGCTTTTTGCCTGTTAATCTGTATGTATAATAATTAACATTGTAAGGATTTATATAATAATAAATTAATCTGATGCTGGCAAAAAAAATAAGGGATGGAGGGCAAAAAAAGATTTGAGATGTGTTACGTATATATACCAATTCCCCACAATGGATGTAATCATCATGTACTATACTACAGATATGTACAAATAAAAAATTTTTTAAATGACTTCAGATGAGCCCCGAGATGCCTACTGTCCAAAAGCTGGACATGGCCTTTTCTCTGTTCAACAATAGTGATCCAGATGAGGGTAAGAGAGAAGGGTCAAAATTATCGCTGTTGCAATTGGCAATGCTTTAAACACACCCACGTCATCTAAGGGAAACCCCAAGGAAAATCAAGGAAAGGGTTCCTGCTTTAGAGGTAAGAAGACTGGACACTGGGCACAGGACTGCACCAAGCTCATGCCCAGGTTTTGCCCTGGGTGTCCGGTGGCTGATGTGCCTGATTCATGGCACTGGAAGACCAAATGTCCTGACGCCAAGAAGGGTTAGACCAGCCAAAACCCTAACCTCCTGCTCTGATGAAGACTGAAGGGGCCCAAGGCAACTTACAATGCCCCAAATGCCCTGCTTCTTTGCTTCCTGTGAGAAACCCTGGGTGACCCTGGATGTCATGAAAGTAAGACTACTGTGAACCTCCACAAGACCTGAGGCTCCTCTTCAAAAAGCAAGACTCCAGTTACGCTCTGAGTGCAGATAAGTAGAGCCACTAATTATTACGGCTTGTGTCTAGATGTCCCCCTGAGCCCCACGCAGTCATAGGTGGGGCTTTTTCAGAGGTGGCTGGATCTATAGTGTGTGATGGATTCATGGCGCAGTGCTCGAATTAAGGGTGGGTGATTACTACATCAATCCACTGATTGGATTGGCATTGCTCTAATCCCTGGTAGACGGGATACAATATAAGTGACAGAGAGAGGCTTCTCTTCCCCTTGTTGCTTTGCTACAGTCTGCCCACCATGAACTGTTCTCCTCTGCCAAGCCACCCTGCCTTGGAACTAGCTGATTATTGACTGAAACCTCTACAAACTGTGAACAAAATAAACCTTTCCTCTCTTTACTTTGGGCATTGGGTATTTTGTTTTAGCAATGAGAAAAGTAATTAAGATAGTAATGATCCCCAATCCACCACAAGTTAAGAGACACTGTATAAGAGCTTGTTTTTAATTATAGTAGATTCATAATGTGGGCAATCTTGCTCAGCCTCTGACTTGCACACTCTTAGAATTTTATCTAATATCACCCTTTGCCACATTTTCTCCTCCACAAAAATGTGAAAATCTGAACTGCCCCTTCTCATTTTGGGCTCTACATCCCCAATCTAATAGTAAACTTACTCTCCTGCCAAATTCGCCAAGTTTTTCTCATTGAACAGGCAGCTGAACAGGCTTTCACATACAGACACTAACCCCTTTCTTATTATCTTCTGAGAGGTCTTTTTTCAAACCAGCCACAAACATCCCAAGGTACTTGGAGAGCACATAATCCCTAGTAGGAGGGCCTGCAGACCCTTCCAGGCATGTAGGCCTGGTCATTTTGTCTCTCTCTTAAGGCCTGGCCTTTGACACTTGCAATGTGTTCTCGTCTTTTGCATTGACTCCCTCGAAGGCCTATAATATTTCTGCCTAACTTAGCTGTCTATAATACTGAGAGGTAGAAAATAACAAAAACCCAGATCTGATGCTGTAGGTGAGAGCACATGCATGCTGCATCTCCTAGCCTGACCTTCAGTCACCTTCACCCTCCTCCCACCTCTTACGGGTTCATAAATATGTACCACATGTTAAATTAAATTAGGATCAGAGTGAATCCTGGGACATGCATATGTGCTGAGAGCCCCTAACACGACTCAACCCTGTCAATCTTGCCTGGAGACTTGGGGGAAGCACCTGGCTTGTTCCGAAAGCCTGATTTATCCATGTGCTGTGACCTGTGTGCAGTGCTTTTTCTTTTTCTGCTACCGTGGCACCTCTTTCTGTCTGTGCCTTATCTTTTCTTGGCATGGATTTACCATGAGCACAACTTCCCGTGATCATCAATAAATTAGCTGCTCACCACTTGTTACTGGGTATTCACTTGGGAATTCTTTCCTTATTGTACACAAAAACCTATATTGGCCCTGTACTATATTGGGCCATTCTATGGTAACAACTTTATTTCTTGACATTTGCAGAACCATGAGCTTGGTACATACTGTAACAGCATGGTGGCACACGTCTGTAATCCCAGATGTTGGGAGGCTGAGGCAGGAACACTGCAAATTCAAAGGCCAGTCTGGGCAACTTAGAGAGACCCTCTTTCCAAAATAAAAAATAAAAAGGGATAGGGATGTAATTCAGTGGTAGTGTGCTTGCTTAGCATGCATGAGCCCATAGATTGAATCCCCAGCACCAGAAAAAGAATAAAACGGAGAGAGGAAAGAAAAAAGCAAAACAATAGAGACAAAAGGGATAAACAGAAACAAACAAAACCAAAAAATAGATTGGCCATCTCAAAGTTCTTTTCCATGTAAGGTGGGGACAAGGAGAGAGACAAGGGCAAAATAATTGACTGTCTAACATCAGGTTACTTTTTAGTGCAAGAATTAAGGCACAGGGAACTTCATTATCATGCCAATTGAAACTAGACTGGGAAATATGGCTGTTTGTTCTCTAATCCTGCCCTCCTGTGTCGTGTCACTTGGTCATCTGAGGAGGTCCACCCAAGGAAACTAACTGTGATAGTTAATTGAGCATGTCCATTTGGGTAACAGACACCCAAATAATTGGATCAGCATAGCTCTGGGTGTGGCTGAGGGGATTTACTGAAGACAGAAGACCGAACCTGGGTGTGGGTGACACCAACCAACAGGCTTGTCGCCTGAATGGAATAAAAGGGAAAGGAAGAAGGAAGGCTGCTTCTGTCACTTCTGTGGAGCTCCAGTCTTCTTCACCTGGGGCGTCACCTCCTGGCTTCTAATGCACATTCTTCAGCCTCCAGCACAGACCCTTCGGCCTTCCATCGTAGATCTTTCTGCCTCCTGATGTGGACTCGCACAGGACCCTACAGTGAGCTCCAGGCCCTCACGGGGATCCTTCTGGTCTCCAGTGCACAGACGGCCCTTTTGTACTTTTCCACTCCTGACCCTGTGGGCAGCCATTGTAAGCCAATCTAGTATATTCTTATATATTTGTACATCTTGCATTAAATCTATTGCTCTAGTAAGCACTGACTGATACACTAATCTCCCCTTTTGTAGAATAAATTTGCAAATTCATTGACTCCCACTACAGAAAAAGAACTTTCAGGATGCGTCAGTAGGAGGCATGGAAGGGTTTATGAGGCAGAGACTTTAGGACGAAGTCGAGAGTGGAGTGCGGGCACACCTATGAATGCAACACACTAGTTTGGAACAGGGAATATTTATGTGATTTGGTGGTGGAAATCTATGGAATTTGATCATCTATGGTCTTGTTCTGGTTTCCACTCATAGGAGAAATCCTAATTTATAGGTGAAAGAGTAAAAGTAAAAGTAAACAGGAATGACAGAGCCCTTTTACAGGTAAAAGGGAATTGCCCCAGCTTATCGTGTTCTAGGAACAGAGAAAAAAAAATAATTAAACTGGGCTTGTGTCTTGAAGCTGCAGTTTTCATTCTAAAAATTATGATTTTTTTCTCACCTCCTTTTTGCCTATTTTTCATGTATTCTCTCCTCCTTCAGTCACTAATTTAAGCTTGGTGAGTAAAACTTCATTACAAGCGACTTGTCTTATTTAATGAGTGGAGTGTGACTCACAGCGGGTAGACCTCCCAAGGCTCAGGAGGCTCTGTCTTCCCCTGTCTCCAGGGGGCAGCTGTGACAAAGTATTTTTCCTGAATTATCCCTGCCATTACACAACAAACTCAAGAACTTTATTCGCACTCACTCTCACACTAATGAAATGATTTCAGTCCTGCAACGCACTGATTTGTTACAAAAACTCCCAGGTGGTTACTCCTGTCCCAGGCTCACCCCATAACAGGCAGCCCTGCCTACCTACCACATGCTCCCACACCTTAGGGCTCCAGTCAGGAATGGACCTTAGGGGATGACTGACTTGCTAGCCCTCTGAGAAATTGTGAAATACCTATTTGGTCTTTGTCCCCATTTCATGGCTTACAAATCCCCAAATCCTTGGCATTTTCAAAACAATAAAGGTCTTTTGTATGCTAATGAATTGATTGCTGGCTGGCAGCCCCTTGGCAGCTTGAGGATGGGGTCTGGTCACTAGAAAGCTAAGGCAGGGTTCGCAGGTTGAGATTTTCCCCAACCCTGCGAAGGGAAGAGGGGCTGAAGGTTGTGTTTATCGCCAACAGCCAATGATTTAATCAATAATGCCTATGTAATGAAACCTCTACAAAATTCCGAAAGGATATGGTGTGGAGAGCTTCTGGATACCTGAACATATGGGGGCTTGAGGAAGGTGAACAAGGACACATCCACCAGGGGGGTGGCACACCCCGACCACCAGGACAGAAGCTTCCCTACTGGGAACACATCCAGACCGTGCCCTCGTCTGTTTATACCATTTTAAATATTCTTTGTAATAAACTGCCAAACACAGGTGTTTCCCCGAGAACTGTTCTAGAAAATTAATAAAACCCAAGAGGGGGTCCTGGAAAGCCCAATTTATAGCAGGCTGGCTGGCCCGCCCAGGTAAAACAACCTGGGGTTTGCAATTGGTGTTGGAAGTCGGGGTCAGCCTTGTGCAACTGAGTCCTTAACCTGTGGGACCTGCCATCACATGCAGGTAGAAGGTCATGACTAAGCTAGAGGTACCCAGCTGAAGCCCCCTGCACTGACTGGTCGGGAAGGAGGCATCGCCATACATTTCTTGGTGAACAGAGGTCATGGAAGTCTCTGTATTCTTTGTGGAATACAAGCACAGGAGAAACTGAGTTTGGCTTTTACCTATATTATTCCCAGACCCTCTCTGCCCTGCTTTGAGGGTTAACGTGGGTGGGGAGGGGTATCGAGGACCTGGTATCAGGTCGTCTACACAACAAAGTGGCGTCTTTCCGGTACACCAGGATGTTTCCCTTCTGCCTTTTGGAGATTAAGATTTGTTGTTTCCAGCCTCCGAAACAAACCACCAGCTGCTAATTCCCAGGAGGAGGAGCTGCACCGGTCCTTTCACTGCGCAATCACGTGCTGCCCTGTCCTGACATCCTATTTCACCTAGAAGACACACCTCCTCAGAGTCTCTCCGACCACCGGGCCCTCGCCCTGACTTGTGTTTACTTGTCAAGCACTGCAGTCTCCATGACGGAGCGACGACCCTGCCGGAGACCTTGGAGACCTTACCCTCGGGAGCAGATGGCCTCTGTGTCTCGTGCCGCATCCTTGCTGATGCCTCCCCGCGTGCTGTGCGCAAATCCGGGCGGCCCTATTGCTTTCTTCCCTTTCATTCTGCTGTCGAGTGCGGAAGCATCTTCCTCCCTCTGGTGTAGTAGAGCAATGCAGTACTTCCCACAGCAGCGAAGCCTGCTTCCCAGGTGTAATCTAGGCCAGTCTATTAATCCCACCTGCCTGGGGCATCAGATGCACCCAGGTGCTAACGGGCCTAGGAGAACAAGAGTCCAAGAAGCATTCTGCAGGCTTTGTTTCTAATTATGGCAAAAAAAAAAATTGCAAAATCGGGTTGAAAGCAAAGTATGCTGTTAACTCTGCCCACGTGTACGCACGGAAACCCAGGCTCCTTCCCGGGAGGCCGGGACGCCCCTCCTCTTTCCGTGGAGCACAGCGACACCCTGTGGCTCTGAGCGTCTAGGGGCCGCACGAGCTGGACGCAGGAAACACCGCGTCTGCACACTCGGTCTAATTCGTAGTCTCGCCTCGCCTGCCTGGGACCTCGGCGTCCTAGGGTTGCCTGGGCAGAGCCGAGGACCTCGCGCGAGCCTCGGGCGGGGCGCGGGGTCCTGCGGGGGAGGGGCGGGGCCGGGGGCGGGGCCTGGGGCGGGGCAGGGCCCGGGAAATTCCGCGGCCGGAGCGCGAGCCTGCGCGGCGGTCAGCTGAGCAGCTCCTGCGGGTCGCGCGGACGCGCGTCGCCCCCGCTGCCCGAGCCCGGCCGCCCCAACGCCGCCCCCGCCCGGCCGTGCTTGGCCGGCGTCGCCTCGTCCGGAGCGCTCCTCCAGGGGCGATGCCCAGAAAGCAGTGACCCGGAGGGAGACCGATCGCGGGCGGCCGGTGAGCCGGGCCGGGCGACGGGGGCTGGGCGAGGGGGTGGCGGGCGCCGCTCTGTCCGCGGAGCCGTTCCCGTCCCAGAGCCCGCGGAGACGGGGTGACGAGGGGTGGGGCACGGCTGCCGCGGGAGGGTGTCCAGGCCCCGCGGATCCCGACCCGGTGGGAAAGGGCGACAAGGCTGCCGGCCCACGGGGTCCCTGCTCCCCAAAAGGGTACCAGTCCCGGGCTGGCCGGCTGGCCGCAGCTCCCCGAGGTGGTCTGAGGGTGACGTCCTCCCTCAGGTTGATTATGCAGCGATTCCTGGTTGTAAGGAGGAAGGGGTTACAGCTACACCTTTGGAAGACAGGGAAACACTGTTCTACAGAGGTGACCCAGGAACGGTGAGGAACGGTGACACCTGTCCGAGGAAGGGGGGTTACCAGACAGCTCAGAGGAGTCCGTACGCACCCTGGCGGGGGGCTGTGTATATGTATGTATATGTAATGTATGTGCATACGTGTATGTGTTACATAAGACTGTATATATACGGGGGGGCGATGTTTGATAAGACTGAGGACCTCAAAGCAGTTGCTTTTACCCTGGGAAATATGTAAGCTAGAGGCAGTAAACAAGGCTCAGAGAAAATGAAACCCGGCTTCTGGCCTGGCCTCCACCCCCAGTACAGTGATGTGGGAATGTGTGTCTCAGAGGCATTTAGGATGAATTGCAAAGTGAAGGCCTTTGGAAAATAAGTAAGGTAGTAGTGTTGGCACCCTCGAAGTCTCAGGAGTGGTTAGCAAGGCTGCACTGTGAACCCAAGCAGCCACCTTGCTCTTCGACTCTGGGAGAGAAGAAGTCGGGAGCAAAGGCCAAGGCCAACGACTGAAGGAGTGGACAGGCAGCCTTTCAGTGTGGCCTGTGAGAGAGGCCTGGGATTGATCTGAGTTTGTGGAGTGTTCTTCTTCTGTGCCAGTTTTAACAATTCTTTGTATATTGTGTACAACACTATAAAACAATGTGCTTTTTACAACTGACCTTTAGGTTATACCGTATATTATGCTATGGAATTTAACCCCCCAACAAACTTCTTGGCAGGAATTTTTATTACCGTCCTACTGAACCCTCTCTCTTAAGTTGAAGTTCACCTAGTGGTCCCTAAACCTGCTTTCCTGAGTTTTTGGAGAGTTGGCATATTTAATAAGTTCTTTAGAATTTATGAAATAGTAAAACCAAAATCCAAAGGAAAAGGAAGAAGCTAAACTTTAAAAAAATGTATTATTTTAAAAATTTTCAAAAAAAAATTTTTTTTCAAGCCATTCATCATGGTGCATGCTTGTTGTAATCCTAGCACTTGGGAGGCTGAGGCAGGAGGATCACCAGGAGTTGGAGGCCAGCCTGGTCTACCATAGTGAGGCCCTGTCTCAAAAAACAACAACAAAAATTCATTGTTTCCACTTTATGTGTTTGCTGATGGAACATTAGAATGTGTGTTATGAGATAATATTCAGAAGCCTTTGCAGTAATATAAAAAGCAGTTCTGATTTTTAAAGTAAACTTTAAAAGTTGACTTCAAGAATCGGAATGAATGACACAGAACTGTAGGAAACACATGATGATACTAACTAGTGTGTGGGGAGTGTCACGCAGCAGAAAATGTTTTACAGGTATTAGACTTCAGAATACCTCATTATGCTGCATTTTCATTTTGTTTTAACAAACATAGCCTGCTGTGTTCCAGCCCTTTTTTTTTTTTTTTTTTTTTTTTTTTTTTGTGGGTACCAGGGGGACGACCTCAGGACCTCGCGCGCCAACAGGCACTCGTGCCACTGAGCGATATCACCGGCCCCTTTTTCGTATGTGGGTTCCGGGAGTCGAACTCGGGCCCTCGCACTTGCAAGGCAGGCGCTTACGCCGCTGAGCCATCTCACCGGCCCTTTTTTTTTTTTTTTGTGGGTACCGGGGGTCGAACTCAGGACCTTGCACGCCAGTAGGCGCCCGTGCCGCTGAGCGATACCACTGGCCCCTTTTTACGTTTGTGGGTACCAGGAGTTGAACTCAGGACCTCGCGCTTGCCAGGCAGGCGCTTATGCCGCTGAGCTAATTCACCAGCCCTGTGTTCCAGTCTTAAGAGTCACACGCAGAGAAAGAGATGGGCATGAGGGTGACAGTGTTTGCAGCAAGGATCAAGGAGGTAGGAATACAAACTGATCTGGGTACCTGGAGGAAGTAAGAACTCAGTTTACATGGGGTGCCATATTTGAACTAGACATCGAACTGTCTAGTGGAAGTCTGCCAGGGCAGAATGGGAGCCAGACATTTCAGGGACAGGACGAAGGAGATGCAAGGGCATAGAGGCTAAGAATGCAGAGAGCTGTGAACCCTTTAATGTGCCTTTTGTACAAGCAGTTTGTGAGAGGAGATGGCACTGGTAGGTAGATAAGCTGGCCACAGACTCGGAAAGACCGTATTTGTCTTGATGAAGCTCTGTCTTGTAAGAGAGTGGTTGCACCCCAAAGAATAACATCATGTTCAGAAGAAGCTGTGAAGACAATGGTACTGAGATGGAAAGGGATGAAAGGCCAGTTAGGAGGCTATAGCAATTCGCTTAACAAATCTTTATTAATTTTTTCTTTATATGTGTCAAGTAAGGTTCTCCATGCTGGGGATACAGCAGAAGGCCAAATAGGCAAAAACCCTGTTCTGTGTGGCAGTCGCCACTGCCAAAGTCCAGGCAAAATCAGAAGAGCCTGACCTCTGCGTCCTGTGAGGATGGACAGAAGGTGGCGGGTTTGGGAAACGTTTTGGAGGTGGAAGTGACTGGCATTTGATAATCCATTAGACTTGGCAGAAGAGGGGATGGGAAGAGTCAAGCTTTACTCCTAGCTTTCTGCCTTGGGACTATGTTAAATCTGTTCCTGTTTTCTGTATATTAGTGACATATAAAAATAGAATTAGCATTTTTTAGTATATCATGGTGAATCTTCTTTTACCCCATTAGTAGGATATACATATACACTTAAATTCTTTCTCCGGGCTGGTGACTGTGTGACCAGGCACCATGAAAACCAGACAAGACCTTCTTGCATTGAGTAAGAAGTTGGTCTACCCTAGATTATCTCTAAGGCCAACTACAGAATGAGATGTCTGCCCATGTCTGCAAGGTCAAGTCATTGCCATAATTACTTGGCCTCGGAATTAAGAATAAGAATGTATGTTGTTAGGAATTCAAGTAGTAGATCTGGGAATAAAATCTAGAAGATTCTGCCTTTTAACCTTCACCTGCCAGGTAGTAGTTCTCAATCTTCCCCATTGGTGAAATCCTGACAAATCCCGTGCTCAGGTAATGCAGTGTTTAATATCACCTTTGCCTAAAAATGACACACTTTGGGTCCAGATCAGTTGGATTAGCATGAGAAATTCTGTTATTGTTATAGGGAAAAATAACTCCCAGCCTGTTAGATGTCAAATGCATCTAGTTCATGGGATGATAACATGTAGGAACAAAGAGGAGGCGGTTATGAGGATTTTTATTGGAAGTAAGCGTAGCTGCTGGATTTTCAGGAGGGGCTCGTGTGGGTGGCCACATGGTCCCTCCATGCAGAGCTACTTATAGATAAGCAGAGCACAGAAATTGCTGAATTGTTTAGTGGCCACCTATTACAGGTGACTCTGTAGATTTAAAATGACCACCTGGAACTCGGGCTTCTAACCCAGTTCTTCAACATGTCGGGTTTAAAGGAAACTGGGATTTTAGAGAAAAGAAAAAAACTGGTTATTTTGCATTTTAATTTCCTCAGAACTCAGGAGTTCAGTGGGGAGTGGCTGCACTTCACTTTAGTAGTAGGGAACAGGCTGCATTTCATGCTGCTTGAGGAAGTTCATTGCATTTAAATTCCTCAGAGTGCAGTACCTCAGTAGGGAGTGGGCTGCATCCCATTTGCCTAAAGAAGTTTATTCTTTGTCCAAAGTCCTAGTTCAGTCTGTTCTTATTTTAATTCTTATCAATATGGTTGTCCCTCAACTCTCAGGCCCTTCCCCAGCTAACTGCTTTACACATAAGCTAACTAAATAAACTGTTTTATACATTATCAGATAGAACCCAGGAATGAATGGCTTTGTTCCAGTTCCTCTAACCTTCGAAGATAAATTCAAAGAGGTATATTGGGGAACAATTAAGTAGCTCAAGATGATGTTAAAAATTTAGAGAATTAAACGTTCTCTAATTGGCATTCTAACAATAGATATTGCACAAGTGCGTATTGTACTTCATAATGATGCCTCAAAATACTCTAAAATCATAAAGTGTGTTACGAATCATACAAAATTTCTTTTAACCTGTTTATGCCAAAGGTTGCAATTTTTTTTATTTTTTGCACAAAATTCATATATATTATCTAGAAAAATTTGAGGAAAAAGAATTTGAAGAGAAAAGCTTTCATAGTAAAACCTTGGTTTGTGAGCATAATTCATTCTAGAAACATGCTTGTAGTCCAAAGCACTTGTATATCAAAGCAAATTTCCCCGTAAGAAATAATAGAGACTCAGATGATTTTGGTATCGAGTAGCTCCTTCTAAAAGTGGCTCACTAACTAAACATTGCTGGGTTTGCTCACCTCTTCCTCTGGAGTTAAGATTCCAGGTTCTTCTCATCTCAAACAAAGAATTCAACAAAATGAGCAAAAAGCAGTGGGCAAGTTTATTTAAGAAAGTAAAAGTGAAGAGTGAGGGAGAAATGGGCTCTGCAGAGCAAGCTCAGGCCAAATAAAAGGAGAAAAACCAGTAAAAGGACACCCTGGAGAAAGCAGGGAGGGCTACCATGAAGAAAGTCATAATAGCAAGCTCATCTTGACATCTGTGTCCTTTTATAGCATCCACATCTCGAGGAAACCCTTGAGAACTTCTGCGCACAGTCCTGAGAGGTGGTGCTGGGATCCCACTCAGGCTGAGGTCAGGTCCAGGCCATCCTATGAAAACCTGCTAGTGTTCTCATGAGAAGTCCATTTGCAGGGCTTTGGGAACTGGTCTGCCCATGTGTCTGAGGTCTCGTAATTAACAGGTCACATCTACTTCCCCAGCTTTGCCATGCCCTAATCTCCTCTCTCAATTTGTTCTACAACCCAAAAATATTCATATAAAAATTATTACAACACTGTAATATAAAACAAAATAATAAAGAAAATATAAAGAAAAATAAATTAAGCTGCACTTACCTTTGAAAACCTTCGTGGCTGGTGAGAGGGAGACAAGAGAGAGGAGGGTTATTGTGCAGGATGACTTTCACCATCACTAACAAGATCACTGCTATCTATTGGCTCAATGGATCTTCTTTTTCAGCTTTCACAAGGAACCTATCCAATGACACTTGCTTTTGCCTCCTTTTGAGAATTTTGTGGAAATGTGACATTGTATTGTCCTTAAACAGATTCATCGCTCTCACTGCTACAGGCTTATTTGGGTGGTGCTTTATCTACAAAATTTTGCACTGTTTCACACATTTTACACATATCCCTAATGTCATTTGAAATGAGAGATTCCTCCACCTTTTCTCTTCCTTTGTGGATGAGATCCCCTCCATAACTTCTTGCTGTTGGGAGATGGATCACCCACAGTCCTGCAGAGAGAGAGAGGGAGAGGGAGGGAGGGAAGGAAGGAGAGAGGGGAACCATTTGCTCAGTTGTGATCATGTGACATTTGGTGTCACATACTACTCATTACTGAACATTGCCTGTTTATCAAGTTAAATTTTATTAGAAGTGTTTGCTTGTCTTGTGGAATACTCAACGGAACAAGCTCCTTGCAATACAAGGTTTTACTGTATTATGTTCCATTGTTTGTGGCATTCCAAAAATAGGACACTAGATGTAAATGGGTTAACAAAATATTAAAGTAAGCATTTACATGCTTTTGTTTGCCGTATATGCTAACCTCATGACATTTGAGTTGCAAAGTATTCTTTCCTAACAACACTGGATAGCAGAGTTTGCTGTAACTAGGATAGGCGTGTGTGTTCATGAGAGATATCCACTGTGTCTGAATCGAGGGTAAACTGTGACCTTATTGGAACTACTTTTCCCAGGACTGCTGAGAGATAGCAACCATAAGGATTTTTTTGTTTTTTTGGGTACCAGGAATCGAACTCAGGACCTCACACTTACCAGGCAGGCACTGTACCACTGAGCTAAGTCCCTGGCCCTGACCATAAGGATGTTCATTTGCTTGATGAGTCATTAGTCACAAAGGTCAGGTGACTTCTGGAGTCCACACAGTTGACTAGTGGTATAAGTGTTCCTCTCTTAGAACAACTCTGCCTTTTCCCAGTGTCATTAAAAACCTGGGCAACCTGAAAAAGAAGCACCAATGTCACAGCTAGAACCAATTTTAATTTTATTGTAGTTGTCCCTATAGACTTGGTAAAGGTATAAAGGAAGGTCAAGGAGGAAAGAAACATGAATCATCTTCAAGGCAATATCTCTCTCCCTTTTCTTCCTTACCCTTCCCTCTTCCCCTTTTCCTTCTTCACTTTCTTTTTCTTAGAAAAGCCATTAAGGAGAAATTTGTTCATATAATACATGAAACCAAACACATTGCCGGATATGTTTAGATACTTGATTGCTTAGATACCTGAAAACAAAATCTGTTGGGTGGGATGTTGCTCAGTTGATAGAGCACTTGCCTAGCATGTGTGAGGCCCTGGGTTAAATCCCTGACACCAAAAAAATAAATAAAACAAAAGAAGTCTGTTAAATACTTCTATGGCCTTTCCAAAGAGTAATGTAAGCACTAAATACCTAAGGAAATTTTACGTTGTCACATAAATGATATGCATTGTAAGGATTTTATTTTTAGGCCTATCCTGGAATTTATTATTTCTCTGCAAAATAGGGAGAACACTATTACTCAATAAAACTCCATTTTTATGAAATATTAGCACCAAGATCATTCTGTGAAAAAAAAATAAAGAATTTTATAGAAAGTGAGAAGCTGGCAGTTTATCCAGAATTTTTAGAGCGGGGAGAAAAAAAAACCAGTTTGTTTTTGTCACCTAATGCTAAGTGATAAAACACTTCTGTGTGATACCTCTTTTCTAATGAATTTGGTTCTGTAAAACGTAGAGACAAGAGGTTCGTCATTGAGAAATACATTTTTCTGTGGTTTTCTCTCCTGCCTCAGCGTCCTCCTCACATAACTCCATAAGAAGCCATTGCTTTGCTGTGGCTGCTTTAGGACAAAGCCACTCTGGCAGTCAGCATAGAGGCTGCTGTCCCCAGTGGTTATGGCAGTGCCTCTGCTTACCTACAAATTCCTGCAACCAAAAGCAGGTGCCAAGCTCTGGGTGCCAGAGGACCTTTGGAGAGTCCAGGGCTCTGCCTGTTCTTGGTGTGGGAAGCAGTTAGGAGTGTACATTGCTGGCGTGATGCAGTTATATGTCAGAGAGAGGGCAGTCCTCCTGCCTCTGTCTTCCAGGGATTGATTTCATACCTAAGGGGCTGCAACTCCAAGTGTCACACAGGTTCCGTAATCCTGTGATCATGACGAGCTGATGGCTCTGATGCCTACCCCCAGGAGAGGTGGGATCCTCACTTCTCAGTGCCCCTCTGATCTCTCATGAGTTCCGGTGGTATCACTGGTTTTCTGCTTTGTCATAATTGTATAGTAGCATCATACACAGATGGAGTCAAATTTGTGGGTGGGGCTTTTGGGGAGTTTTTTGAGACAGGGTGTCATTACATAGCCCAGGCTGGCCTTGAACTCACAGTGATCCTCCTGCCTCGGCGTCCCCAGTGCTAGGATTACAGGCATGCACCACCATGCCAGGCTTCAAATTTGTTTTGTAAACTGAAACCCTCTTGCCTCAGCCTCCCATAGAGCTGGAATTACAGGCATGTGCCACTGCTCTCAGCTAGGGATTCCTCTTTAGATTGCTTACATTTGACTAAAATTTTATTGGAAATGGCTAATATAAGGTGAAGGTTAAGCTAGGCATGGCGGTGCATGCCTGTAATCAGCACTCTGGGAGGCTGAGGCATGAGAATTGCACGTTCAAGGCCAGCTTGGCCACTTTAGCAACTTAGCAAGATCCTATCTCAAAATTTAAAAAAATTTATTTACAGAAGGGCTTAGAATATAGTTCAGTGCTAATGTCCTGGGTTTAATCCCAGTAGCCGGGAAAGAAACGTTTTGTAAGAGTAAACATCTTGGGAATAATAATTACATGCTTTTTCAGGTGTCTCTCTGGACATCAGTCACTTTCGCTTTGTAGAATAGGAGTGTGCGTAGAGTGTCAGGAGGGAGGAGTTGCCTTTTGTTTGTACTGTTTTATAATCATCGACATCAGCCCTTGATGGAAGACAGCATTCTCACGAACTGTGAAGATGAAAATGTTTGCCTGGAGCCTGTGACCAATGATTAGAAAGATGTTTCTGTTTGCCTGCATAGTAGGTAATAAAGAAGTGGAGCTGAGATTCACTTATCTTTCTTATATGTCCATATTGACTCCTCTGCAAAATAAAGTGGTTTGTGTAAAAATATTTTCAGAATATGCAATAACTAAATAAGACAGCTTGTTTTTCTGGTGTGTGCTTTGGAAAATATAACATGGACGTCTTAGTGTTCAGTATTACCTTTATTGCATTGTTGGGTTTAGGCATCAACCTTCATGCCTGGTTGTGCCGCTTGCTGACTTTGGATGACCCACACAGCCCTGGGAACTCAGCTTCCTCCTCACGTGTAGAATAGTTGCGTTTTAACGAAGCATTGAGACAGGATTGTGACTGGTATGCTGTTGTAGTGCATAGGAACATTGAAAAAGGTGAACTCTCACTTTTCTTTTAACTAAAAATATAAGCAATAAAATAGGGAAATTTTTAAACAGCTGTATTGGGGTATAATTCACATACCATACAATTCACTCAAAATAAGTTTAGAAGGTAAAGATTTGCATGGGAGAATTTAGGGAATGATGCTTTCCTCATGTGATGGTCATCATGTCATGGGTATGGCTTTTTGCTTACACTTCCCAACTCCTCACTGGGCCTCTCTCTACACTCATCTACACAGGCATGCACAGACACAACCCCCCCCAGCAGTGTAGATTCATCAGGCAGCTTATACCATTGGTGGTACAAATGGATCTGATCACTTTTATTGGTCTTTTTACTAATAAAATTAATAAAAGGCCATGCAATGGGACAGTCATGCATGTACCACCAGTGGTTCAAGCTGCCCAGAGGTAAGACATGAATTATGGTCCCATCATGAACTTATTGAAAGATAGAACCAAAGATGTTCAAAATGCAGTTGGAAACTGGGTGCTATGGTGCACACCTGTAATCTCAACTACTTGGGAGGCTGAGGCAGGGGGAATCACAAGTTTTAGGCCAGCTTGGAGCAATTTGGTAAGACTTAGGGCTGAGGATATAGCTCAGTGATAGACAGAGTCAATCCCCAATACAAAAGAAAGGAAAGGAAAGGAAAGGGAGGAAGAAAGAAAAGGAAAAGAAAAGAAAAAAAGGAAAAGCAATTAGAGAGAAAGCTAACAACTTTGGGAATAGATACTGTATTAGTAATTATGAATGGATTTGTGGGACTTACAGAGACCCATGGGAGAAGGAAGGCAGGTATATTTTTAGTTTGTGGCTTTTTCATAGGAACTGCTGCTATGTCCCACCAAGCTCTCAGCTGCCTGACTGCAAAGGGGGACAGCCCTGGTGAAACCACAGGGAATGGACCCCCCAGTCTGGCTCACCCCAACCTGGACACCTTCACCCCAGAAGAGCTGCTGCAGCAGATGAAAGAGCTCCTGGTTGAGAACCACCAGCTGAAAGGTGAGCAGTTATCCACTCCCAGCCCTTCCCAAAACAAAGCCTCTTGTAATAAGGGTCAAAGGTTAGCTCCTTTCTCTTTTCCCTGGGGGAAGAAAAAGCTGAGGGTGGCTTTTGACAGGGCCAAAATGGTTTCTGTGTTTACTTCTGAATACAGGTAAGAATAAAAAGTATTTGGGACTGAAGGGGTAGTTCAGTGGTAAGCCAGCGTGCATGAGGCCCTGGATCTGATTTCCAGCTCCACATTAGGTAGGTAGGTAGGTAGGCAGGCAGATAGATAGATAGCTAGATAGAATTCTGTCTTAGGGAAATGGTGTAATGATGTTTAGTGCATTTGAGAGGAATATAAGAGAAAGATTGCTACAATTACAGACTTAGTCCTAAATACTGCCTGTTAACGAGAAAGCATTCTGATCTCTCAAGCAGTGGCTTTTGGGAGGACCTATGTTCTAAGTAAGGAGTGATAAGACCTTCCTTAGTTCCCTGGTTTGTTTGTTCATTTGTTCATTCATTCACTCATTCATTCATTCAGTGCTGGGGATTGAAGCCAGGGTCTTGTACATGCTAGGCAAGTGCTCTGTTACATCCCCAGCTATCCTTATAACTAGTAAGATTTTCTGCTATAGTGAAGGGACCTAAAATCAATTTTATTTTCTTGGGACTTTTGGGGGATGTTTTGAGACAGCATCTTTCAGAGTTGCCCAGACTAGCCTTGAACTTGTAATCCTCTTGCTTCAGCCTCCCGAGTAGCTGGCCATGCACCACTGTGCCCAGCTGCCTGGTCTTTTAAGGACTAGAAATGATGCTAGACCTGCTAGTTCTGTCTGGAAGCAAATAGCACTCAGCTTATTACACTCCCTTTCCTGCTGACCCTGGTGCCAGCCAAGGCTGGTGCGTCTGGATTCAGAGCCAGGCAGTGGGGAGGACTGATGTGTGACATTCTGCCCAGTTTCCTGGTGTGTGCCTCCCTCCCTCTGAATCCCTCACAGAAGCCATAAAGCTAAACAATCAAGCTATGAAAGGGCGATTTGAGGAGCTTTCAGCCTGGACGGAGAAACAGAAGGAAGAACGCCAGTTTTTTGAGATCCAGAGCAAAGAAGCCAAAGAGCGCCTGATGGCCTTGAGTCATGAAAACGAAAAACTGAAGGAAGAGCTTGAAAAACTAAGAGGGGAATCACAGAGATCATTGGAGGTGAGCAGACTGATCAGCTGTGATTTTATCTTCTCAGTATCTGCAGTAGGATCTTATTTATCTAGACTCCATTGTTGAGGCTGGACTGGTCTGAAAAGTATTTTTGCTGGAAAGACTGGTTGCAATTTAAAGTCCGTATAATCTCTGTTGGAGGTAGGAAATTTGTAAAGCTTTAACCATGTCATAGCCAAAAGAATACAGAGATTGGGCCGCTGAGATGGCTCAGCGGCGTAAGCGCCTGCCTGGCAAGCACAAGGGCCCGAGTTCAACTCCCGGAACCCACATACGAAAAAGGGGCCGGTGATATCGCTCAGCAGCACAGGCGCCTGCTGGCGCGTGAGGTCCTGAGGTCGACCCCCGGTACTCGCCCCCCAAAAAAAAGAATACAGAGCTTATAAATCAGTGTTTTGTTACACATGGTACAGAAGGACCTCAGTCTAAAACCATCCAATTGTTGCTTTTCATTTATGTCTTTGATATAAAATTACATTTTGAAAATCTGTTACTCAGAATGTTTACTTACTGATTCTGTCTGTTTTCTCAGTCTAAAATAGAGATTATTCACTTTACATTTTCCTTTTGAGCACTCACTTGACAAATGCCATGGGGTGACAGGAGCCTGACTAAGGTTGCTCTGGGTAAAGAGAGAAATACACACATTTTTGTTGATCCAAAGAACCTGGAGAATACACAGGAGTGGATGTCAAAGATGTTAGTGAAAACCAGACCGGAGGATGTCTGAAGTCCCTGCTGGTCCACCAAGGCTCCCTGGGTCTTGTTCATTTAGGTGGACATAAGCAGATGCCCATTTTCTGCCATAACTGGTACTTAACCTTTGGAGGATGGAGCACTGGATTGGTTATGGAGAG
The DNA here is from genome assembly GCA_028451465.1 of Erethizon dorsatum. Taxonomy (NCBI): domain Eukaryota; kingdom Metazoa; phylum Chordata; class Mammalia; order Rodentia; family Erethizontidae; genus Erethizon; species Erethizon dorsatum. The sequence continues at coordinate 75,608,990 of CM051834.1, forward strand.
ATTTACTCCAATATTAGTGATTTTTCTTGAGAATTTACCTTGAACTTTATCTCTATTTTCTTGATGAGTAAAGAATAGAAACAAAGAAACAAAATAGACAGAAAGGAGGGACTGATGTAAAATAAAGCATTGAAAAGTGACTCAAAAATTTTTCTAGGGGCTGGTGAGATGGCTCAGCGGCTTAAGCGCCTGCCTGGCAAGCGCGAGGGCCCGAGTTCAACTCCCGGATCCCACATACGAAAAAGGGGCCGGTGATATCGCTCAGCAGCACGGGCGCCTGCTGGCGCGCGAGGTCCTGAGATCGATCCCCCGGGTACCCACAAAAAAAAAAAAAAAAAATTTTTCTACTTCCTATCAGTGATCTCATTAACTCCTGCTCATGGAACAATGAACATTCTGCTTCAATAAATCTGTATTTGTATTGGAAATATTTCTTTGTTGATAAGATTTATTATCCCTGCCCTTTCAGTTTATCTTACAGTTCAGAGAGCATTAACTTCCTTCCTTGGCAGGGAAAAATCTCTGATTAGCTAAATATTTTTGAGGTAGAATTTTCTGAAGAAATGATCACCTGAGATACAGTATATATTTTCTACTTTCTAGAAGAAAGTATCTGACATTTTTCTTCCTTGAATTTTGGAATGTGAGCTGACAGTTGGCTTCAGTCTGCAGGAGCCTATCACGTTGAACCCAGGAGGGCAGCTTCCAGACGGTTGGTCTTTTTTGAGGTGGTCCGCCTCTAGGTTTTCCTCAAAGGTCCGAGAACTGGAGGAAGCTGAGATCAGAAGCCGGAGCCCTGGACAGCTGCTTTCAAGGCGGATGATCCAGGGACAGCTCCCAGCAGGACTCAGCAGGGACATGAGGTACTCAGGAGAAGGAGTTCTATCCAGTTTCACTAGATCTGGCATTAACTTCATCTCCAGAGAGTACTTTCTAACTTTTATTTGTTTATTTTTTTTGTGGGCACTGGGGGTCGACCTCAGGACCTCGCACCAGCAGGCGCCCGTGCCGCTGAGCGATATCACCGGCCCCTTTTTTGTATGTGGGTTCCGGGAGTCGAACTCGGGCCCTCGCGCTTGCCGGGCAGGCGCTTACGCCGCGGAGCCATCTCACCGGCCCTCTAACTTTTAACTGTACCTACATCTGGACAAAAGTCACGAGGCAGACTTTCCTCCTGAGATGGCGTGTTAACCTGGGCAGCCGTGTTCAGGACAGTGAGATGGGAAGATGATACAAATAGATGGAAAGACAGAAACACTGTGTCACCGGGTAACTAAGTGTTCAAAACAATAGAATAACAGTGGACTTGGAGGAGGGAGCAAAGACAGACCATGGGAGTTCTGGTCTGGGAAAGGAATGGAAAGAGTCTGGATAGTAAAATGAAAGGAAACAGAAATTATCTTTACAGTGTTCTATGGCAAGTAACTGAATGCATGACTTCCCAGGTATGATTAAAAAGAAAGTTAGCCTAATAATCTGAGGTCCCAGTGTCACAACCTTAGATACTGGTTTTCAGACGCTTATTTAAAACTATCCTTTTATTCTTCTACCCTCCCATCAAGGTGTATAAAAGTTCATTCTATAAAATGACCATAGAGACACCAAGAGGGTACACCCAAACTTTCCTAATAAGATGTAGTCTTGCCTTTATCTACCTAGACTACTTTCTGGTTCTAGGCTAAGCAGTACCTATCCTTTTATCATTTTCATTCTTGTTTTGTTTTCTTTTGTTTTGTTTTTTTGAGACAGGGTCTTGCTATGTAGCCCAGGCTGGTCTTGAACTCATGGCCATCTACCTGCCTCAGCCTCCCAAATGCTGGGATTACAGGTGTGTGCCACCATGCCCGGAACTCATTTTTCACTCTTTAAATAATTTTGTTTTATATGAGTCACTACTGAGAGAGATTATATAGACTTCTGTTCAAAACCTAACTCTAGGTTCACATGAGTTGCATTTCCTGGAAGACTACAATAGTTCCCCCGCAGGGACTACTACACGTGAAGGGAGAACATTATCCTGGTAGTGTGAGGGACAGGTCAATATTTGTACCTCTGCTAAGAAACAGTTTATGGACTAGCTGGTTTATGGCCCATCCACTCTGGTACTGCTTTGATTCCACCATGAGCCTTTGGACATGTTTTCTGTTCCTTGGGGAATCTGTTAGAAAGGGCAGAATAACATAGACTAGAAGAAGAAAAGTCTACTTGGACAATGTTGACTACAAGAAGAAGATAACTGATTAAAATTTTTGCTAGGAGGATCTATAGATAGTATTTAATCAGCTATTAATTCTTGTGGGTAATTAAGATCTGTCTTTAAAAGCTCCTCTATTTGACGCTATACTCTTAAGATGGGTGGGCGTGTGTGTTGCAGTTTTCTGCTGCTCTCAGCATCTGTACTTTTGGTTTGGAAAGAGAACTGAAGCATGGCGTCGTGCTCCACGTAAGAGCCATGGAGGTTTCCTGGGAAGGGACCCAGGAGGCTTGGGGGCTCACCACTGGAAGAGGCCATGGTCCAGGTGATACCAGGTCTTCTAACCCACAAAACCCGAGGCCAGAAACATTAGTGAGTCTGCTCCAGGCCATAGCAGCAATGGTCAGCGGCATGTGGACTAGATCTGTTCGCCCTGCTCCCAAGTGAAAGCACATCTGCCAGCCTCTTTCTCCCGTGCTTTGGTCGTGTGCAGTCACTGCAACAGGGTGAACGTAACACATGCTTGAGACTTGTGAAATATTAATGCTCATTATTAGTGCTTATACAGGCTGAAGTTGAGTTATTTTTTTACCTTTGATGTCAGCCTCTGGATTTTAAATTTTGTTTCCCACTGGATTTACCTTTAGCAACATTAAAATGCCAAGATGGGGTATTATACCCACCAGCTTACTTATTGGAAGAATTTAGGGCCTTTCATTGTATTTTGCCATTATTGAACCAAGTGATGTCCACGTCCTTGGGCTTCTAAGTAGACATGAGAGCACTGGAAGGTGGGGTAAGTAGGCATATTTGAGGGGGAAAAAAAGCCAAGAGATTCAGGTGTAGCAGCTTTTTGTCCTTATTTTCTGGAGTGTTGGGCTATGACTTAGGAGTCCACTGTTTTCAAACTCTAGTTGGTTATTTGCATAATAACCAGTTGTTCAGTGCTGTGGAGGTCATTCTGGTCATTAAGTTATTTTAAATTTTGATTCTTTTTTTATTGGTACATGTTTGTAATACTTAATGATTGCATTCATTGTGGGGAGTTGGTACATGGACATGACGCAGCTTGATTCTTTTTTTAAATCCCCTTCCCCTCCCCTGCATCACCCTCCCTTTATCTCTTGGACCCTTTCATATATATATATATATTTTTTTTAATTTCTATTATTTGAATACAACAAAGTAATGAAAATTTTCTACTTCAAACAGTATGTCAAGGTAATTGTCAAGTAAGAGCTAGATGGTGAGAAGCTACCTCATCGGTGAGTGTGGGGAATGGAGTGAGATGACCAGGCCCTTACTTTGGTTTGCTTGCTCTGCTACTCGTCGCTCCCAGGACCCCACCGGTGACACACAGCTTCCCAGGGCAGAAGTGGAGCAGGCGGTAAAGCAGCTGAAGGCGCAGGTGGCACGGCTCCAGGACGAAAAGGCAGACCTGCTGGGCATTGTCTCCGAGCTGCAGCTCAAGCTCAACTCCAGCGGCTCCTGTGAAGACTCCTTCGTAGAGATTAGGATGGCTGTAAGAGCTTTGGTTCTGTTTTTGTTTGAAGCAAAGTACAAAGCCTCACCTAGACAGATGAGCCAAATACCACTATTTCTTATGGACACAGGGAAGCCACGTACCAAGGGCAAATTTCACTGTAGCAAAGATAAATTGGCTCCTGGCTTTAAGTATAAGATAGTGTTTGTGAGGGTTGTCCTAGTTGAAATGAAAAAATAGAAATTATCCTTTATGATGAAAGATATAATCTTATTTGTTTTTAATTTATCTTGGCAAAGCAGATATTTTTGTGACTGACCTAAAAAAGTGCCAAAACCAAAAACTGTAAGCATGAATATTCCGACATTTTTTAGGCCAGGTCTCGAAGCTGTGTTGAGCAGTTCACTTAAGTAAGCAGAATGGTGATCAAATGAAGTAAACAAATGGGTTTTAAGCACTTCTTAATTGTGGAACCCTCTTTGAAGTATTGTGGTAATTAAAAATGAGAAGGGGGAAGAAAGGAGCAGAGCTCCAGGATGGGTTGAAGAGGTGTCTGGTGCTTTCCTGCCCAAGAGCAGCTGCTCCGGTGCCTCTGCGAGGTGAGTTTGTAGCCAATGCTCCCGAACTCAGATTTCCATGCGGCCAATGTGCAGTGGGCTGAGTTGGTGTGTGCCGATCCTAAGCTCCTGCAAAGTGGCTGCTGCGTTGTGTCTGGGTGCACACACAATTCTGTTAAAGAGCAGCGCAGGTACATAAACCATGTAGGGGCCTCTCCTTCGATACCACTGAGAAGACCGGGTAGAGAGGCAGAAAAACACACCATGAGAAAATCCTCTGGGATACAGGCAGTATCCCAGGCAAGACAGAAGTTGTCTTGCGGTCACTCTATCAAAGTATACATCCGATATAGGAAAAGAGATTAATTGTGCCCATGAAAGAGAGAAATGCATTTTGTAGACAAGTCAGGGGGAGTAGGGAGCAACTTGCAAAAAACCTGAACTACTAGATGTCTAGATTAGTGTGGAGCCTCCTTATTCACCTGCTGCACAAAGGAATATAACACAGTTGGAAGATGGCTCTTACTAACTTTGCATCCATGCCCCCAATGCATTGTAGGTGCATTAACAGTGGCTGAACTCAAGATTGAAAAGCATACTTTGCCAGAGTATCTTTGTGTAAGTGACCAAAGACTACTGGGACAGAATTTTGATCAACAAACTTTGACCCTCTGCAAATAACTGATAAAATTTCAAGAGTCCAAAGAGCTTATTAGAAGTTTCCAAATGAGGTTTCTTCTTTCAGGGTTACTGTCATTTTCTGCCTCACACATGAGTGACAGTTACTGTTCAACATGTTTTGCTGGCTTTGCTTCTGTAAACATGAAAACACTGCCCAAGATTTAGGAAGAGCGTGTCCAAAATAACTAGAACCATCTCTGTGCGTTTTGAAACTTTTCTTCATTAGCTTATTGGACTGTTAACTGCCTTGGAAATCCTGCAAAGATTTGCCTTAGCCTTCTCATTCCCTAAATATGCTGTGCTGCGTGCACATTTTTAATGGGAGCCAGCTTGGCAAAAATGTTGCTTTGTGGGCCGGTGAGATGGCTCAGCGGCTTAAGCGCCTGCCCGGCAAGCGCAAGGGCCCGAGTTCGACTCCGGGAACCCACATACGAAAAAGGGGCCGGTGATATCGCTCAGCGGCACGGGCGCTTGCTGGCGCGCGAGGTCCTGAGGTCGACCCCCTGGTACCCACAAAAAAAAAAAAATGTTGCTTTGTAAGCATCATCCATAGAAAACTGCCTCTTTTCAACTTTGAGTAAATTCTAGCATTTTGCATTTTAAAGGACAGTACAAGAAAGGTAGGTGGGGCTGTTACTAGCTCTGTGTGACCTTAACCTAGGGAGAGAGGGAGTGCCAAAGCGAAAGCAGAGAAGATAAGCTTTCATGTGTATGGAGTCAGGTTGAGTGTGTTCAGTGAGAGGAGACCGACCTTCACACCTTAGACTGCGTATTTATAATCCTGACAGGACGTGGGGGCCGAGGAAGGAGTACATTTCCATTCCATTTGAGCAACCCAGTTTTATCACTGCACTTCCAAATGCTGGGTCATTTCTTTGGGTTGCGTGGCATCAGGTCTTGATCTTTTGACTCTTCTTTCAATGAAGATTTTGTCTTACAGACATATTGTGTTAAATTCCTTTCATTTCTGGTTTTACAGGAAGGAGAAGCTGATGGGGCAATAAAAGAAATCAAGAACAGTTGTCCTAGGCTCCCAAGAACGGACTCCACTGACACGTATGTGTTGAAAGACTAGAGCCATCAGGCGGACAGACAGGACACTTGTCACTTTGAGCCTGTCACTGGAGGTCGAACATGATGGGCTGAAAAAGTGACTGATTTATACCAGAATCTTTTCAGAATACTGGATGGTATTTAATGCTGCAGCCAAGTGGATAGTAGGAAGTGGACCTCTTAAATAATGGGAGGGCCTGCAGGGAGGGAGGTGGTAGAACTGGGTGCCTGAACCACTTGATTCTTGGCGAGTAGAGCTTATCCAGAGGAGTCTGTTAGCTCATCCTGTGTGTGTGGGATATATACCATCAGTCCATTTGTGAGCCAGTTATCTGAAAATTTCTCTGGGTCTCTTCCCTCAAAAACTTTGTTTTGGGGAGCATTACTGGAATCAAACCCAGGGGTACTCTACCACTAAGCTACATCTCAGACATTTTTATTTGTATTGAGACAGAGTCTCACTAAGCTGTCCAGGTCAGAATCTTTCTAGGTAGTAGAAGTAAGTATGAGATAACATTCTTTCATCCAAACAGAAAAACTGGCAAGTAAAAATCATTCCCTTTGTCAGTTAGAAATTTGTCAACTTTTCCCCAAATTGTTGTTTTGAATATCAAAAATCTCTCCTGGAAGTAGAGGTAAGGAAGAAACCCATATTTGAAATTTTCAGGCCGTTTCCTCCTCATTTATATCCACAGGCAAAGCCCACTTTCTCTTTTAGGCCACATTGCAATTTTTTTTTTAAATTTTAAAGAGAAAAAAAAATTCAAAACAAGATAATAGGAAGGTAACAATAGTTAATACATTGCATATTGCTATCTCCAAACTAGTTACTCAAAGTACAAGATATCAGCATTTAATTGTCCAAACAATATTAGCATAAACCTTTATTTTCAATGAACTAAGAGAAATTGGTAGTATAACTATCTTAACTATCTTAACTGTCTTATATATTTTTTTTTCTGCTTTTCTCTTGCTTCTTTCTTCATTCCCCCATCCCAGTTTCTCTTTCCTTCTAAAGTTTCTTCCCATTTTACAATATCTATTGTACATTTTGGATCTTATTTACTCTTTCAGCTTATTACACTAGGGAGACAATACGATGTTTACACGTGTGTCTGGTTTATTTCACTTATGAGTCTGGTCTCAAGTTGCATCCATTTACCTAGAAAGTCTCCAGTTTATCCTTCTTTATGGATGAGTGGTACTCCGTTGTATAAAAAGACCACATATTTTTTATCCATTTCTGGGTGGATGGGCATTTGGGTTGCTTCCAAGATCTAGCTGTTACAAATTGTGCTGCTATAAACATGGGTGCACATATATCGCTGTGGTACAATGTTTTTAATTTTCCTGGGAAGATACCCAGAAGAGGGATAGCTGGGTCAAATGGGACCTCCAACCCTAGTTTTTTGATGAATCTCCACACTGATTTCCACGGTGGTTTTACCAGTCTACAGTGCCACCAACAGTGGAGAAGGATTCCTTTTTCCCTACAGCCCCTCCAGCATTTGTTACTGGTTGATTTCTTGATAATAGCCATTCTTCCCGGGGTGAGATGGAATCTCAGTGTTGTTTTAATTTGCATCTCTCGAATGACGAATGGTGTTGAAAATTTTTCATATATTTATTTGCTGTTTGTATTTCTTCATCAGAGAAGCGTGTATTCATCTCAGATGCCCATTTTTGGATTGGGTCTTTAAATTTGGGAGGTCTGATTTTTTTTTTGAGTTCTTTATATGTTCTCAATAGTAATCCTTTGTGTGAGGAACAGCTGGCAAACATTTTTTCCCACATTGTGGGTTGTCTCCACTCTCTTGGTGGTTTCTCTTGCTGTGCAAAAGCTTTTTAATAAGATGAGATCCCAGTTGTTGATTCTTTGTGATAGATCCTGTGCGATTGGGGTTTTATTCATAAAATCTTTGCCTACACCAATGTCTTCAAGAGTTTTAGCTATTCTGTTTTCCAGCAGATTTAATGTTTCTGTTTTAATATTTACATCTTTGATCCATTTCGAATTTAGTTTAGTGCATGGTGAAAGATATGGGTCCAATTTTATTCTTCGGCATGTGCAGAGCCGGTTTTTCCAGCACCATTTATTAAAGAGGCTATCTTTCTTCCAGCGAATATGTTTGGCACCTTTGTCAAAGATAAGGTGGCTTAGTATGTCTGGAGTTGTTTCTCTATCTTCTAATCTGTTCCATTGATCTTCGGGTCAGTTTTTTTGCCAGTACCATGCTGTTTTTATCACAGTAGCTTTATAGTATAATTTTAAGTCAGGGATTGTGATGCCCCCTGCCTTGCCTTTGTTGCCCAGAATTGCCTTTGCTATTCTAGGTCTCTTCTGGTTCCAAATAAATTTTAGGATTGTTTTCTGTAATTCTGTGAGATATGCTATTGGAATTTTGATCGGAATTGCATTAAATCTGTATAACAGTTTTGGAAGGATGGCCATTTTCACCACATTGGTTCTTCCTACCCAAGAGCAAAGGATATCTTTACATTTTTTGATATCCTCTTCAATCTCCTTTTTCAGAGTACTATAGTTTTCAATGTAGAGGTCTTTTACATCCTTGGTTAGATTGATTCCTAGGTATTTCATTTTTGGATGCTATTGTGAAAGGTGTTTCCCTAACTTCTCTATCAGTGAGTTTGTTATTTGTGTACAGGAATGACATTGATTTTTGAGTGTTGACTTTGTATCCAGCTACACTACTGAATTTGCTTATTAAATCTAGCAGTTTTTTAGTGGAGTTTATGGGATCTTCTATGTAGAGTATCATGTCATCTGCAAATAATAATTTCTTCCTTTCCTATTGTTATTTCTTTTATTTCTTTCTCTTATCTAATTGCTCTGGCTAAAGTTTCCAGGACTATGTTAAATAAGAGTGGAGACAGTGGATATCCTTGTCTTGTTCCTGCACATTTTAATTTTTTTAAAAAGTAATAGCAGCTCTGTACCATTTATGAGTATCCTGTGAATCTGAGATTGATTCCTACTTTGGAGTCCTGGTAACTGGGATTCTATCCTGGCTATTTATTAGATATGTGAGCTTGTGTAGATGACTGAAGTATAGCTATTTTTAGCATTATCATGGTTACATGGTTTTGTCTGTTTTTAAAATTTCTCTTCATTCAATCACCCTTTTTTTGTGGTACTGAGGATTAAACTCAAGGTCTTTGCACTGAGCTACATCACCACAGGGTCTCTCTAAATTGCCCAAGCCAGGCTTGAACTTGCAATCCTCCTGCCTCAACCTTCCAAAGTGCTGGGGTTATAGACATGCCCACCACACCTAGCTTCAATCACTTTTTTTTTGTGGGTACCGGGAGTTGAACTCAGCACCTCGTGCTTGCCAGTCAGGCACTTACGCCACTGAGCTATCTCACCAGCCCTTCAATCACTTTTTGAAATGTAAAAAAAAAATACTTGACAACAGTGCCTGCATTTCCCTGCTTTGATCATTTGAAACAAAAATTTTAAAAAGTTTTCTTCTCTTGACTTGCAAACGTGATGGCGTTAGTCATCTGAAGAAAGGCCACTGGTCTACTGTACCTGGATAGTTTGCTTGGCTGCAGGCCTCCTAGAGACCAGACGTCTGGAGAGCCTGAAACTTCCAGCCAGGGCTGCTGGACTGTTCCTGTGGGCTTTGCAGTCTCCGGCTGTGTACGGTCACCATTTAGAGAAAGCAAGTACTTGCGTAGTGAGGCTAGCTTCTCTGAGCCTCACTGTTAGTCCCCACACCTTCCCCAGAAAGTAGGGCAGAGCTTGGCACTGAGGGTCACAGGACCAACTGTGTTCGGTCAGTAGAGGAGAATTAATTGGAGAATGTTCTGGAAACCATTTCCTCTAGGTTGGTTTCAGTTATACAGGGCTACTCTATTCTTAGACCTTGACATTCTCGTTTTCTAGTGGAATCTTTTTAACCTGTATACTGAATGTGGTGGTGGTATCTTCATGTAGGAGCAAATCTGTGGAAGGCACCAGAAAGTATTTGGAATTTGAATTGGAATTGACTGTGAGCCAGCTCCTTCTTTGCCTGAGGGAAGAAAACCAGAAGGTGGAGAGACTCGAAAATGCACTCAAAGAAGCCAAAGAAAGGTATGGTACACATTAACAAGAAACACGCATACATTAACAGACAGCTTTATTGAAATATAAAGATACCACACAGCGCAACCATTTAAAGTATACATTTCAGTGTTCCCAGAATAGACATAGGGTTGTGCAACCATTACCACAATATAATTTTAGAACATTTTTCCCCATGTAAGAAATGCAGTGCCCATTAGCATTCAGTACTGTACATACTCCTCCCAGTAATCTACTTTCTGTCTCTATAGAGTTGGTCATTCTGGACAGTTCTATAAATGGAATCATACAACATGTATTTTATGACTGGCTTCTTTCACTTAGTATAGTGTTTTTGAGGTTCATCTACAATGTAGCACATGTTAGTACTTAACTCCTTATTGCTGCTGAATCATATTGCCTTGTATGGATAAACAGTTTGCTTTCCATTCATCAGTTGATGAAGATTTGGGTTGTTTCTACTTTCTGCTGATTATGAATAATGTATCTACAAATCTTTGTTTACCAGTGTCTGTTTGGACATGATGTTTTTAATTCTCTGGGGTATATATCTGGGATCTAGTTACTGGGTCCTATAGTAACCCTGTGGTATGTATGTGCCATATTTGAGGAACTGCCAAATTGTTTCCCAAAGCAGCTGCACCATTCTGCATCCCTGCCAGTAGAATGAGTATTCCACTTTCTCCAAATCCATACCATCACTTGTTACTGTCTTTTTATTTTAGCCATCCTGGTGGATATGAATTCTTATATCATCGTAGTTTTGCATTCTATTTCCCCAGTAACTAATAGTGTGGAATATCTTTTCATGTTGAATCTTCTTTGGAGAAATATCCAAATTCTCTGTTCATTTTTAAACACTGCGTTTCATTGTTATGATTTCACTTTATATTCTGGATACTAGTCCTTTGTCAAATATATGATTTGCAAATATTTTCTCTCATTCTGTGGGTTGGCTTTGCCCTTTGTTGTGTTGTGTTGTGTTGTGTTGTGTTGTGCTGGGGATTGAACCTAGGGCCTTGCACATGCTAGGCAAGTGCTCTACCACTAAGCTACATCCCCAGCCTTCTTTTCACTTTCTTCATGGTATTTGCAGAACAAAAAAATTTTTCTGTATCGATGTAATCCAATCTGTCACTTTGTTATCTGGGCTTGTGGTGTCTTAGACACCATTGCCTATCTTAGTATCACAATAATTCACTATTAGATTTCCCCTTTACATCTTTTTATACTTTTAGTTCTGACATTTCAGCCTGTGATCCATCTGGAGTTCATTCTTTTGTGTGTACAGAATGATAATGATCAACTTCATTAGACTCTTGATTGTGTTCCATTAATCTAAATGTAATGTATGTCCTTATGCCAGTATCACCCTGTCTTCATTACTACAGCTTTATAGTAAGTTTTAGAATCAGGAAATGTGGGTCCTCCAACTTTGTTCCTTTTCAAAACTGTTTTGTCTGTTCTGGGTTCCTTGCTTTTTCTTTTGAATTTTAGTATCACCTTGATAATATCTCGGGGAGTATCTCAGGGGGGTGGCTAGGATTTTATTGGGGTTTGCATTGAGTATGTACATCACTTTGGGGAGTATTGCCATCTTAGTGTCTTGACCTATGAACATGGGATATCTTTCCATTTGTGTCTTCTGTAATTTCCTTCAGCGTTTTATACTTTCAGTGTATAAGTCTTACATGTTTTTTGTTAAATTTATTCCTAATAATTTTAATGTTTTTGATGCTATTGTAAAGGAAGTTGTTTTCTTAATTTTTTTTTTTTTTTGGTGGGTACCGGGGGGTCGACCTCAGGACCTTGCGCGCCAACAGGCACCCGTGTCGCTGAGCGATATCACCGGCCCCTTTTTCGTATGTGGGATCCGGGAGTCGAACTCGGGCCCTCGCGCTTGCAAGGCAGGCGCTTACGCCGCTGAGCCATCTCACCGGCCCTGTTTTCTTAATTTTTGACTTATTCATAGTACATAAAAACCAATTTTGTGTATTGATCTTGTATTTTGGAACCTTGCAGAACTTGTTAGTGCTAGTAATTTTTTAGAGGAATCCTTAGAATGTTCTATCTATAGAATCTGATTGTGTCATCTGTAGAGATAGTTTTGCTTCTTCCTAATTCGAATGACTTTTATTGCTTTAAAACTTCCAGTAAAGTGTGAGATAGAAGTGGAGAGGGTGGGCATCCTTGTCTTGTTCTTTACTTTAGAGGAAAAGCTTTCAGTCCATTAAGTATAACATTAGTTGGGAGTTCATAGATGCCTTTATCAGGTTGAGCAACTCTCTCCCGTGTCTAATTTGTTATAATTTTATCATGAAAAGTGTTCAAATTTTTCAGATGCTTTCTATGTACATATGGGGATGATTTTACGGGTGTTTTTAACCTTAATAATATTGATATATCATTGATTTTCAAGTGTTAAGTCAGCCTTGCATTCCTGGGCTCTCACTTGGTCATGGTAGATAATTCTTTTTATATGTTGCTAGGTTCAGCTTGCTATTATCTTACTAAAGATATTTGTGTCTCTATATAGAAGGGATATTAGTATGTAGTTTTCTTGTGATATCTTTGTCTTGTTTTGGTGTTTGGTTAGTATCAACCTCATAGAACAAATTGGGAAATAGTGCTTCCTCTTCTGTGCATATATACATTTAAAAATATCAGACAGGCTTTTTTAAAACATTGGAATAGCTGCAATATAATGCTGTTGCAAACAAAATCATTTAGGGATTGGAGTAAAATTTACCTACCTTCTGAGCTGTTGTGAAGTCAGTGAAGTTTGGCCTATGGAGGTATTTTTTAGAAATACAAGTTGTTGCCGGGCATGGTGGCACACGCCTGTAATCCCAGTACTCAGGAGGCTGAGGCAGGATTGCTGTGAGTTCAAGGCCAGCCTGGGCTACAAAGTGAGTTCAAGGCCAGCCTGAACTGCATAGTGAAACTCTGTCTCAAAAAGATAAAAGAAAAAAGAAAAAGAAATACAAATTGCTAAGATACCCCAAATACAGTGTAAGGTATAGGGGAAATTATATGACAGTTTTAGGACTGTAGTGATTGGAACATTTAATCATAAATGTATTGTGGCATAACTAATTCTCTCAGACATTATAAATGGCTTATAACTCTTAAATTATAGCACTTCTAAGAAGAATTTTGCTGGTCATGGTGGCATATATCTGTGATCCTAGCACTCAGGAGGCTGAGATGGGAGGATTGCTATGAGTTCGAGGCCAGCCTGGGCTACACAGTAAGTTCAAGGCCAGCCTGAACTACATGAGTGAGACCCTGTCTCAAAAAAAAAAGTATTTTGCTATTGAAGCAGTTTAAAATTTAACTATTGGAAGATCTGTTCTTAAAATATTAAGCATAAGCCATTGTTCAGATTGAGAAAACAATGTGGAAAGCATGTCAGCATTTGCCCAGTAACTTACTTGGTGATCAACTCTTTTCAAAGGTGAAAAGGCGTAATGGATATAAAACCTAGCTTTTTACCCTATCTCCTACTTACAGAAGTTAGAGGTGACTTCTAGGAGACTGACTACCACTTTATGCTCTAATGGGGTAACATATTCATCCTAGCTTTTTGGTAAATTCCAAAGCATAGTAACAATACAGAAAGAAAGGAAAAAAAGAGAGAGAGAGAAAGGGATTCTTTTTACACCATTACTATTATAGCTGATTTTAAAGGAAGATGTTATGCTATGAATGGGATCTTTAATAGCCATGAGTAATCCGTGTATTTGTATTTTGTAGTCATGTTTATGTCTCTCAAGTTTTGTATACCATTTCGGGTTTAGCCAGTAATTTGTCCTTACTTTACTGTGATTGGCTTTATGAATAGACATGCAAACTTAGGAATTTGGCCATTAGACATCTTGATCTTTCATACAAAATATATAATTCCTGCTTTCAAAAAAAATCATAACTTTCTACTTGGAAGCTAAGGGGTATGTAGCTGTTCAGACTATAGTTAATATATCAGGCCTGTCTTTGAGACACAGGTCTGATGTCCCTTTTTTTTTGCAGGTACCAGAGGTCGAACTCAGGACCTCGCGCTTGCGAGCAGGCGCTTGTGCTGCTGAGCGATATCACTGGTCCCTTTTTTCCTTTGTATGTGGGTATGGGGAGTCGAACTCAGGACCTCGTGCTTGCCAGGCAGGCACTTATGCCGCTGAGCTATCTCACCGGCCCTGATGTCCCTATCTTGAGCATCTTGGAAATATCCTTTCTCAGTGGGATTAAACTTCTACTTTATGAGCCAGAGTTCAGTCAATATTTACCCACTGACAAGTTGGTAATTAGTTGCTGAGACTAAGGCTCTCTACGTGGGTATCGTGATGATGATTTCCTCCCAGAAAGGGTAGCAGTAAACCAAGAAACAAAATTACTAATAAGCAAAAAACCTCCCTTGATTTGCACACTCTGTAATCAGATATAATAAAAAAAACTGCAAGACCTAACATGTCTTTTTCTGAAATAAGTCGGTCTTCAGCCATTTTTATTAAGTAAGGAAATATGCGTATAAATGTTCTAAAATTTATTCTGAAAAACTTTTAGGTGATGTATGGGGACAGGGAACAATAGATTTGTCTTTCTGTCCCTGTTTTGCCAGGGCTAACATATGCAATTTGTGTTTTCTAAACATACACCAAAAACTGGTAAGGAGAGAATATTGTGTAGGAAATATAGTCTGGAAAATCAGGAGATAGCAGGAAAAAGTCAGCTCAAGGTGAGAATTTGCCCTAGAAAATTAAGCCGTAATTCAAATATAGATCAAAACCTTGTGTCATATACAAGTAGCATTATGAAGGCCCAGTTTCCTACCCCCACCAGCTGGTGCTTAACCGATTTATTCAGCTTACACAGAGACAGTGCCTGAACACCAATTAGGTTTGACAGTTTGTAACAGATACCAATATTGCTTATTGAAATTTTTTATCACCACTAGGTTTTATTTAAATATAAGTTTATATTCATATAACTAATTGGTTATGGTTGGGCATGATGGCACATGCCTGTAATCCCAGCACTTTGGGAGACTGAGGCAGTAGGATCACAAGTTTGAGCCCAGCCTGGGCATCTTAGTGAGGCCCTGTCTCAAAATTTAAAAAAATCAAAAGAGGCTATAGATGTAGTAAGAAGGCTCCAAGTTCAGTTCCCAGTACCAGTCCCCCCACCAAAAAAAAGAATTGTTTATTCCACCAACTTCTCTTGGAGAAACAACAGTTTTTTGACCCAGCACCCATCCCCCACACACACTTTTTCCTGCTTCCTATACAGCCATTTTCAACATATTTAGTTGGTTCTTTTGATATTTATCTTCCTATATCAAGCTTAAATTGTTACTTAAATTTTTTAAAAGATTTTAAATACAATCTGTTGGCTTCCCACTATGAATGATGATTTAACTGACTTACACTGTCATGAACACAGCACACACATGCTTCTGGATCCCTCCTCTCTTCCCCATCCCCTTCTGAGATTGATGATATCCAAATTTAGTCAGATAACTACTCAGTGTTCACATTACTGTGTGCACACGAACAGCACACACACACAGTTTGCAGTCAGGTTATGTACTGTGACCACTTTTCCTTTTTTACGCATTTTTTTAACCTCTGTGCAGAACTACCTTTTTAAAATTTTGCCTATCTTAATCAGTTCTCTGCTACTATAACAGAAACCTACAGACTGGATAAATTCTAAACAATGTTAGTTTATTTGGCTCACAGTTATGAATGCTGGGAGTTCAAGGGGCTGCTTCAGTCAAGGTCTTCTTGCTGCGCTGTAACCGCAGAAGGGCAATCAAGAATGTACAACTATGGGGAAATGGGGAAAAGAAAGAAGGGAAAAGAAAAAAATTATATATATATATAAGATAGTTAAGATAGAAACACTACTAATTTTGCTTAGTTCATTGCAAAGAAAGGTTTGTGCTAATATTGTTTGGACAATTGAATACTGATATCTTGTACCCTGAGTAACTAATTTAAAGATAACAGTACGGAATTGACCATTGTTACCCTCCTATTATGTTGTTTTGACATTTTGTTCTATTTTTTTTTTCTCTTTAAAATAAAAATTAAAAAAAAAAAAAAGAATGTACAACTGAAAAATTGAGCTGAACTCACCCTTTTATTAAGAACCCACTCCCAAAATAATGGCTCTGATCCATTCAGGAAGGCAGTGTTGGCACAAGGCCAATGGCACTTTAAATTTCAACGTGAATTTTAGACGGGATATTCAAGTCACAGAACTGTTTCCTCATACACTTTCTTCCAGTGAGGAAATCAGTCCCATTAAAACACATTTGGAGTGTAGTAGTATTCTCTTCTTGACTACTTGCCTGGCTACTTTCTGGATCCTGCTATATCACAGTCATCTTGGAATCTCCCTTTGTCATCATCCTGTGGAATTCTTTAGCTCTCCAGTGTTGGATCACCACTTTCCCTAATCCAATGCCTTTCTTCTTTTTTTTTTTTTTTTTTTTTAATAGAGTATACTATATCTCTCCTAAGTAACTGAAAAGGATATCTGAGGAATATGTTTTCTGAGTTCTGCCTCTCTGAAAATCGCTCTACCTTTATACTTAATGGATAGTTTGGCTATATAAAATTCTAGAATGGATATTATTTTCCCTTCAAAATTTGAAAGCATTGCTTCATTGTATTTCAGCTTCTGGTTTTACTGTTGAGAAATCCTTGCCATTCTGATTGTTAATGTCTTTTTTTTTTTTTTTTTTTTGTGGGTACCAGGGGGTCGACCTCAGGACCTCGCGCGCCAACAGGCACCCGTGCCGCTGAGCGATATCACCGGCCCCTTTTTCGTATGTGGGTTCCGGGAGTCGAACTCGGGACCTTGCGCCTGCCGGGCAGGCGCTTAAGCCGTTGAGCCATCTCACCGGCCCTGTTAATGTCTTTATATGAAACACCTTTTGTTTTCCTCCTCTCTGAAGGTCCTTTGCATTGTCCCGTTATGATATTGCAGTGTGCTCTGCTGTGGGCCTTACACCCATTGGTTCTAGACTCACTTGAGCCTTTCATCCAGCGAAGACATGCCCTTCAATTCTTGAAAAATCTCAAATTAATGCGGGGATTATTTCCTATCCTGACTTTTCTTTGACCTTTAATTGTCTTTCTAGGACCTACTATATTTTCATTATTTTGAGTTGGACCCCACCAGGCCAGCCATCTAATTTTCTTAAATTTTGTTCTTCTTTGCCATCTCTTTTTTCTTTGCTTTTTTAACTTTTTGTTTCTTTTTGCCACGGGGGATCAAATCTATGGCCTTATGCAAACTATCCAAGTGCTCTGCCACTGAGCTATACCCTCAACCCTTCCTCCCTCTCTCTCTCTCTTGCTTTCTTTCTTTCTTTTTTTTCTTTCTTTCCATTCTGCTAGATTTGATCAACTAACTTCCTTCCTTTTCTTTTTCTTCTCTTTGGTGCTTTTAATGTTTCATTTGAAATGGTCGTACTATGTTTCCTTATGTCTCTAGGGATATTAGTGATAGCCCCCCATACCATCCTATTCTATTTTCAGTAGAAAAGTATCCTTTTTTTTTTAAGGGTTTTCTCAGATGTCTGTAACCTTGGCTGTTTGATCAGATGTAAGAGGGAGGAGAGAGCTAGACGCTACTCGAAGCTCTGTGAGCATCTGTCGGGTTATCCAGCTGGGAGGTTTCCTTGAAGAAGCCCATGCCTCAAACTCGAAATCTTTTCCCTTGTCCTGGTCAAATTCTCCAGAGAAGACTCTTTCAGCCTCCTGCCTGTAGAACACTTATCTTGGTGTCAGGGTTCTTGAGATGAGTAGAAAAGGGTGGAGGCCCTTACTGGTCCGTATGTAAACTCCCCTCTTTTGTCAGTCAGAAACCCAGTCCCTGAACTCTGCTTAGCAATCTGAGTCCAGAACCCCTTCATCTCTCCATCTTCCAGTCCTCCTCCAGCAGGCCTTGTCCTTATCACCATGTCCAGAGGTCCCTGATGTACCCAGTTAGTGGGCCTTTTGGAATTTCTGATGTGTGGCTCAGTTTACTTTTTGGTGTTTCCTAATGTTGGCTTATTGTCCAGCCTTCTTTGAATGCTAACCCTGTTCCCACTCATTCTTGAGCTTTCCACACTTTCTTACTATTATTTCCTCTCCTTTTCTCTTTGTTCCAGTAGGCACAGGGCTTTTAAAAAGTTGTTTTCATAGGTTTTGGAGTGGGGAAAAAAAATAATTGCACATACTCAACCCTACCATCTTCAACCACAATCTCTATGTGTTTCATTTGTCCTATGATTACAGCTTAGTGTAAGAATGGTGCTACATTTGTTTGTTTGGGGACTTATAAATTTAAAGGGGTCCTAAAAGGAAGAGTCTTTCCTTTCCTACTAAATTCTTCTTGTTGTTCTTCCTCTTCCTCTCCTTCTTCTTCTCCTTTTTTTATTATCTTATTTTGTTTTGAGACAGGATCTCACTAAGTTACCCAGGCTGGCCTTGAATTTGTGAGCCTTCCTGCCTCAGCCTCTTAAGTAGCTGGCATTATAGGCATGTGCCACCATGCCTGAGTTAAATTCTTACAAATAGGACACACAGGCACTCA
This sequence comes from Erethizon dorsatum, assembly GCA_028451465.1. Lineage (NCBI taxonomy): Eukaryota > Metazoa > Chordata > Mammalia > Rodentia > Erethizontidae > Erethizon > Erethizon dorsatum. Next base: position 75,627,634 of record CM051834.1, read on the forward strand.
TGAAACAAATGCATATATCCACAGGTGCACACACATATAAGCCAAGTTTTAAAAATACTTCTTGATAGTATGTTCACATAAAACAAGTTGTGGTCAAGACAAGTTATTCCTGTCTTTCACCTCTGTGTGTTAAATCACATCAGTTCTAGTCAGTCTTAGAATGAAAACAAAACCAGTACTAATATAGAGATTGTAAAGAGGTTCTGAAAACCCAATATTTTATCTAAATTTTGAAAGTATTCTTTTGAGTGTTTCTGCAATTGCTACTCTTCTTAAGGCCAAAGAGAAAGTAACTTTTCTACTCTTCTGTATTTTTTTTTTAGAATTTCAGAGTTTGAAAAGAAAGCAAGTGATCACTCCGAGATTGAGACCCAGACAGAGGGGAACACAGAAAAAGAGAATGAAGAGGAGAAAGACACAGAGCCTGTGGGTACCGAAATTCCAAGACTGCTGGACACACCCAGGGCACATAAGAGTAGTACCACAGAGAGATGACATCGTCTCGTATTTCCAGTCCTGTTTGAGTTTTATTCACTGTCAACTGTAGTGAGATGTAATTGTATGATGTTCTGTGAAACAGGTCCTATATTTTGTGACAGATCGAATTTCCTACATCTTTAAGTGAACAAGTCTACTAAGTGAAAAAGAAACCTTGTCTACTTTATAATGAGTTCATTTGATGATATAACTCAGAGACTGGTAGGAACAAAGTAGTTTCAATGACAGTGGTTCATGTATATATTCAGTGTTGCATGGTAATTTAGAGCTATCCTTTGGGCCTACAGAGTCATAAGCTTAGGGAAAGTTAATGAAAGCATGAAGTTAAAATAGCTATAGTAGCGCAAGTGAAAGGCATATATATAAAAAACCACAGTAGCTAATTCATTTATTCAACCATATATACTGAATGCCTACTATGTATATTGAATGCCTACTCTTTCAACTAGGGAGCTACACGAGAATGCAGAACATTTAAAAAATGGAGATGAAAAGATCCCCAGTGCATAGTAGTACCTTGTGGACTAAAACTCACTCAGCAACCACTAACAGGAGAAAGGCTGTACCACAGAAACAGTTATGTAAACTGGAAACCTAAATGAGCAAAGTTGGTACATCTGTGATCTGTAATCCCTGAACCATGAGTAGGGTTACTTTTAGTAGTGACAAAGTCATTGCTACAAATGCATCCAGCCCAACTAGTTAATGCTTTATTAGGAAACAGAGTTGCATCCAAAATGATATCTGGAGTAGTAATTACCCAAAGCGAATGAGTTCACTGGTTAGTCTTGATTGGATAGGAGTGGTTCAGACTGTTTGCCCACAGCAGTTCATTTAATCCCTGATGACAATTACACGTGAATGTTTGGCATTTCCTATATCACAGATTGGAAGTGAAGTGGAAATGTTGAACCATCAGGTGACATCCCTATTTAAGGAGCTTCAAGAGGCTCATACAAAACTCAGTGAAGCTGAGCTAATGAAGAAGAGACTTCAAGAAAAGTAAGAAAAATCAGTTTTATCCTCTTTTGAAAAACACATTTTTACAAAGTATGTGGTTTTGTTACTAAAAGAAAAACAGAGACCTAAGATATGAATAAAAAACCACTAATGTACAGGTTAATGTATAAGAATAAAATTCTTAGCCTGGTGTGGTGGAACATGCCTGTAATCCCAGCACTCAGCGGAGGCTGAGGCAGGAGGATCCTAAGTTCAAGTCCTATCTGGGGAATTTAGTGAGACCTTGTCTCAAAATAAAAAATAAAAAGGTCTGAGGATACAGATCAGTGCAGAGGCCCTGGGTTCATTCCCTATTACTGAAAAGAACAACAACAACAACGAAAGAATGAAGTACATGTTAAAATGTTGGGGAATCAGGACCAGGGAACTTTGATTCCACTGTTAGTGTACTAGCCTACGTGACCCCTGGCCTCACTTAAGCTGCAGCCAGATCCCCTGTCTCACTTAAGCTCTCAACAATCATATCAATAAGAAAAGGACTAGAGCAAAAAGTTGAGTGAGGTTTTAGAAAAAAATTCAACTGGAATCAAGTATTTTAATCAGTTATTAAAGCTAATATGTAAATTGAGAATTTTGAATTTGCTTGTTTCTTTTGATGTAAGAAATTACCTGAAACGTGGCAAAGCTAAGTTAATGACATTCTGTTGGATTAGTAGGCAAACACATGTCCAGCTCAGTGCATAGGTGTGTTTTCTTGGGGGTTATACTCTACAGTATTATGGTAACCTGGTACAGTATCATTAAATTAAATGAAATATTTAATATGCTTGGCATTAATGCCTTGAACATAGCTATCATTTATTTGTTTTTGCTATTATTACATTGAAATTCTCTTTCTGATCTCTAAGAGGGTGGGGGATGTTTCCTTTTTTCCCTATTGAAACCTTGTCAGAAATCTAAGTCTTTGTGATTGATTAGCCAAACTTTCAAAAATATAAAAGGTACCCATGGATCAATATATGAGAATCACCTTTAGCCAATTACTATGTTGGCCTGTGTTTAAGTAACAAAAATACATGCGTATGACTAGTTAAAACAATTATTCAAAGACAAAACTACCTCGTGTCATACTTAGACCTGTGCTTTTTATGTTTAGGCATAAGGGTTCAGAAATATGGCTACCAAAGAAGCAGAGAGAATAAAATATTTTATTTTTCATTCATAAATCCTATAGCCCTACACTTACTTGTATTTTACATAATCTTGGATTTGTTGAAAAGCCACTGAGAAGTAGAACATTGTTTAGCTTCATAAAATCTTCAACTTTCTTAGGTGCCAGGCCCTTGAAAGGAAAAATTCCGCAACTCCATCAGAGCTGAGTGAAAAGCAAGAGCTGGTTTACAATAATAAGAAATTAGAACTCCAAGTGGAAAGCATGCGATCAGAAATCAAAATGGAGCAAGCTAAAATGGAAGAAGAAAAGTGAGTATGCCGAACTGCTGCTTTATACTTAGTGGATTAGGAATTGAGAATATATTCATAAAATGTTTTTATTTATTTAAAAGAGCCCTAGGAAACTCTTTGGGGAGATAAGATTTAATATTTTATCATAATAAAATTATGAAAGTGATTTGCATCCTATCTTGTTTTTGAGAAAATATTCTCTTTGAAAGTAAGAAAATGCTACTAGTTGGTGGGTATCTTAGTTACTTTTCTTGTGATCTAAAGTTAAGGAGGAAAGGTTTATTTGGCTCACAGTTTGTAGAGGTTTCAGTCCATAGTCAGGTGGCTCCAAGGCAGGGTGGCATGGCAGAGGGGCAATGCAGAGGAGAAATAGTTCATGGTGGGCAGAAGACAGCAATGCAAGCAAGAGGGAACCAACAAACAACTTTAGCAGCTTCTTTCTGCCTCTTTTTGTATTCTGTCTAGACTGCTAGGATTAAGGCAGTGCCAAACCAATCACTGGGCCGATTTAGTTATCACACACCCTTAATCTCAGCATCACACTCCAGATTCAGCCACCTCTGAAAAAGCCCCACTTATGACTGCACGAGGCTTTGGGGGGACATCCAGACACAACCTGAAACAATGGGATAATAAAAGGAAAGAAGATTCTGCTACTAAAATGCTTAGAAGACGATGAGCAAGCAAGATTCAAAGCTGTGATGTTTTTCCCAAGATTCCATTTTTTAATATCTCTTTTAATAGGTCCAAGTTAGCCATTCTGCAGTCAACACACAACAAGCTTCTTCAAGAACATAATAATGCACTGAAGACAGTTGAGGAACTAACAAGGAAAGAGGTATTCACAGGAAAAAATTCCTTCCACAACCTGATGGTGAACAGAAACCAATGAATATTTTCTATATAAAAAAATGGCGTGAATTCGTAACTAAATCTGGTTTCAAAGTTGCTTTTCCGTTTATAATTATTTCTTGGGTTGGAACATACATAACTTCTTATGTTCCACATACTTCTGATGTGCTGTGAGTGCACAGATGGTGTGAACGTCCACGATCAGGCCGTGAGCGTCAGTATTTCTCAGGGCAGCTTTGCAGGGGAGCTGAGGGCGTGGGTTTGTGTGGGAACAGGGCACTGTGATAGCTGCTAGGGCCAGATGGGCCATCTGCTGCATGAAACTGTGCAGTGAACTTGAGACCCTAGGCTCATCGACATGCAGTTTACATCAGTAATGACGCCCAGGAGGGTGGGATAATCTACAGACCATGGCAGTTTTGAATTATAAAGGGTCTCGAATTTATACCCTTATGGATATACTTTGCTTTTCCTTTTTAAAAAAAAATTTTTCCCCTCTAGGACCAGATAGGTTTTAAATTTAAACATGCTTCTTCTTTTCCAATGATTTCACAAAGAGCAACATGGGTAGAAAAATAACAGTATCAGTGAGTCACAACCTCATCATGTCAGGGTTTGTTATAATTTCCCTATTTTAGTGCTATTTTTAGAAAAACAGTTTTAAGACAGGAAATTATTTTCAAGCTATAAATGAGTACAACTTTCTGAGTAAGTTAGCCTTGCTCATTAACAGACTAGTTTAGAGCTAGTAATTTTTAAACAAGTAAACCTTTATCCAGTATTTTGTTAGAAGCCGGGTGTGATGGTGCACACCTATACTCAGGAGGCTGAGGCAGGAGGATCACTGCAAGTTCAAGGCCAGCCTGGGCTATGTAGTGAGTTCAAGGCTAGCCTGAATTACATAAGGAGACACTGTCTCAAAAAAAAAAAAAAATCTATATCTATATCTATCTATCTATCTATCTATCTATCTATCTATATATATATATTACTAGAATAAGCTGAATTGCTTCAAAACCATATCTAGAATGAAATTGTCTTTCAGTCAGAAAAGGTGGATGCGGCGGTGCTGTGGGAAGTAAATGAGAAACTGGAGCTGGCAGAGCAGGCACTGGCCTCTAAGCAGCTTCAGATGGATGCGATGAAGCAGACCATTGCCCGGCAGGAGGAGGAGCTGGACACCATGGCCGTCCTCAGGGCTCAGGTGAGACGCAGCCTATGCCTCATCCATGGTGGGGACGTGCTTTACCACCGAGCTATGTTCACAACTTTAAATTTATTTAACATTATGTAAACAGTGCCATCCAGTATCAAACAACAATTTCAGACAAAGCAAAAAATATAAAATAGAAAGTAAAAGTCAAACTCCCTCAAATTTCACTTTGGTGCATGTATAATCGATTTTTTTTTTTCTGTTCTTGACTTGTTTCATTAAAAATGGGATCGTACCTTTTATACCACAGGTTTTATACTCATATCTTAACTGTCCATGTTATTACTCAGCACATTATTTTTATTTTATTCGTGTTAAAAATATAACTGTTGTATAGTGTTTGATATTGTGTATTATCATGACAGATTTAGCTAATCCTCTCTTAATGGACATTTAATTTGTACCAATACTTTATTATTTCTAGGAATGCTAAAATGAATATTCTTCTATAGGTATCTCTTTGTGGACTTGTAGAATCTGTATTAAGATACAGCAATGGAATGATAAGGTTATTGGGTATGGTGGTTCTTAAATTAAATAAACATCAAGTTGTCTCCCCAAACTGGAAACCAAAATTGTATTCTCACCAAAAGTAGGTAACAATTCCTATGTCCTCCCATCTTTGCATCACTCTTTTAAATCTTTGCCAATCTGATGAAGTAAACAGCTTATTTTAAATAATGTCAGCAGTTTGTTATTCCTGTATAGGTACTCATTATTACCAGCTATCCATAGTGGCCAACCCCAGGGAAATAGAGATACTTTTTTGGTACTGATGGCTTTAGTTTTATTTGTTGGTTTGTTTGTTTTATTTGAGACAGGATCTTTCTGTGTAGCCCAAGATGGCCCAGGCCGGTCATGAACTCATAATCCTCCTGCTTCAGCCTTCCGACTGCTGGGATTATAAGCGTGCACCACCATGCACAGCTTTAGTTTTATTTCTGTAGGAATAGACTCTCAACTTGCATTCTCTGAGCTTTTTGCAGCATTTCCTTTGCTTGGGGAGCTCATTAAGTTTTCCTGTTCTCTGACTGCTATGTATTTTTGCTGCTTTCTCTACTAGACATATATTTTGTCTTGATGGATACTCTTGTTTACTCATTCATGAACTTTTTCAAGCACCTATCATATGTCAGACACAATTCTCACTACTGGGGGTATAGGAGTGAACAAAACAGACACCCCATTTTTAGTAATTCAAAACTAGTATGTGATAGAAGTGAGACTCTTAACAGACTTTAGGTCTGACTCAGAAAAACCCATGACGCATGGGAGGATGAGCAAGAGGACTGCAGGTGAAGGCCAGTCTTTGCAATTTAATGAGACTTTGTCTCAAAATCTAAAAAAGGGGGAGGGGCTGGTGTGTAGCTTAGTAGAACACCTGCCTAGCATGTGTGAGGCACCCCGAGCACTGCAATCCCACCCCCCAAAAAGAAAAATGAACAAACCGTGATCCATTAATGATACAATAATATGCTGGATCATTCACAATTGATAGAAAAAATCCCTTAAAATGATCTTTTTATTACATACTTTATTATAGTTACAGTTTTAGATTTTATTAATATTTTTAAAAGTAATGGAAGACAATTTATATACTAGGACTATTAAATTTGAAAAGAGAAACTAATTTAAAACCTAAAATATTGAAAACTGGTATTGGAATAATGCTCATTTCACTCCATTAAGTGGTCTGTTTTTACATTACAATTTGATAACAATGAAGCAGTCACTGATGTATTACTTATCTATTACTCCCAAAATTTAGCAGCTTGAAACAAACAAAAACAAACACTTCTTTTATCACACGTGGTTTCCGTGGGTCAGGAATCCAAGATCAGGGTGATTCTGACTCTGGATCTCTCATGAGGCTGCATTCAGAGTGGACTGAGGGTCCCGTTCCAAGATGTCTGTCACGTTGGTGGGGGGTCCCTCCAGAGGGCTGCTAGAGCGCCCTCATGACAAGGTAGCTGACCTCCTCCAGGACAAGTGATTGCAGCAGACAGCAAAGCCAGAGCCACAGTGTCTTGTGATTTAGTCTCACCATCACTTCTGCAAATGTCCTAGTGGCTACACAGTGTGGCCCTATTTGCTGTGGGAGGGGACCCCCCAAAAGGGATGATACCAAGAGGTGAAAATTACTGGAGCCATGCTGGAGGCTGGTGACCACACGCGGAGAAGGGCTGATGCACAGCAGAGCCCACAGTAAATGGACGTCAGTCTGGGTTCAGATGCTCACTTTGGCACTCAACACATTTTCACAAAATTAAGAGCTTTTAAGCTTGCTTATAAAATGAGGATAACCAGGAGCATGCTGGCACATGCCTGTAATCTCAGCTACTTAGAAGGCTGAGGAAGGAGGATCCCAAGTTTGAAGCCAGCCTCGGTAATTTAGCAAAACCCCATCTCAAAATAAAAAATAAAAAGGGCTAGAGGTATTGTCTTAGTTACTTTCTCCTTGCCGGAACAAAATACCTGACACCTATAAGTTAAAGGAGGAAAGGTTTATTTTAACAGAGTTTGTAGAGGTTTCAGTCCATAGTCAGCTGGCTCCAAGGCAGGGCAGCATGGCAGAGGGGCATGGCAGAGGAGAAACAGTCCAGGGAGTGGCAGGCAGGAGGCAGTGGAGCCTTCCTTCTTCTTTCCCTTTTTATTCCATGCAGCCTCTCAGCCTGTTGGTTGGTGCTACCCACACCCAGGGCAAGTCATCCCTCTTCAGTAAATCTATAACCCACACCCAGAACTATGCTAAACCCATCAGTGGACTAATCCAGTATCATACACCCATGATCCAGTATCACACACCCATGATCCAGTCATTCCCAAAAGCCTCACCTATGAGTGCATGAGGCTTTGAGGGGACATCTAGATGTAAGCCCTAACAGATGTAGTTCCAGTGGCAGAGTGTCTCTGAGTTCCATCACCAGTACTGAAGAAGGGGGGAAAAAGAGATAGCAATTCTACATTCCAATGACTTTTGGTAAGGTGAAATAAGCACCTAACATAGGACCTCACACGTGTCTGGAATTCAATAAATAGCATCTATCTTGTCTTTTTGTTGTTTTTTTGAGACACGGTCTCACTATGTAGTTCAGGCTGGCCTTGAACTGTGTAGCCCAGGCTGGCCTCAAACTCACAGCGATCATTCTGCCTCAGCCTCCCAAGTGCTAGGATTACCACCATGCCACCACACCCATCTTACTTTTTTTTATTGTTTTAAATTTAGTTTAAGACCAACATTCTTAAATATACCTGACAGAGTAAATATGCTATTTACTATATTGTTAATCCTGAATATTATTTTTTTAAAAAGAGACCAGAGTATTTTACTGAAATAATGATACATACATTGGTTAAACCACTTCTATCAGTGCATCTGCAGGGCTGAATTGCCTAAGGCACACACATGTGCGTGCTGCACGTGCAGCTTGTATCTACTGTTGGGAGTTGGAAAGTTGTGGTTGTACTGGCTTCAGCAGGCGTACGTGTGTGTCTGTCATCCGCGAGGCCTGTCTAAGAGCAGGACTAGTTTTTGACTTCGTAAACTGGTGAGCCTTAGAGAAGCCACATTCATCTTGGTAGTAAATTCTGTACTTTTTTTCTAACAGATGGAGATCTACTGTTCTGATTTTCATGCTGAAAGAGCAGCAAGAGAGAAGATTCACGAAGAAAAGGAGCAACTGGCATTGCAGCTGGCAATTTTGCTGAAAGAGAACAATGCTTTTGAAGATGAGGACAGGTGAGGTCACATCACACGAGGAAGACTCAGAGCGTGTGACAGTGGGGCTGTAGAAGAGGTGACTTGCCAAACGGGTCTCCTAATCTGAGGCACGCAAGTTGCTCTATCTACATGTCATTCGGTCACGTCCTACAGGGTTTGGCTCACAACAAAGCTGGACAGACCTGTTCTTCGCTTTGAGATAAGTTGTAAAAACATGCATTGTGTGTCACAGTGTCCTACCTTGCCATTGTCATGAATGAAATATTCCTTAGCACCTCATTCTCTGATATGTCCTAAAAGAAAATACTTCTAAAATTACTTCTGACTTTTGAAAATTCTGAAATGCCAGTTGCCCCTTAGCTTGTACAACCATAAGTTGGTGGGTAGCCACCCATCTATATTGTGTGTGTTACTATATAATATCTTAAAACAAGAAAATACTGATTTGTTACAAAATGTAGATATTGTTCTACAACTTGATTTATATATCATTGTGATTTTGTACTCAACTTTCATACATGCAGATTTAATTCTTTTATTTAATTGCTATGTAGAGTCTTTATGTAGAAATATGCCACTTTTTTCCTGATCCATTATCCAATCACTTAACAGATTGGTTATTCCTAGCAGATTTTTAAAAAGTCTTACTTACTTTTACTACATGGTACCCTAGTGTTAGTAGTATTTAAAAATCAGATTAGTTTCCAGTTCTGGACTTTTGAACCTTGGCATTGTAGTGTGGATCTTTTTTCTCATACTTCTGATGACTGTCTGCTTAAGGCTGTCATGTTTCGGGGTTGCAGAACATCAGCTGAAGTGTCGCTTTGATCCCAGCAGGCAGTCCCTGATGGAAATGCAGAGCCGGCACGGCGCAAGAACCAGTGACCCTGACCAGCAGGCCTACCTCGTTCAAAGAGGTGAGTCACTGTCCCACCAAGGAGACACTCGAAGAAAAATTCCATTACATTTTATAGAATGGATTCCATGCCAAGCTACCCAGAATCTAGCACCTCGAGTCCTTCCCCAGGACTCAGTGTCTTTCCTCAGTACCCCACTCTGTGTCCATTACCCACTGAGTTCAGACCAGACTCCTCACCCACCAGCTCTCACTCTAGTCTGCAACATGAGCCAGCTGAAACATCCTCATCAACTTATCCTGAGCCCCGCTTGCAAATGTCTGTCATGCAGCACCCTTCACATGGATGCCCTTTCCGGACGCACATTCCTGTCTTGTAGTCTCTTTCCAGTGAACTAAGACTCCCCCACCCACTTTTCTTTTTCCTTTTCATTTTTTGAGACAGAGTCTTGCTGTGTAACTCAGGCTTGTCTCAAACTCACTATGTAGCCCAGGCTGGGCTGGAACTTGCAGCGATCTCCCTGCCTCAGCCTCCTGAGCGGTGGGATTACAGGCATATATCAATATGCCTGGCTTCATACTTCACTCTTAAACCCATTTCAGACAGGCATGGTGACACACATTTGTGATCCCAGCACTTAGGAGGCTGAGGCAGGAAGCCTGCCTGGGCCACATAGTGAGTTCAAGGCTGGCCTGAACTAATAGTGAGACCCTATCCCAAAACAATAAAATAACGTAAAACCCCTTTCAGACTTCATCTCCGTGCACTGTCTCCCTCCTGAACTTACAAAGTACTCTATTCCTCTGCTGTCTTATGAGTTTACATGTTTAAATAAGCATTTAAATACTCTATTAAATAAGCTCTCTTGAAGTGTATATCTTCTACCCACTACTGGTGTTTCACACATGATGTTAACATTTATTAAGAGTTTACTATGTGGCGCTGTGCTGGTCTCACTTTATTTGTATTATTTAATATTATTCTCAAAAAAATTCTGAGGTATATATTATTACATTCTTACAAAAGACAAAACTAAAATTTTACAAGGTTAAATATCCCGGGGCCGCAAGGCTAGTTAAGGAAAGAATTAGAAATGGAACTAAAAGTTATTTGACTCTGACTGCTACACAGCACTACATATATAATCATTTAATTCTGTAATAAACCCACATTTCTGTTTCCTGAGTGAAATTGATCATGACTGTTCTTAAAAGTGTGGTGCTGTATTTAGTAGAACCTCGTTTTTATACTAGAAACGATGTTCCGTAGTTTATGATAAGTCACTAAAAGGGAAGCATTATCCTTGATTCTAGATAGGAAAAAATTCAAAGATCAAAGACTAACATAGCTAGAGAAAAAGTTAATGGCAATGCCACTAAGAAAAGTCTAGGTTTAGGATACCATCTTCAATTTCACAAAATTGGAAATTTTCACAAATTTTATAAAATTTGTTTTTAAATGCTGAACCAATCCAAGTCCCTTTTACGTATTGACTGGCTATTAAAATGGAAACATGGAAGCAGTATTTACATATACAGTAAACTGTTAAATCTTGAGGCAAGTTCTGAGTATCTTTTTTGCTGCCCATCTTTCTCCTTCCCCTCACCGACCAAAGTTCTCATACAGGGGGAAAAGAAAGTCATAGTAAATATTAGAGGTAGTAATGCAAGTTAAAAATAAAAATAGTGGTTCAACATGCAGTACTGCAAAAATAAATAAACAGTATCTTTTTTTAGCATAGTATTACTCATGTACATATACAAAGAGGTAGCAAAGTAGCATGACATAAGTATTAGCCTTGGACACTTTTTAGTACCAGTGGGTAAACTGTTCTTCTCTGGAAGCTGCACTGACCCAGGTGAGCACTGCCGGGCATTCTCTCTAACCTGACTTTAAATATCCTAGGAACAGCTGTATACTTGAAGTATACCAAAGTGCCCCACAAGGTTGTCTTGGGTCAGGTCAAAAAGGTCAATTTCTTATACCTGGATTTCTTAAGGAAAGATTGTTCTTTATAACTCTGTAAGACAAATACTTACTGTACATTTAAAAAACTTACCAGTTCAGATATATGTTTATAATCTTAAAAATCTTTACAAGTATAAATTTATCCTTGATTATCCTAATAAGCTTTTTTTGTCATAAAATTTCAAACACAGGACTATCTTAAGATTTTTTTGCCAGGCATGGTGGCATATGCCTGTAATCCCAGCACTCTAGAGGCTGAGGCAAGAGGATTGCTGTGAGTTCAAGGCTAGTCTGGGCTACACAGTGAGACCCTGCCTCAAAAAAAACAGAAAAAAATTACTGTTTTTTAGTTTCTTAACAAAATTGCTGTGAACAACAGTGCTCTTGATACATCTCATGTCTGTTGTCACCAGCAGTTATTTAAGTGTCTACTCTGTTCCAGGACGCTCAGCCCGTGACAGGAAACAGAAAGGTGTAAGTCACGGTCAGGCCTGTAAGGGTGTGGTATAGCTGGGACAGGATGCACACAGGAAAAGTGAATGCACGGTAATAAAAGGTAATGAAAAGAACAGCGGTGAGGACAAGAGGAAAGGCTGATTGTTAAGGCACAGGTTGTTGAGAGGCCTTGAGAAGGGTGGCTCTGAGCTCTATCTCCAAGCGAGGATTTAGATAAGGGACAGTAAAAAGGCAAAGGTAGAAGTGAGCGTGATGGGTTGATAAGGAAAATGACTAAGCTCCTCATGGGTGAAGAGGCAGGAGGCTGAGGGAAGCATGCGCAGGCTGGAGTAGCAGTGCCAGTGCGGGCCGTGAGGCCTGGACCACAGCAAAAAGAAAAGCACTGGTCGAGCACCAGCGTTTCCAGTGAAGAACCAGTCGTAGTGCGGGGGTTCTGCTTGTCATCCAGTAAAAGGTTTGCAAACTGCAGCCCACAGGCCAAACCTGGCCTGGCATCTGTTTTTATAAAAAAAGACTTAGTTGGGATATAGTCATGCACTGAACTACATCCCCAGTCCTTTTTTGAAATTTTTGAGTCGGGGTCTCTTAAGTCGCTAGTTGCCCAGGCTAGACTTGAACTTGTGATCTTCCTGCCTCAGCCTCCCAGCATGCTGGGATTACAGGCATGCACCACTACACCTGGCTGTGACAGCAGGTTTTTTGTTTTGTTTTGTTTTGTTTATGTGGGTACTGGGAGTCAAACTCAGGACCACTTGTGCTGCTGAGTGATATCACCGGCCCTTTGTTTTTATGTGGGTATCGGGAGTTGAACTCAGTACCTCACTCTTGCCAGGCAGGCGCTTGTGCCGCTGAGCTATATCACTGGCCCATGACAGCAGTTTTATGACCTGCAAAACCTACCTAACATTACTGTCAGGCCTTTACAGGAAAAGTTTGCTGGCCCCTGATCTCAAGCAAGGAGACAATTAGAACTCCCTCCTTCAGAAACTGTGCTTTTTATGGTGAATACATACATTCAAAAAATGTTTTTGGGGCCGGTGAGATGGCTCAGCGGTGTAAGCGCCTGCCTGGCAAGCACGAGGGCCCGAGTTCGACTCCCGGAACCCACATACGAAAAAGGGGCCGGTGATATTGCTCAGCGGCACGGGCGCCTGCTGGCGCGCGAGGTCCTGAGGTCGACCCCCGGTACCCACAAAAAAAAAAAAAAAGTTTTTTGGGCTGGGAGGTAACTCTGTGGTGGAGTACTTGCCTATGAGGCCCTAGAACCACCAATAAATTAATTAATTAATTAATAGAAAGAGCAAGCTTAAGTTTGCTGAACACAAACTATCCTAAAAGTCTTGCATATTCAATTCAAATAATGAACTTTGAAGCAGATAACCACATTAAAGGTTATCTTCATTATTCTCCAAAAATGACCTCTTCGATGGCTGAACCAAGCCCCATGATGAGATTCTAAAAGCACCAAAATGGTTTGCACTTCCCCAGAAAGGTGAACTCAGAGAGATACCCAGGGGGCCGAGGTGCTTCTCGGAACTGGTTACAGTTTGTATGGATCCAGGTCCTGCCAGGGTCGGGGTCTGTTTCCAGCACTCTGACCTGGGCTTCAGCGTCAGCTAACTCCAGACTTGGGGGCTGACAGGGTTCGTTCTTCAGTTGTTGCTCCTCGCTGATGGTCTTCAGATGACTTGTCGCTCCATTCAAGGGGAACCATCTCATCCAAGAGCTCTTTTTGCACCGAGCTGGGTCAGAACCCTCTCTCAGTCCCACTGAACACCCCCTCCCGCCCCCGTACCTGACACTCCAGTGCCACTGCCCTCACCTGGCTGCCCCATCTCAGCAATAGCCCGGCACACAGCGGTCTCCTCACATTCTGGAGGTCACGCTAGTTTCTGCTGAATGAATGAGATGCCTCTCTGCTTCTGAGAAGATCCATGCTGCTCCAGGGGCCTCTCCCTGCCTGCTTGACTTCTCCCTCCACACCCTCCCTAGCTCATCTCTCTCTCTCTCTCACACACGTTATTTTTTATTAGAACACGCTTTGCCCTGTACCTAGAACTGAAACTATGGATTTTCACAGACCTGGAACTTAGAGTATGGTTTAAATCCTGAAAGAACAGGAAAGCAAGTATTGTATCTAGAGATTTCTGTTTCTCTGTGCACACGGTGATAGCTTCCATTGAAGACTAAAGCTTGCATTCACAGCCTCCTAGGTATTGATTACAGAGCTTACCAGGTGTTCAAATTAACCAGTCACTTTTAAAATCAAGCAAGAGTGCTTGCAAGATGGAGCTAATGGAAATTTCATTTCCTGCTTATTCCCAGGAACTGACGATAGGAACTGGCAGGAACAGCAACCCCGGAGTATTCCGATCCATGCCTGCCCCAAGTGTGGGGAGGTCCTGCCTGACATGGACACCTTACAGATCCATGTCATGGACTGCATCATTTAACTGTCGGCGTGTCATCTCCCCAAACTCTTGGTAAATGTCAGGTTCTTTCCTCCAAGACCTGTACTTTTGTCTTATTTGTTTTCCTCAAATATTTTGCCTCATTATCCTTGTTTTAGGAGAAAGAAAGTGCATCTATTCTAAAAAAGAAAACTGTGGATTTCCATGAACTCACAAAATAGAATGCTTAATTACCACCCTTCGGATATTGAGTTCCCTGGTTTTTATGTTTGTGCACGCAGCTGCACTGTTCACGCAGTTCATCAGCGTGGGACATCATGACAGAGCTTATGGAATTAGATGGAATTTTTGTTTTTGATCAATTTTTGTTTTTGTTCTGGTTTTCTTTTGTGTTTTGAGACAGGGTGTCACTATGCAGTTCAGGCTGGCATTGAACTCACTATGTAGCCCAGGCTGGCCTTGAACTTGTGATCCTCCTGCCTCAGCCTCCAGAGTGCTGGGATTACAGGCCTGTGCCTCCACAGTCAGCTCTACCGATTGATTTTAAGAACCTTTTGTGAAGGAGAAAAATGAAGTGGTCACAGATTTAATCAGGAAAAAAAAGGTTTTGAAATATTTTTAAAGTAAATTATATTATCATATTGTTTTCCTTTAACCATTTAAAATGGATTTTTCGGGGTTGTGTGTTTGTGTGTATGTTTTAGGTTTACTGCAGCCACAATAACTGTACCAAAGTTATATGGCTCTTTTCATCTGAGCACTGTGAGCTCTCAGTTAATATCAGGACATGTGAAAAAAATTACTGGCATACATGACACTAAGCTCACTAAATTTCCTATAACCATTCAGTGTTATCTTCAATTTTATTTCCTGCAGGTATATGGGCTTGTATAGTAAACAGTTTATTAATTTCTAAACAGAACAGCTGTTTTCTTCTTAGCTCAGGTTATATCTTAACAATGACAAAAAGTAGTTATCCCAAATAAAATTTTGCCTATCGATCTTTTACACTGTTCATATATGATTGACTAATTTCATATTATGTATCTTCTGTATTAAGCTTTTTTAGCTTAATATAAGCATGCTAGTAAGGTATATTTTATTAATTTGATAAATATGAGCAAATTTATTTAACAGGGACCAATACATGTTGGAATTAGAAGTCGTTCTTGCCAAGATGAATAGAAAGGGATTTACCATATTTTTTAGGGCCGAATTTGTAAGACTAGCTAGTACTGGACAAACTATAAAAGTAAATAGTATCCTTATGCAACTAGGTTCTAAGACATTTAAAACAGTTAAAAGATCTCCTCTTTATCATATCTCTCCTAGACAAATTTGATTATACACATACGTCTTTAAATAGGAATCAAGTTAATTCGTGCCAGTGAACATACTGTACAAATTAGTTATCTTCATGCCTGAAGAGAATACATGGTACAAATTCAACAGTAGTTTAGATACATGTTATATAAATTATTTCCCCACATACCCAAGGAGAACATCTGTTAATTTCTAAAATAACATTTTCTTTTAATTTTTTTGAGGTTTTGGGGTTTGAACCCATGCTAGATAAGATAAGTATTACCACTGAGGTACAAAACCAGTTCCTTCCTTCCTTCCTTCCTTCTTTTCTTTTCTTCTTTCTTTCCTTTTTTTAATTTTAAGATTAGGTCTCACTAAGTCATCCAGGCTGGCCTTAAATTTGTAATTCTCCTGCCTCAGCCTCCTGAGTAGCTGGGATTACAGGTGTATGCCACCACACCTAGTTTCTTTTCATTTCTTGTTCATAGTTTCTAGCATAAATTTTGTTTTACTATTTTATCTTGGAGAAAATAGATTTCTATAGTACCATATCCTAAGTAAAGAAGCAAACCAAATGGAATCACATTTAAGTTATTGGGGGTATCCTTTTATTTTGTTCAAGTAAAAATATCCAGCAGATCTAAATTTGGAAATAATAAGAATGGGCTTTTTAAACCTGTGACCAGATAATTTGCTTGACAATTAGAAGGATTACAAATGAAAGCAAGGCCATACAGTTGGCATATGGTTGGTTCAAATTAAGTCTACTGAAGAGATATCTGTATCCCATGCTCATTGCAGCATTATTCACAGTAGCTAAACTATAGAAGCAACCCAGGTGACCACCATTATTGATGAGTGGATAAAGAAAGTATATGCACAGTGAAATATTATTCAGCCTTAGAAAAGCAGGGGGAGCTGGGTGTGGCTGCACACGCCTGAAATTGAGGCAGGACTGCAAGTTCGAGCCCAGCCTGGGCAACATAGCAGCTTAGTGAGATTCTGTCTCAAAATAAAAAATAAAAAAGGATGGGGATGTATCTCATTGTGAAGGTCTTGGGTTCAACCACACACACACACACACACACACACACACACACACCCACACACGCAGGGAGAATTATTTTATTTGCAATAATGTGGATGAACCTGGAAGACATTGTGTTAAGTGTAATAAGCCAAGCACAGAAAGACAGATGTACTGTACATGATCTCACTTATAGGGGAATAGGTAGGGAAGAGGAAAATGTTGATCAAAGGGCACACAATTTCACCAGGAGTGAGCTTCATAGATCTGTTGCGCAGAACAGGGACTATAATAAATACTGTCCTGCGTCACTCAGGAGCAGAAACTGCCAGCCCCAGGGGAGGCCAGCCCCAGGGGAGGGATTTAAGTGTTGTGATGAACTGCTGGAGGCTCAGTGTGTTCAGACTTGAGAGTTACCAACTCCAGGATGCAGTCTTAAGAAAACTCCACACTTAAGTGACTTTTGCCTCTAGGAGGCCTTCCAACTTTCACATTCAAGACTGCAGAAGATCCCCTTGTACATACTTCTGGCGGGGGAGAGGAGAACAGCCATTTTGAAATATACACAGTTGGGAAACAAGCATGTAAAAAGATTCCTAATGTCAGATGTCATCGTGGCACTGTAAATCAAAACACCATTACACACCTGTTAGAATGGCTAAAATCCAAAACACTAAGAACACAGAGCGGGTGAGGCTGGGGAGCAACTAGAACTCTCACTCACTGCTCATGGGAAGACAGAATGTTACAGCAACTCTAGAAGACAGTCTGGCAGCATCTTACAAAACAAAGCAGATTCTCACCTTACAATCTAGCATTCATGCTCCTTTGTACTGTATTTACCCAAGTGCATTGACTTACGACCACACAAAGCCTGCATATGAATGCTTATTGACATTTTGTGTGTAACTGCCAAAACCTGGAAGCAACCATGATGTCCTTCAGTAGGAGAGTGGATAAGCATTTGTGCTACACCCATGCAATGGATATTATTCAGTAAGAGAAGTTAGGCCATGGGAAAACATGGAGGAATCATACATGTGCACTGGTAAGTGAAAGAAGGCATTTTGAAAAGGCTGCTTGCTGGATGATTACAACTATCTGACATACTGGAAAAACTATGGATATGGTGAAAAGATCAGTGGTTGCCAGGGGCTGGGGGAGGGAAAGATGAATAGATGAACCCTAGGAGACTTATAGTGCAGTAAGTCTATTCTGTATGATATTCTAATCATACATATATTTGGCAAAATCCATAGAACTGCACATCACAAAGAGTGACCCCTAATGTAACCTATGGACTGAAGTTGATGTATCAGTAGTGGTTTATCAATTGTAATAAACCTCCTGCACTAATGCAAGATGTCAATATGTTTAATCACTGCATTGGTTGTTGCTGGGTGTAGTGGCACATGCCTATAATCCCAACACTGTGGAGGCTGAGGCAGGAGGATCAAGAATTTAAGGCCAGCCTGGGTTCTGTAATTAGTTCAGGGCCAATTTGGGCTACATAATGAGACCATGTATCACACACACAAAAAACTGGCTAACAATCTCATACGAAAGGGATCGTTTATAATGAAAACTGAAGTTTATTATGCCATTATTAATTTGGTGGGGGAAAGCTGATAGGACAGCCAGTTTCAGCTTTTAAGTCTAACAAGGAATCAAGTAAATGAATCAATATTCATATGCTTTAATGGAAAACAGAAGGCACCAAAATTGCTTTGCTATGAAAGACAAGGAAAGTATAATTTTACTACCTTTGGGATCCTTTGACTTACATATTTAATACCTTAAAATTACTGAAATACTAGTATGTATTCTTAGGAAAATGTTAGTCATCCACTGAGTAATTTTTTTCTAGCTAAGAAATCACAAACATGAGGTATAACATAAAATATTGATGGGGCCGGTGAGATGGCTCAGCGGCTTAAGCGCCTGCTTGGCAAGCGCGAGGGCCCGAGTTCGACTTCCGGATCCCACATACGAAAAAGGGGCCGGTGATATCGCTCAGCGGCACGGGCGCCTGCTGGCGCACGAGGTCCTGAGGTCGACCCCCTGGTACCCACAAAAAAAAAAAAAAAAAAAATTATAAAATATTGATTCAGGAACTCTGAGTGAGCTGATAGATTTATGTAGCCATTATTTCCTTTAAATATATGGAGCTATGACCAAGGGGGAGAGTTATTTCACATATATAAAATATATATTATAGTTATTAACCCACAAAACAAACGAGATAATGTTGAACATTCTTATGGATTAACTAAAATTACCAATGCTAGACATTTTTATTGGCTTCCCTTGCAAAATGTCAATTGAGGTAACTAGAAGGAAGTAATGAAGTAATCACTGCATTGGTTGAAGAGCGATAAACATCTGTTTGAGCAACAAAGACAATATTCTGTTATAAAAATTAAGGAAAATGGTTTTCTTTTGTCTCAGAAGGGTCACACATCTTTCATGGTTGCCTCTGAGCAAGGATTACATTTTTCTCAATAAAGGGTCTCTGGTCAATTGTACAAGTTCCAGGTAAGGGTCTAGAAAGTTCTGCACCACAGAACACGGAACACATGAAGTCAGATGTACGCAGATGCCTACAGGGAGGCGGGGGGACAAGTTATGGAAACCAGGCTATTACATCTTATAGGCCCGCTTTTGAATTCGGTTGCCTCCCCTGGCCTAAGGATAGAAAAATTGGTTTAATCATCTGGTGCCTCAGGTAAAAATACCCAAAGATATTCTGCTTCTCCAGTCTCTACTTAGAACTGTATTAACCAATACCTCAGACTACATTTGAAGTTCTGACATATTCCCCTAGCTTCAGTCACAAATGTAAGGAACCTGCTAAAATCCACTCGCACACCTCTGGGACTGAACTTACCACCTTAACCAGATCCAAAGCAAGCTCCTTAGACTTTTAGCTCTTTCTATGGTTCTGCCAAGTCTCCTAGGTATTGCCACCCTGGCTTCCTCTCCTTGTCCCTCCAGAGGTAAATTTTCTTTGGTCAGTTACCAATGCAGGTAAATTTTCTTTGGTCAGTTACCAATGGGAAACATAATATGTTTCTCATTTGTCCTGTTCCCTAACTCTTATAGACTGGAACTGTTACCACCTTCTAACAGGCTTTTCTGCCCCCAGTTTCTTGCCTGTTCAGTTTCTGACCACCCATCTTTGTGAGATTACTCTTCCTAAACAATGCCTTATAGAACAATGAAAGTGTACTCTCATACGTATCTAATGCTTACATGTGATAGGCACACTACATGCATATTTTTCAAGTTTTTCTCCTTTAATCCATAGATGCCTTTATGAAATAACTGTTACTACCCTTGTGCAGATGGGTAAGTTGAGTCATTGAGAGATTTAATTTACCCAAGGTTGGGTTGTACCCAAGGTGGCAGTTAAAACCATGCAGGCTTAATTTTGGAGTCTGAGTGCCTAGCCACATCTTCCCTGTATACATCTACCCACCCCCACACAGCCCAGCCAAACTTGGTCTCTATTGTTTACAAAATAAAGTTTTTGACAAGGTGTTTGGCATCCTCCAATTAATCTCTACTTATTTCTTTTAATGTTTATACCGCCTTTCCTCTATATGTTCCCTCCTCTTCAGCAAAACTGGTGCCCATTGGTAGTATCTCATTATTTATCTTTTATCCTGTGTCACATTTCCCATATTATGCCTATAGATGCCTAGAATATGTACCATGTCTTTGTGTAACACCCTTACACATAAGGCAATAGACCATCATGCTGATTACAGATGTGCAAAAATGTACTGATAAATATCATTTGATCCTCCAGATATTACCATTATCAGCACTTTATAAATAAAGGAACTGAGCCCTAAATGTTAAGTGACTAGGGAACAGATATGCTATTGAATTTTTCCCTTCCGTACACATTGTGTGCCAGACACCAGTAGCGAGAGAGAAAAGAGAAGAGGTAAAAGATGAACAGATGTGTTTCCTCTTCTCTCCACATGCTCACATTACAAAAGGAAGTAGAGACGACATCAGCAATTAGGGTACCTTGTGGCAAGTTCTATGTCCAAGACCTCTAGAGCTCTAGGAAACACCAAGTTGAAATGCGTAGCGCAGGGAGTCCAGAAGAGCTTCACAAAGGAGGGGATGCCTGGCCTGAGCTTAGTAATGAGTAGGAGCTGACTGGGTGGTTGAAGTCATTCCAAGCAGGGGGCTCTGCATATGCAAAGCCTCTGAGGCAGGTCAGAGCCTGGAATATTTGAGGAAGAGGGAATGGTTCAGTGTGGCTAGAAGGAAGCCTACTTCAGTAGGGGAAAGGTCAGAGTTGAGATTAGTGGAAAAGTGGACAAAAGTCAAGTCTGTAAGTAAAAATCTTGAATGGCAAGAAGTTTGGGATTTATAGGAACTGGGGTGCTACCGATGAATTTTAATTAAGGACAAAACATGCCAAGATTCTGTTGTAAAATGGAAGCAAGAGGAGAAGTGGATAGGAGATGGTGGAGGTTGAAAACAGACCCATAGGAGGTTAAAAAGAAAGATGGTGAGTGCCTGAAGAAGTTCCCAGCAGGGGCTGGGGATATAGCTCAGCAGCACAGCACCTGCCTGGCAAATGCGAGGTCCTGAGTTCCATTCCCGGTACCCCCTTCCCCAAAAAAAGTTCCCGGCAGGATGTAAAGGAGAAGATGGGTTTGAGAAATCTGAGATAGAGCATGTGTAACTGGATATGGGGAATAAGGAATTTCAGAGGTGGTGGCGAGGGGAGGTATTTAGCAATGTGGGACAGGGCATTCAGGGCAAGGAGACTGGAGACCAATCTTTCTCTTCTACTTGCTTTCCTTTCTTGTTTTGTGATATATTTTCAAGTATCCCCCCATGATTCTGATGCACTCTACAGTTTTAGAATCAGAGCTATAAAGAGACGAAATATTACAAAGGATGAACACAGAATGTTGGGTCCTCCCATAGTTTCTGATTCAGTAGATCTGGCATTAGGCCCAAGTTCCAACAAGATCCCAAGTGATGTTGATGCTACTGGCCCAGAGACCAGCCTTTAGAAGATCAGCTCTGTAGCTCTGACACGTGTCATTTCTTTGGCACCCTGTGCCATCATTTTCCTACAGGTCCACCTCTTACACTGAGAAAACGTGGGGCAAGAATATAAACTGAAGCCCATGTGCCCCATCTGTGCAGTGTTGAAGTTTACAGTTTCATCTGTTGGGGTTTCACATTGAGACAGTGGCATGAGAAGTGGGACCCAGCCCTGCTTCTGTTTCTACCAGAGCTCAGTTTCTGGGCTGCATTTGGTGGTTTCTGTCCTCTAACTGCCTACCAACTGTGGAGATACCCAAACCTGCTATTGAGGCTCCCTTCACCCCCACCCCATCTACCACCCAATAGCTGACCCTTCATCACTCCTTAGATAATGAGATTACTCCATAGAAGGACCAGAGGAAGAGGCCTGCGCAGGCCCATGAAGTAGGCTTAGATTATTTGGATTAAAAAAAAAATCCCAGGGTCCCAGGAGGTAGAGTTTTGGCTACGAGGGGTGCCCAGGATCCAGGTGGGTGCATCTCCTTGGTCCTGGTGCCGTCACCCTGTGGGAAAGGGTACAGCTGGAAGAGGATGAGAGCAGAGTCCTGTGAAACACAGGTCCAGGCCAGCGTCCCTCTGGCCTTGGCTAAGGGGAGCTCACTTTCCTAACCGTTCTGGCTTCAAGTGCTCAGCTCCTCGCTTTGGCTTTTCTTCTTCACCTCAGCTGCTAACCCATCAAATGTTTATGCTCCTCAGAGTTTTGGCCTTCTGCACCAGAGGTTCTTAACTGGAGGGGTGACTATGGATAGGCTTTAGGAAAATACGTGAAACTCTGAGAAGGAATTCAAAATCTTTGGAGTCTAAGTGTATTTCTCTGAGAGGAAAAAGCCATCATTGCCACTGTTTTTACAAATGAGAAATATTTGTGATCACGCCCCCAAAGGTTAAGAACTACTGCAATATAGACTGTTTTAGATTAGGTATATATTGATGATGAGAAGCTTAGTTTGTGGGTCTTCATTCTATTCTAAAGAGACTGCAACCTCTCCTTAGGACTCTATACTGGAGATCAAGCTAGTTTCGGGCTTTCTTACCAGTATCTTTCATACATCCCATCTTGAAATTGAAAATTGAGCCTGTTATCTCCCCTAAATATGTTCTGGTCTTCTATGTTCTCTTCAGCACATTGCCTTGAAAAACAACCAATTACATAAATGAGAAATCTGTCAGCCATCCTAAACCTCTTTCCCTAACATCCCCACATTCAGTGTGTCCTGTATCTACTCATTTTTTCCTCAAAATCACTTTCACCTCTTTCCTCCAAATTGCCACTATACTAACTCCAATAAAAATTAATTTTATCTCTCACTCAGGAAATCTTGAGGGCTTAGAATGGTAGTTTCCTACCCCTCACATGGAATGGGATGTAAAGAGGACCGGGAAGATCAAGGACGAGAAAGGAATTTCAGAATGTCCAATCAAAACTGGTCAAGGAATTTCCACATAATGGCTAAGACTAAACCTATGATGAACCCTTGTAACCAAATGCAGTGGTGCAGCAGCCTGTAATCTCAGCACTCAGGAGGCTGAGGCAGGAGGATCGCTGGGACTTCAAGGCCAGCCTGGGCTACATAGTGAGTTCAAGGCCAGCCTGCACTACAAAGTGAGACCCTGCCCCCCATAAATAAATACATGCATAAATAAATAAATGAGGTGATACACTTAAACACCTTTCTTCATTCAATTCTATTACTGTATTTCTTCCACTACTGTGAATTTTCAAGACTAGCAGTTCTGAAAAGTGGCATTATTCCTATTTCTGGGTCAGTATAATAGGCTCAAATAATAGCTCTGAGATCATAAATGGAGCATTTGATACTCCATTAGGACACAGAAAAAAATCAATGTAGAAGACATTAAAACTGTTTATTTTCCACTCTAATGCTAGTTTTAACTGTTCTGAAATAAAGGCAGATAGAGTGGATAGCAATACTATCTTACGTGAAATATACCGGGGAGTGCTGTGCCTAAATAGTGTCTGCAAGAGAAGAGGGAAAAAAAAAAAAACAAAACTCTAAATGGTAATTTGGGCCATCAAAATTCTTCTGCTTTGAAGTCTTTGAAATTGAAGATAAATATCCTGCAGTTATCTGCATTTAGAAACTGGTACTAGAATTATGTACAAATACTTTAAAATGTTAAGTACGTAATGGGGTCTGAATTTTACTAAAGAATATTCTGTGAAAAATACGGCCTCCTGATAAGTTATTGTAAACTCTGACACTAGTTGTGATCCTGAAAGTCTATGGACCGTGAGCTACTCTAGGAATAGTGGTTTCTGAATCAAAGATTGTCATCCATACCCTCATTGTACAGATGATGACATGCAAACTAAACGGATAACTGACTTCCCCAAGGTTGAAGTTAAAAATAAACAGAATTTTTTTGCATGATTTTGAGTCCAAACATCTCAAATGGACACAAGGATAGAAAGCTAAGTGTGATAATCAACCAGTTTGTTGAGACTTCTATGATCACTTACCTCACAGGACAATTT
This sequence comes from Erethizon dorsatum, assembly GCA_028451465.1. Classification (NCBI taxonomy): domain Eukaryota; kingdom Metazoa; phylum Chordata; class Mammalia; order Rodentia; family Erethizontidae; genus Erethizon; species Erethizon dorsatum. The sequence continues at coordinate 75,651,945 of CM051834.1, forward strand.
TGAGGGCAGCCTTACAGGAGCGTTTGGAAAATATCCAGGCTTCTCCACCTCAGTGTTACCCTCCACCTCACAGAAATTTAAAATGGGGCTCAGAAAGACTAAATTATAGTTCTGGAAAGGGTCAGGAATTGAGCTTGGACCGCAGAAAAACATACTCTAAGAGAAGTCTTAAACTTCCTGGCGCTGGGAGGCGCCAGACGCGCTGTTTTACCTAGAGGCTCATCGACCGGAAGTTCTCTTGCCCTCAACAAAGATGGCGCGCGATGAAGTCAGCCAATCGGATTGTTTCGCTTTGTCCTCCTGGTAGGCGCCTCGTAGGGCTCTGACGTAGCCAAGCCGTGAGGCCCTCCAGTCGCATGCGTCTGACGACAGGCGAAGGGGCGGGGTCTGGTTGGAATTTTGGCGGGTTCGGCTACTGACCGGGAAGCTGTCCCTGCACTGGGCAAGAAGCGCGGGTTCTGGGCGTGCAGGTGAGCCTGGCGCGGCTGTGAGAGGACGTGAAGTAGTCTGAGGGCGAGAGGCGCTGAGCTCTTGAGGGCTGGGTGGGGAGATCTGGACGCCGGAGGCAGCCAGGGCGATCTCCGGACGCAGCCGGGCGGGCCGGGGCTGGGTGCGTGGTGGGGAAGGCGCCCTGGCGCGGGGACTGCAGAACTGTGGGGTCATCTACGTAAGGAGCCGTTGTTCTTCCTTTCAAGAGTACAGTAACTTCTGTGAACGATTGTCAGATGCGTGCTGACGACTTCATTCATTCCTTGGATGCGTCATCTGCTAATCACTACTGCATGCGTACCCTCATGTAGGCTCCCAACTCATTATCTCCTCCCTCTCGAGCCTTGAAGTCTATAAAGAGGACAACAGATAACAAGCAAGTACTCAGTAGTGGACTATGAGCGGTAAGGCAGGGGCAGGGTCAAGTGAAAGGCTGAGGAAAGGGGCCGCCACGTGAAGGGCGGACTGGACAGGCTTAGAAAAAGGCAGACTCGCTGGGCGTGCTGGCGCGCGCCTGTAATCCTAGCACTCGGGAGGCTGAGGCAGGAGGATCCCCGTGAGTTCGAGGGCAGCCTGGGCTACATAAGCGAGTTCAAGGCCAGCCTGCACTACACAGTGAGACCTTGTCTCAGAAAAGGGGGGGGGACCGAAGAATGGGGGACTCCAGAGAGCTGCTTGACGCCTGAAGGCGGTGCAGTGGTTCAAGAAATGGAAAGCAGGCTAGTCAGGCTGGAGCAAGTTTGGGAGATGGGTGGAGCTGAGTGGGATGGAACAGAGGAGGAAGTACGAATAAGCGAGAGAATATCCATCTCCTCTCAGGCTTTGTTCTAAGGGCAATGGAGAAGCTTTAAAGAACTCAGTTACGGAAATACCGTGATCTTATATATATTCCTAAAGAGTTATTAAGGGAGGGAAAGATTACTGTGTCTCTCAGCACGCAGAGTAGATTGTCAGGAAGCTAATGCAGCCATCCACAGTGGCCCGTATTAAGGTTTTGGCAGCGAGGTTGGAGAGAAGGGGCACACTTAAATAATGCTTTGAAGGTTGAACCCATAGTGCTCTTTGGATGGCCCATAGTGCTTTTTGGAGAGTGAGAGCAAGAGAGCACATGTTTGTTGAGGGGGTGCTGATTGTAGAAATAAGAAAGTTTGCTCCTAACCCTCAAGCGAATGATTCCCCAGTGAATAATAGTGTGTAACACATGATGGGGTCCTTGGAAATGTTGCGTAAATAAAAAGAAAGCATCTTAATTGATTTGACATTAGACTTAGCGAAGTCATTAGTGCACATGTAGGTTAAATAATAACCTTGCGGTTTTTTTTTTTTTTTTTTTTTTTTGGTGGGTACCGGGGGTTCGACCTCAGGACCTCGCGCGCCAGCAGGCGCCCGTGCCGCTGAGCGATATCACCGGCCCCTTTTTTTGTATGTGGGTTCCGGGAGTCAAACTCGGGCCCTCGCGCTTGCAAGGCAGGCGCTTAAACCGCTGAGCCATCTCACCGGCCCTAACCTTGCGGTTTTAAAGGTCACAGTCAATGAAAAAAGGAAAGCACACAGAATGATCTGGCTTTAGTTTAATTAACTGTGCTAAGTATTCCTCTGCACTTTGCTAGCTAGTGATGAATTAAAATCCTGACTGAGGCTGGAGCTAGTTAGAATCACACACTAAGCTGCTGTAAGTAAGGTAGACATCAGATGCATTGTAATAAATAAAATGAGATAATAGCCCTAATATTTAGAGCAGCCCCAGTAGTTTTTGTCCACAGTTTGTCTCCTCTGTGTAATCTGGCATCGTATAAACTGTGCTTCAACTGAGTTTTGTAAACAGTGTAAAGACAAGTAAAAGAGGGCCGCTTATGAACTAGAAGGGGGGTGCGTTGGCCAAGGGGCGAGAGGGAGAGAAAAATGTCAGATTCTAGATGAATCCTAAGATTAGACCCCATAGGATTTGTGGGATTCTGGATTTGTTGAATGTGCATCATGAGGAAAAAGGGAAGACTCAAGGGTAACTTTTCTAATGTTGATTTCCTACAGCCAAGGTTTGACAGTATTCATCTCCTGAGCACCTGATCTTCCTTCAAAGTTCCTGGTCACAACTGTTATCTTGATGATGGATGGTAAGGCCTGGCCATTTTCTTAATTTCTCTTTGTTTCATGGAAAGCTACCCTTTTATCCACACACTTGTTATTCATTATATTGGGAAATAGTGCAAATGCAGTTCTCTTTCCTAATACTACTAGCTGGCATGTACTTAAATGTGCCAAGCACTGCTGTAAGGTCCTTCTATATATTAACTGGTTTAATCCTCGTGGCTACCGTATTTCATACACAGGAAATCGGGGATGCTTAGTATCCTGTCATTGGTCAAACTGTCACAGTAGGGATTTGAACAAAGCAGTCTTGACTTCAGAACTCATTTGATGCTCCAACTTAAATTCTTCTAGTCTTTTCTAATTGGGTTTGTTTTTCAGGGATGTGTACATAATGTCCAGTAAAGAGATAACTGCTTTAATCAGCAAAGCTCAGCCTAGAGCAGCACAAAAATGATTATGTTGGTTGTAAAGAGACCTTCACAAGTAAAACACATTGTTTTTCTGGTTGTATAATTGAGTCCATTGTCTGCATCTAGATCTTTTTAAAAGTCAAGTTTAATACACTTTTGCCCTTAAAAAAAAATGTAAAACCAGCTGGGCGTGGTGGCGCACGCCTGTAATCCCAGTATTCGGAGGCTGAGACAGGAGAATCGCTCCAAGTTCAAGGCCAGCCTGGGCTGCATAGTGAGTTCAAGGCCAGCCTGCAATACAAGGCAAGACCCTGTCTCAAAAAAGCCAAAAAAACAAAAAAAATGTAAAACCAAATGTTGAAATTCATCACACTGTGTTATACATGAAACTGGCTGCCCTATAACGTAATGATAGTTTCCTGTTTCCTAAAATCACCAAATTGCCCACAGGGTAGTTTGTGTAATACAAAGTATAACTTTTTTCTATGAGATGGCCACTAATAAGAGGTACATGGATATGTGCTCTCTTAAGCAATCATGGTATCTAGTCAGAAAATCTCATTTGGTTGGTGTGCAATCTCACAATTTAGCCAATATAGAGGAAATTAAAAAAATTCACTGTTGAATATCGTTCCTGCTTTCATTTTTGTAGAGGGAGCAAGATAATAAAAATGTTTTTAAAAACCAAAAAAGCAAAAAAAGAAAAACAAAAAAACTGCCTTGCCAGGTAGTTGGTAAAATGAGAGACAATAGAATGACTGTATACTGATGGGAAGGTTCCAGAGGAAAGGGAAAAATTGATGATGCAGAAGAGTTTGGTAATAGTACAGTGAAGTATTTGGGAAGCTGGACTCAGGAATGGGATCCAGCATATAAATGGAGGAACTGGCTATAAATAAGACGAAACACTTTGTTTGTTGTCATAGGAGGGAAAGATAAGAACATATGTTCAGATTTGGTAGTGAAAGAGGAGGGAGATGATTGCTTCTGGTTTTCTGGTTTGTTTTGTTTTTCTGTAAAATACAAGATCATCAGCTGAGAGTAAATAGGGAGGAGGAGATAGAGAGGGCTTGAGAAGAGACAGTGTGAAGTGTAAAATGGAAAGCAAATGTATTAGGGAAGCGTGGGATTTTTAAGCTGTGTTGGATGCCTGTTTATTTTTAATGTGCATAAATTTAAATTTCAACCAACCAGCATGGCAGCGAGTCTTTCTGCAGTAACATTCCCCATCTGGAGTGCTGGCGTGGAGATGGAAGTTGGTTGGATTTAGTCGGGGTCAGGTTTTGTCAGGGATCATGACGGCATGAGAGTGAAGCAGGGAGTTTAGAGTCTTTGGAAAGCAGTCATTGTAATGATAGGTCCAAAGTGAGGACATGAGGGTCATCGATGGTGATAGCAAAACCCTTGTAGGGAGTTCAATGGGTCGGACATCTTCATCATGTTGAAGAAATGCTGAGTGGGATACTAGAGTGAGTGGGCTGGAAAGATAGGATGTGGGGGTCAGGGGGATGCTTGAAATCAAGAGCAGTGATTGGTACAAAGGTTGTACCTTTATTGTGATTGACAAGCAACGACTTTAGCAGTGTGCAGCTAAGATGGCAGGGACAAGGTCACTGAAGGAGACCAAGATGTTGGCTGATCTTCTTTAGGGGTGCTGAAGTGCCTGAGCATGGTGGTACCAGTTAGAGATGGAGCAGACGGACCACTGGGGGGCAGGGCTGAGGGAGATGAGTAGGTGACACCTACAAGGAGGAGTTCTTAATGGCAAAATCTGGTGTCACAAACATCAGAGGAACTGTGGTCTTAAAAAAGGGTGAATGGTCCCAAAGAGACAGCAATAAGCACGGAAGATGTCAGGACCCTGAAATTGATCAACAGATATTTATTACACAGACAGTATGCATGGAACAGTACTGGAGACATTGCAGTGTGAGATGTGAATAAATTCTACTTAGGCACAGCCAGATTTCTGTTGTAGGGTTCACTGAGGATGTAGGGAAACTTGCGAGTAGTAGGTTATGAATTCCAGAGAGTAGATCCCAATGATTTGGGAACAAAGAGGCAGGAAGATGGGGTCAGCATAACATGAAGACAGATGGTTTTTGATGTTGCCCAAAGTAAACAAGGATGGGAGGCATAACAGGATAAGCCCTGGTTATCTCACAATGAAGGTGGGTTTGAGGTGGGAGAGGGTGAGGTTCAGGCAGCATTTTCCACCTGTGGCTTCCAGTGCGTGGGCCAAGGCTTCTAGGGGTGCACTGTCTTTGGCAGCTTAGGAATGAGAGGTAGTGGAGGCCTCTCAGCCAGCTACCTACAGGGTTATAGCAATCTCTGGAGCACAGGGGGATGGCATTGCATCTTCTCTTTGCCTCACACTGCAGACTTGGAGTCTTTTGTTTGCTTGTTTGTTTGAGACAAGGTCTCGATACGTAGTTCAGGCTTGCTTTGAACTCACTATGTAGCCCAGGCTGATTCTCCTGCCTCAGCCTCTCGTGCTGGGACTCTAGGTATGTGCCACCATGCCCGGCTTTGTAATGGAGACTTTTTTCACTAAGAAATTTGAACTAATTGTTATATAACATCTGACTCTAAGGGTTCGGTTTGTCCTTCGTTCTAGGCCAGTGATGGCGAATGCTTTAGAGCTTTCAATGATACAGACAGCCCACTGCTAATACAGACAGCCACCACTGTTCTGGGCCTTAAGCCTGGCTCTCGGCTCTCTTTCTTCTGCTGAGGGAGTGTAGGATGGTGGAAAAGACCTTGGTTTGCTGATCTAGTGGATAGATTTCTGTAGTGATCTGCTCCGTCCTGTGACCCTGAACAAGCCCTTACCCTCTCAGACTTTAGCCCTTTTCTTTCGGATGAGGGGATGGGTCAATATCCTTAACGTTTACATTAAATACCTGATTTTATAGAGGAATGTTGCCCAAATACGGGGGAGAGGGCATGAGCAGAGAAAATAAACAAATGAGCTGGGTGTGGTGGCAGATGCCTATAATCCCAGCACGGTGCGAGGCCAAGCAGAAGAATCCTAAATTCAAACCGAGCCTGGGCAGTTTAGCAAGACTGTGTTGCAAAATGGAAGATAAACGGGCTGGGGGTGTAGCTCACTGGGTTCAATTCATAGTCCTGGTGGTAGGGTTGGGGAGAAAAGAAATAAGAAATCTTCAGTAAATGTAAGCAACTTTTACCTTCAGTAGTAATCCAGGAAATGTCAACCAAAACAGTGAGATGCTTTCCAAAATCATTTTGGCAAAAAAATTTTAAGGTATTGGTGAGGAGAAATACTACTTGCTTACAGTGCTAGCGAGAGTACTTCCACTTGGAGAACAATTTGGGAACATGGAGTGAAATTGGAAATGGGTACAGTATACCCAACAACCCAGCAAGTCTGCTTCTGAAACCCGATCCCAAGATCTTGCATATGCGTGATGCAAGATATAGGACACTTATAGCATACTTAGTAGTGGGGAAAAGTTGGAAGTAGCCCATATGTCCTTTATTGGAAAATGGTGCAGTGTTACTATAGAATATGAAGCCAGGCATGGTGGTGCACAATTATAATCCCAGTACTGGCGAGGCTGAGGTGGGAGGATCGTCACGAGTTCAAGGCCAGCCCGGGCTACATAGTGAGTTCAAGACTAACCTGAACTACATAGCAAGACCATGTTTCAAAAAAAAAAAAAGAAAAGAAAAGAAAATATAGACTCTGACACAATAATTAAAAGAAGTAAACTAGAGCTGTATATTTCAGTTTGGATTAACTTTACAAATTATGCAGAATGACCAATGGGTACAGAATAATACATACAATGTGGAGGTTTTAATGTAAATATTTCTAAAGCTGCCTAATATTATGACTACCTACAAATTCATGTTAATGTTAACAGTGGCTAATTCCAGGTGATAAATACGAGTGCTTTTTGCATACCTTTTTATCTTTAAAAAGTTGTCTCAGCAGACTGGTGGCACACATCTGCCGAGGCATGAGGGTCATAAGTTCAAGTCCAGCCTGTGCAACTTAGTGCGACTCTGTCTCAAAAGAATATTTTTAAAAAGGGTTGGGAATGTAGCTCAGTGCTATGTGGGTTCCATCTTCAGTACCAAAAAAAAGTAAATAAAGAAAAAAATATTTTAAACTTAAAAAAAACTTAAGACATTTAAAAAGTGAGGGAATCTACACAGCTGGGACCTCAATCTGTTTTGCAGTCATTCCTTTGCTGGTTGACTCTCATGGAAGTTGACATGCGGGAGATTGGCTCATTAATTAAAGTAGCGGAGGTGGAAAGTTCTAGCCCAGTGTCTGGCTGTCTTGTCACCTGTTACGACTGAGGAGGTTCTCTTGAGAATCTGGGCAGCTTGAAGAGGAGACGCAGGTTGTGGAAATGTCCAAACACACCTATATTCTCTGCTGCTCTACTCAGCTGCCCCACCGTCTCTGTAGTCCTCAGCCATGTAGGCCTCAGCCATTCCTCGTGGCAGTCTGCATTTACAGCAAAATACACAGCAGGACAGTGGCTATGAGCCAGTCATGGCTTGCTTACATCAGCTATTTACAGAGACCAATGAGGTGCATCGCACTGAAATCTTGCTGACTTGGGCTTAATGTCTACTGGAAATCACCTCCCTCCACACACACACACAGCCTGAACCAAAGTGTAGCCATCCTAAGCTTCATTTTTGCTTACACCCACCCCCTTCAGGCTGAGGAATATGATTTATAGTGGGTACAGAGGCCCACAGGGCCCATCCTTGTGCCCACATGACATAACAGCAATACTAGGAGGGCTCACTGTAGGCCATCGCAGAGTCCCTTGCTCATGGGCATAGTCACTTTTCAAGGCCAGGCTGGGGGACACACTCAGCTGGCCCAAGGCTGGGAGCCAAATTAGCTCTCCCGCTTTTTGCAGATGTCTCATCTAATCCCTTTTCCTGGGCCCAGGGCCCCTGGCATCTCCAAGGAGCTGAACGCAGGGGCTTTCTCCTGTTGGGCTGGCCCTGCTCTGAACGCCTCACGGGGAATGGAAAATGGCTCTCCTCTCAAGGCAAACCGCTCTTTTCTTGTGGTCTTTAGTGCACTACACAACCTGTAAAACTGTACAAGTTGCCCTGCCGGCCTTCCTATAGGCCGAGCCCTGGCCTGTCTAGTTTATGTGTTTATCCTTTTCTGTGTGGCCTCTGATAGGTCTTGGCCCCACACAGGCTGATGGCCAACCAGCCACACCGTGGCCCTTTACATAGAAAGCTGTAGTGTCAGGCCCGTCAGTGCCATGGTAAGGGGTCCTCTTCCTGGGGGATCATCCCCCACATGACCCCATTGACCATTGACCTCTCCTGTCTAGTACCAGCATTACACTAAATACTGTCTGTTTCTGGCTGTACAGCAACAGTCGTCCACTGTGCGGGGGTCCCACAGCTCAGCCCGTCTACATGTCAGGCACTTGCTGGTGTTGCTAGCTGACCATCCTCGTGAGGGGTTTCCTTTGGCTCCTCCGGTGGATGGGACGATGGTGCAGCATCGTCTGTGTACTCCACCAACCCTGACACCTGCCGTAACTCTGCAGGCAGGGCACTCTGGTATCTGAATATGCTGTCTGGCCAGCATTGGTGCTTACGTGATCCCTGTCTCAGGGACTGGTATCTATGAGCATGGCCACCTGGCTGCTGGGTAGGTGGCTTGTACCTTTATGGGGGCCGCACTGGTGATTACAGGCCTGTCAGGCCGCCTATACAGCTGCTAGTTGTTTCCCTGTGAGGAAACAGCAGAACACCACCCCTTTTTATAATTGTGACTAACATCCCAAAGGCATGCACAGCTATCTGTGTGTTGCCACAAACCCCAACCCCCCCCCCAAGTGATTACATGAGTGTTCAGTTCATAGGGGTTCCAAGGTCGGCCACCTGCAGGGCTTGTGCCTGCTGCAAAGCCAGCTTTGTCATCCCAATGCTTTCTTGGCAGTTTCTGCCTATTTCAGGTTATACCCTTTTAACCCTGGTTGTACAAAGGTTTTAAGCTCTGAGCTAAATGGGGAATAAAAGCCCCCTCCCATAGCCCAGATGCCTTAGGGAAGTCTGTAACTGTTTCACTGTGTTGGGAGAGAGCACCTCTGCATTTCACCCTCTGGTATTACCTCTGTCCCACCTGACCAGACAACTCTCAGAACTTAACAAACAGCCCAGGTCCCTGCCCCTTGGCCTCATTGATGGCCCATCTCCATGCCGCCAGGCACAGCTGGGGACCATGAACAGCATGCAAGAGAATCGGAGATTAACGTATCATCAACATAATGAAATAACTGCACATCTCATGGGGCTGACCATACAGCCAAGTCCCTTGCCGTCAGCACCCCCCACACAGTAGGGCTGTACAAGTAACCCTGTGAATGTCCCTTGCCTTTCATCTCATGTGGAGGTGAACTGTCCCTGCAACTTCAACCCCTGGAGGAGGTCCACCCCCAGGATGTCCTCAGGTACCAGGGAGTTGTGCCCGGTATAGGCTCGAGGGACAGACAGCCTATACTCAGTCACAGTTACTGGTTTTACTTTGACGGTACATCCCCCTCATAGCCACCTCTACAGGTCGTCTTACCCAGGAACTTAGCAGGATTGCCGTAAATCAGGCTGCAGTCTGTCTTGTGTCTACTAAAGTGAGCATGTGATGCACATTTGTTGGGAGCCAATAAATACCAAGCACACCGTGAGTCCCCCAGTCCTCCGGCGTTCCTCTTAACCGGGCACCTCGGCCCTGCCGCTGATCACAATTAAACACCTGCGTGGTATCATCCGCAGAGGCCAGGTAGTCCTGCAGGTTTATGGCCTGGGCCTCAACCATTTGCTTCCCCTGGGGAGCCTTCCCTTTCTGGAATTGCTGATCAGAGCATAGTTGCTTTGAAAGGGTTAACAACACATTATTTGGCTGTTCTCAGTCTGCTTGGCTCCTATTTCTTTACTGCCCCAACTCCTTGCTCAGAGTCTCTTGCAGCTGCACTGTAGCTACTGCCTCTACTGGCCTTGGGCTCGCTCCCATCTCTAGATAAGCCCACTGGCTCCTGGCGACTGCCAATTCCAGATGCCCCACAACCTTTTAGAGACCAAGTGCCAAACTGCAATCCAAACCCATTTATTTATCACCATGTGCCAACACTGCAATTAAACCTGAATACTGTGGTTTTAGTTGAGAAAAATAAACTGTATTAACATCTTTTGTCTTAAAAACACAATAACGCGTGCCATAGATTCACCACCACTGCTAAACCTATCTATCTTTGGCCCTGGGAGCCACAACTCAGGCATTTGGCAGGATCTGTCACCTGCTGCTTTCCTTGTAGTGGCTAAGCCTGGGCCCTGGGCCTGCCTCCGGCTCTGACGTAGATTCTACTTGTAGCTCTGGTGTGGACTCCATGCTCAGGCCTGAAGCCCAGGGAGGTGGCTCCCTCCTGCCCTTGGCTCCACCGTGGCTCTTCTTTACCTTTGTGGCCTCACTGCGCCACAGCTCGCTGCTTTATTCTCTGTGTCATCATCCGATGGGCCTTCCTGCAGAGCAGCAGCTCGGTCTCTTCAGGTCCCGAGCTTTCTGTGTCAGGGATCTGTTATCTCAGCAGTGTGCATTCTTTCTGGACACCGTTGACAAGCAGCACATGTCTCTTTTAACTCTTTGCTGTGGGCTGTTCTCTTCGTGAGGCTTCTGCCGTGGCCTGGGCTCTGATGAATCCCGCTGCGCTACACCAGCCGTCTTGTCACCAGTTCAGACTGGGGAGGTTCACTTGAGATCCTGGCAGCCTGAACTTGTGGAAATGTCTGAACATGCCATTAGTCTCAGCTGCTCAGCTCAGCCACTACAGACTATTTTCTGTAGTCATCGGTCGCTTAGGCCCCGCAGCCCTCGTGGCAGTCTGCATTTATACCAAAATACACAATACTATGGTAGCCATGTGCCTGTAACGACCTTGGTTGTAGCAGTTATTTACACCAAGACCAACGAAGTACGCTTGTGCCCAAATCTTGCTGACTTAGACTTTATGTCCACTGGAAATCACCCCTCCACGCACAGCCTGAACCAAAGTGTAGCCATCTTAGGCTTCATTTTTCCTTAAGCTGGCTCACTCTAGGCCCCAAGCAAATATTGGTCCCTTCTCCCGGGGATAGGAAAGAGAGACACAAAGAGAACAACAAATCTGCCAGGCAAAATGGTGAACCTCTAGATTCACTTTAATTGCCACAGTAATGTTGAATCTTTGAGTCAGCTATGCTTGGCATTAGTGGTTTTTCTCCAGTAGGCTTAATTTCTCTCCTTTCTGCTCTGTTGCCTCTAGGGGAGGAGGACGATTTGTCTCTGCTGACGGCCCTGCTGGAGGAGAACCAGTCGGCCTTGGCTTGTCATGCAGAAGACAGGAACTGCTTGCCCCAGGAGGATGGTGGACCTGACCCATATGACGAGCTCTTTGATGCTGATGGCGACGGTGAATTGTACACAGAAGAGGCTGAGGTTGGAGACATAGGAAACACGGCAGACCAGAAAGAAAATTTGGCCACTCTCTTTGGAGATGTGGGGGACTTAACAGATGAAGAAGGTCCTGTACTGCAGCCAGCTGAAAACAATGTCCTCCCTGCTCCTGCCCCTAATCAAGAGAAAACCAGTCAGCAGCTGCAAGGTGCCTAACCAACCACTTGCCTTCTCTAATTTCCTTATGTTTAACTAGATAAAGACCATGAGTTTGACAGTTTTCATCAAAATAGCTACTGATTCAAGGGTGCATTAGTGTATGAGTTGGTAGGTGAAACCCTTAGGTTTAGCAGGTGCTGAAGTACCTGCCAACCTCCTCCTATCATTGCCAGCCATAGCTGATGTTCCACACTGACACTCTTTATGCTTGTTACAGAGTAATATTATAGTGCTTTAGCATTCATGTGCATGTAGAACCAGGGCAAGGCCAGGCAACTGCTGCATATTCTGTTGGAACAGGGGAACACTCCTGAACCAAAGCTATTGGCTATGATGTTTCAATTTACAAAATAAATATAATCATTTCTTGATGCCTAAAAATGTTTTACCCATCTGTGTGCACCTAGGACACCTGCAGTAGTACAAGTGTTTAAGATATTAGAGACTTGATTACTAGAAATTAAAAGGTTTATTTCTCTTGAGGGACCACTTTGAAGTATAAAAATTAATCAGTATTAAAAATTAATCAGCATAAAATTCATATTAAAAATTAATTTAGGTGACTCTTGTGAGCCTCAGGGTTTGGGGCAAGGGATGGATATACAAGAATATTGCTAGCATTTTTCTCATGTTTAATGTTTTTTCCCACGGTTCTTATGTCAATATATTTTCCTTTCCTTAGATGAATTAAGGAAGCTGCAAGAGCAAATGAAGTCCTTACAAGAACAGCTAAAAGCAGCCTCAATTAAACAGCCTGAAGGTCCAGCCTCTGTGCATAAATCCCCTGCTCATAAGACTAACTTGGACAATAGTATGTATTTTTGCCCTGGCATCTGGCACAAAAGATTTTAAGCCCCTCTGTAAATTAGCTTTACTAATTTCTTTTCTATTTAATTAAGAAAGTAAGACCACGCGGCCCCCACTTAAGGAGAAGAAAGTTCAGAGAATTCAGGAGTCGGCGTGCTTTTCTGCGGAGCTTGATGTCCCTGCTCTACCCAAAACTAAGCGGGTGGCTCGGATGCCAAAGACCTCTCCAGGTGTGGTACTCGGGCCCTGCTGCTGCTTCACGCTGCTCTGGCTGTGTTTGAAATATACTGCAGCTCTCCTGCACTTGTGTTAGTGGGCGTGGGTCTGTCTCTTGCTGTGTCTGTCTTATCTCCCCACTGAGAATGGTAAGTTTCTTGGCAATGAGAGCCATATGATCTATTGTGCTCGTCCCCTATGTCTCAAAGTACTATACTTAGAACATGCTTAGGTACACAGTAGGTGTTTACTCAGTAGTTCATAGGTTCACTTTGTTAGCCTTGTTTTACTTGGACTGCAGTAAGTATAACGACTAGATTGAATTCTCATGCTGGAAATCTGGAGATTTTATCTTTTCGAGATCAGGTACATCTTATAAAGTAGTCAAGTTTTGTTTGAAAGTAGGTTGTACGGAGCCAGAGGATCCATTCTTTAGAAACGACTTCTTTGCCAGGAATATAGAAGGTAATAATACAAAAAAAAGAAAAAAAATATGTTTATATGAAAAGGATTTATAAGCCCCATGTATTGGTTTTATTGTGTTGCCTCAGTTTGCCCAAGGTTACTGTTCTTCAAAAGACCTAAGACAAAATGGTCCAGAGATAATGCAGCTTAGATGAAGCAACATTTTATTGGCCAAATTTGAACAATTGAAAATTGTTCAATTGAATTGAATTGTTTCAATTCAATTTGAAAATTGAAAAACATTTTGAACATCTTTGGCTTATGACTCACTCGTGGGGAACTGCTGGAGCCTTTAATTATCCATATTAATTTCATAGCAAATTGTATATCCAGTTTATCCATTTATGAATATTGTCTCCTCATGAGACCTTTGACATTACAAAGGTGTGTCATTGGGCAGTGTCTGAAGTTTGGTTTTGTGGGGTGTAGTTCTAAAGTTCTAGAGTTGTCCTGTCCCCTGGACCAGAAACAATGATCCAAAGTCCCTTTGAGGGTAAACAATATGCTCTTTCATAAGAGGGATTGTTGTCTTATTATGGAAAGTGCCAAGCTTTCTGATCTTTGAGAGCATTCTAAATATTTCTAAAACAGGAAGGGTAAGCACATCCAGGACATTTAATGTGTGTAGTATTTAGCAGAATATGTTGGTCCCCTTTTCTCTCCCCCATCTCACACATAAAAAGAATGGAATGAAATGAAGTACAACAAGAAAGAAAGAAGAAAGGGGAATTAGCTTGGGAGATTTCAATGGAGAATTTGTTGTGCGCACAAATATCTACTGTTTATTCCTGAAGGGGGGCTTTTACTCCTGTGTGGTAACTACTGCAGTGTGTACGTATAGTGAATATTCAGTGAAGGTCATGGAATAGAATAATAGTGTTTTAAAACTGTACTGTCTAATACAGTAGGTATTAGCCCCATGTGTCTATTTAAATTAGAAGGAGCTAGGCTTATATCTTAGTGGTAGACCACTTGCCTGGCATGTGTGAGGCCTTGGGTTTGATCCCCAAAACTGCAAAAAAAAAAAAAGAATAAATACATAAATTTGAGTTAGAAACTCTCCACAAAACTGCAAGTCACGTTTAACGTGGTCAGTGGTCACATGTGACTGGTGGCCACCACTATACTGGACTAGTATAAAACATTTCCGTCACCACAGAAAGTTCTGTTGGCCTGCACTACAGAGATGTGGAGCGGTCTTGTGGGCTTCCCCTGTTCTCTCAAGATCTGATCGTCGTACATGTTGATTAAAAATGAAACAATTGTGTAAGCAGATTTTGTACTTTATCAGCGTTTTTTTTTTTTCCCCATTTAATTCTTATGTTAATTTTCCAGAACCCAAAAGCTCATCTTCAGGGATGACAAGTGCACCCTCCCAACCACTCCAGACTACTCCTGGGAAAAAACACAGTGGGATGACTGGAGGTCGGAGCTTGGGGGAACCAGTTCCGCCGGTCTCCATGGAAGCCTTCTCTGGCCTGCGGCTCAGGTCGGTACCCTACTGGGTAGCCCTTCTTCCTCTCAAAGACAGTCTTTCAGAAGCTGCACATTCATGTAGCAGATTCACAGAATACCAACAGCTCTTGAGCTGGACAAAGCTTGCAGTAAGAATAGCAGCAGCACTGAGTTGACTCAGCCCAGTCGCATATGAAATGCTTTAGGAAGGCTTATTCTTATTTATGTAACGAGTAAAGGCTGTTTACCTGTAAAAAGAAAATGGACTAATAATAGTATATTTAATCAGAAATTGACAGATAGAAACACTGATACAAACTATTTAAAAATTTTTTACAGCTTTATTGTAAACTGTTTTTATTTTTTATTTAATTTTTTGCAGTGCTAGGAATGGTAGCATATTTTTAAATGTATAAAGATGTATAGTTTAATAGTATCTATAGTAGTATCTATTAAATAGTTTAATAGTATCTATTAGTTTAATACTAGTTTAATAGTAGTATCTATAGTTTAATAGTTTAGTAGTAGTTTAATAGTAGTATCTATTAATAGTACTATCTATAATAGTTTAATAGTATCTATTAAAGTTTAATAGTAGTATCTTATAGTTGGATAGTAGTATCTTATAGTTGATCTTGTAGTAGTAGTATAGTAGTCTGATAGTAGTATCTTATAGTTGATTTTATAAAATAACATAAAAACTTAGAAAATAAACTTTTAAGGGTAGCTTCTCTTCCAAAGAGAAGCAAAACTTGCTTTAAAAATTACTTTCATGTGTCTACATAAGTAAACCCCCAAGGCACCTATAGATTTCTGCCCATAACATCTCCTCTTACCACCTTGTAAGGTGTCTGATAATCCCTTATTAGAATAACAATCTCTTAATTATTTGTTTCCGAACCTAGGCGACCTCGAGTGTCTTCCACAGAAATGAGCAAGAAAATGGTTGGCCGAAAACTGATCAGATTGTCTCAGATCAAGGAAAAGATGGCAATTGAGAAGCTGGAAGAAATGGACTGGGTGACGTTTGGGGTTATTTTGAAGAAAGTCACTCCACAGAGTACTAACAGTGTAAGCCATGTGTCTTAGTTACTTTTCTCATTGCTGAGACAAAATATCTGACCCCCAAAGTTAAAAGAGGAAAGGTTTATTCCAGCTCACAATTTGTAGGGGTTTTGGTCCATAATCCACTGGCTCCAAGGTAGGGTGGCATGGGAGAGGGGCACCGCAGAGAAAAAGTAGTCCGTGGGCAGGCAAGCAGGGTAGGCAAGTAGCAGGCAAGTGACAAGCGACCACACTAGCCCCCTTTCTGTCCCTTATATTTTGTCCAGGCTGCCCCCCTTAGGGCAGGCAGCACTCACATCCAGGGTGAGACACCCATAATCCTAAGAGCTAAACCATCAGTGGGCTAATTTATTAATCACGCATCCTTAATCCCAGCGTCACACACTCTAGACCCGGCCACCTCTGAAAAGCCCCACCTATGACCTCTGAGGCTTTGGGGGACATCTAGACATGAATCCTAACACCACGTAACTGATTTCTGAGCTGCTTCATCACCGGTTAACACTGGGGACTTATTCTTAATTGTTGCCTGTCAATAAACTTTCAAAATAATTTCTAGTTGCCATGATCCTTAAGTGCTATTCAAGGAGATGTATGTAAAGAATACCTACTTAAAGAGCTAATTGTGTAGGTTTTTTAGACCTTTCATTGTCCAGATCATTCTCATTGTATTTTATTTGTCACTGGTTTGTTTTTGCTTTTGGTTTTTTGAGACAGGTTCTGTCTATGTAGCCCAGGCTGGCCTTGAACTCTTGATCCTCCAGCCTGGGCCTCCCAAGTGCTGGGACCAAGTGCACGAGCCACACCCACCTACTTGTGTCTATTTTTGGTGACTCATGTGATTGTCTCTGTGACATTGTAATCCCTCCTGTGGAGGAAAGGGTCAGTTACTCAGAAAGGCTGAGTTCGCGGATCCTTTGGAGCTTCCTATAGATGTAAGGTATCCAGCGCTAAAGTGCAGCAGTTATTGTCCTGTACCTAGCAGCATGATGTAGTATCTGCCATGTTTTCAAACCTGCTGGTTTTATACGCATGGGATCATCGTGCTTTATCTGTGATCAGCATCTTGTACTGCATTTCTTCAGGTACTTAATAATACCTCTGATACTTTACAAAGTTAAATGAGCTTTTGTTTTTCTTCTAAACTAAGCAAAGATTTAGTAACATGTAATGGAAATCTTTACTACTTTTAATGATATAATTACTGATAAATAATAGACCTGCTGATTTATTTACCTGGGGTCTATTCATGTCAATGAGTTATTAAGTGATAGTCCCTCAGTTCTTCCTATCCTCCTAATGAGGGGTGTGTGTTGGGGGGGGGTCTCATTGGAAAGGCAGTGCTAGCCCACTGACTATACAGACGTGAGAATTAGACCCTTCGCTAACAGTTTGTTCCTAGCTTGCGTTGCTTCATGTTCATCTCTTAAATGAGGAGGGTAATGTTTTTCTACAGTAAAGCACTGGAACCATAAATGGGGTGGTATATGGCACAGTTCGAACATTATTATAAGTAAGAATACATATTCATTCTAGGGGAAAACATTTAGCATCTGGCGATTGAACGATCTTCGTGACCTGACACGTTGTGTGTCGCTGTTCTTGTTCGGAGAAGTTCATAAAGAACTCTGGAAGACAGAGCAAGGTACTGTCGTAGGGCTGCTGAATGCTAACCCCATGAAGCCCAAGGATGGTTCAGAGGAGGTAAGAACTGTGTCTATGATTTGATTTATTGGTTGTCTTTATAAGTTAGCGTGAGTTTTATCAAAAATGTTTATATTAGGCCACCTCCAGACAGTAAGTCAAACGTCTATATTAGTGTCTCCATTAATCTTGTTTTTTATTTGTTCCTTATTGACTAATATTTTGAATTTCTACCTACTCTAAAGTGTTTTATAACAATGACTTTTGTATTATATATTCAAATTAGTTCTAAGATTCCTGGAGTGTTTTGAACTCTTACGCTCAATTTTCCTTAGATCTTTCTCAGAGATATCCATGGTAGCATCAAGGAGGTAGTGCTTTATAGGGGAGGGAATTTTGCTTCATTAGTTGTTACACCTACGGGTGCTGTTAAAATCAAAAGTGAATTTTCATCTTTCCAAGCTTGTTAGAGTTGTGGTACTACCCGTTGCCTCTCTAGTAAATTGCAAAGCTGAACCCACTGAATGGCAGTGGCAATCGCTGTACCCTGACCCAGGTAGAAGCTTTATTTGTACTCAAATTATTTTCAGGAGTGAGGGGGAAAAATTAATTTCATTCTTTGCTTTCACCAGAGAATGACAGCAAATCTTCATCTGTTGGTTAGGAATGTGTTTGGCTGCAAATAACAGAAAAACTTCATTGTGGTTTCTGTTTAACAATAAACAGTGGGATTTATTTTTCTTGAAAATTCCAAACAGGCAGCGTAGTGATATGGCAGTGTCCCTAAAGTCTCCCTGCCTTTCCCTTTTGGCCACAAGTCCCTGGGAGGGAGAACACCATGCGCTGGATACTAACCCCAGGGGAGGACTCTCAATGTGTTACTTAATTTCTCCTAAAATTCCCAGCTGCTCGTGTGTGAGTCCGGTGAGGCAGAAGCCTCACCCAAGTCATATAAAGGGACTTTATTACTTGGAGATACACAGCAAGAAGAAAGACCTTTCCTCCTTGTCTTAGGATGTTGTGTTCTTGACACATTCCGCCTGAGAACTGCAAGCGAGAAGCAGGAGAACTGAGTCAGCCAGGGCCATCCAGGGACCATCCTCTTGCGTTCATGCCACCAGTCGGAAAGAAGCAAAGAGGGAGGGCTTGCAATCTTTGTCCCTCACCAAGTTCCCTCCAGCCCTTGCTGAAGTCTAGTTGACTAGGACTTAGTTATATGACATTGTTAGCTAGCAGGAAGCTAGGAAAACAGGGAGTAGGATCTGTATCTTGAGGCTATTTGGCAGCCCAGATAAAGTCAGGATTCTGATGGCTCAGAGGAAGGAAAAAACAGTCCTGGAAAGACAACTGAATGTGTCTTCTTCACTCTTATTCCTAAAACTGTTTTACAGAGCCCTGGCTTCAGATTCCTTTAGACCATTAAAGCCTTCTTACATCTGCCCCAACCATTCTTTTATCCACTCTTGCTAATAACAGGTCGTGCCTTTGTCTACCTTGAACCCTTAACCTCCTTCCTTTTGACAGGTGTGCCTCTCTATCGATCATCCCCAGAAGATCTTAATCATGGGTGAAGCTCTTGACCTGGGAACCTGTAAGGCCAAGAAGAAGAACGGGGAGCCGTGTACACAGACAGTTAATTTGGTTGGTTTCAACCCTGTGAGGATGGTCTCTGCTAAAGATGAGAGTTATTAGTAACAGATGTGTTATTAGTAACAGATGTTAGGTGCTTTGGCCATAATGACCAAATTGGAACTGAGTTCCCTACTTAACAGGAAGAGCCAAAATGAGATCATTGAATGTGTGGTTAATAATCACCAGTTTAAAAAGCCGACGGCGGGGGAGGTTGGTCAGGAAAAGGACAGGGAGATTTTAACCTTTCAGGAAGTGATCTGTTATTGCCAGCTGACCAGGGGGCACAAGGAGGACAGAATTGTATTTTGCTCTCAATTCTTTGTAGTTCCAGAGATCAAACAGAATGGTGAAATACACTAAAAGCCTTATTTTATCCTAAACTTTAACTCAAAGTATATAACTTTTTAAAGTGCTTTTTATTTACTTATTTACTATTATTATTTTTTAATGTGGGTACCGGGAGTCGACCTCAGGACCTCACGCTTGTGCCGCTGACCAATATCACTGGCCCTTTTTTTCCTTTATGTGGGTATCGGAAGTCGAACTCAGGACCTTGCGCTTGTGCCACTGACTGATATCACCGGCCCCTTTTTTCCTTTATGTGGGTACCGGGAGTCGAACTCAGGACCTCGTGCTTGCCAGGCAGGTGCTTATGCCGCTGAGCTATCTGACCGGCCCCAAAGTGCTTTTTAAAAAAAATAGCGGTACAGTGCCTGCCTGGCAAGCGCAAGGTCGGGAGTTCGATTACCGGTGTCAAAAAAGTAAATAAAATAAATAGCTTCATTGAGTTACGATTCACATGCCAAACAGTGCACCCTTTTATGGTATACAGTAATTTTTAGTATATTCACAGAGTTGTGCAACCCTCACCACTGTAATTTCAGAATTCTCATTTTCATTCCCCCCAACCCATACTCATTAGCAGTCATTTCTCAGTCTTCTTCCCCAGCCCTTGGTGAGCACTAGTCTACTTTCCATCTCTACGATTTGTCCATTCTGAATATTCCATACAATGGGATCACAAAATTTGACCTTTTGCAACTTTTTTTTAACTTAGCATATTGTTTTCAAGGTTCATCCATGTAGCATTTAGCAACACCTCATTCCTTTTTAGGGTGAAATATCCATTGTATGGGTAGACCACATTGTTTACCGATTCTTCCGCTGATAGACACTTGGGTTGTGTCCACGTCAGGCTCTACGAAGAATGCTGCTGTAAGCATTCACTTACAAGCCTTCGTGTGGGTGTGCTCTCCGTTCCGTTCACTGTGTACCTCAGACAGGATTGCTGGGACGGGTGATGACTCCATCTTTAGAGCTGAAGGAACTGCTGGAGTGGCTTGGTGATTGTATATTCCCACCAGCAATGTATAAGGTTCCAATTCCTTCACATCTCCACATCCTTGCCAACTCTTTGTGTTTTTTTTTTTTTTTGGTTGTTGTACTGGGAATTGGGAGTCGAACCCAGGGCCTTTGCTCTAAGCTACATCCCCAGCCCTTTTTATTTTGAGACAGGGTCTTGCTAGGCCACTAAATTACCCATACTTGGTTTGAACTTATGATCCTCCTGCCTCAGCCTCCCAGAGTGCTGGGATTATAGGTGTGGTGTCTTTTTTATTATAGCCATCCTAGTGAACTTGAAGAGGTCCTTCTCAGAGTTCTTTGAAGGCTTAAATGACAACTTTTGGTTTCATCTCATTTTTCCTTCCTTCATAATACATGAACTGGTGAGCAAGAAATAGAAAGGAGAGAGACAGTTAACAAAAAGGAGATTTTAAAAGAAATAGAGATCATAAAAGAGCTGGAACAGCGCATTGAAAATCTATTGTCACCACATCTGAGAGTTCACCAGTACACCAATATGACTTTGCTTCTCTTTGTTTCTTTTACTGAAATGCTAGCTTTTGTCCAGAGAGCAGCTACACAAATAGCTAGAAAAGCTTTGCTAGAAGCCGATTTTTTATTTTTAGTCTTATTTATTTTGTGTGTGTGGCCCTGGGGATTGAACCCAGGGCCTCATAAATGCTAGGCAAGTGTTCTACCTCTGAGCTATGTCGCCAGCCCTTTTAATTTTCTTATTTTGAGGCAGGGTCTTGCTAAGTTGCTTAGCTGGCCTGGAACTCTCAGTCTTCCTGCCTCTGCCTCCTAACTGGGCTTAATTATCTTTTGAGGACAAATTCAGGTACACACGATGAACCATTTTTAGAGCACGCGATTTGGTCATATTTAGCCGTGCAACCACCAGCTCTCTAGTTTCGAAACTTTCCATCACCCCATAAAATCATTCCCGTGCCCTGCTACCGCCATCCCCTTGACACCAGCTTTCTTCATGTCTTCATGGACTTGCCTGTTCTGGGTACATCCTATAAAAGGAATCATATCACATGTGACTTCTTGTGGCTTCCTTCTTTCACTGAATATGTTTTTGAGGTTTCTTGTACAAGCCGATTGTATTTCTATTGTAGAAAGAGGGCAGAAAGGATGAGTAACCTCACTTTTTGCTGGACAAGTGCTTCGAGAGGGACCTGAGGCAGGAGCGTGTCGCTCTGTACTGGCGGGCCTTGGTGATCAGCCAGGAGGCAGGGGTGCGACCTCCCTGGGCCCTGGCCTGCTGACCCGACCTGGCGGCTGCTCTTCCCACAGCACGACTGCGAGTACTGCCAGTACCACATCCAGGCCCAGTACAAGAAGCTCAGTGCCAAGCGAGCCGATCTGCAGTCCACCTTCTCGGGAGGACGAATTCCGAAGAAGTTTGCCCGCAAAGGCACCAGCCTGAAAGAGCGACTTTGTCAAGATGGTTTTTACTACGGAGGAATTTCTTCAGAATCCTACGCAGCCTCGATGTAAGACATTCTTGGGGCTTCTCTTTAGACCAGGGTGGTGCGTGTCTTCTAAGAGAAAGCCTGGTGCCTGGGCTTCGCGTAAGTGTCTGAAGATGCTTGCCCAGGTTTTCTCTTTCCTAGCTGGCTGCCTGTGACCTCTTTAGCTTCGGGTACGGAAGGGAGAGGAGTTGGCTGAGTCCTGCCATGGTGATCCTCACCACAGAGCCCAGGCTTCCTCTGCCTTCATCTGCCCGACTGCAGGCGGTTATGAGTGTTCGTCATGGTGCCCATCCCTGGGGTCATTTCCCTGTGACGTTCAAGTGAGGCCGCAGACGTCTCGGAACCCGTACTTAACTTTATGAACTCGGACACTGCGGCACCTCCCAGAGGGTAGCGCCTTGTGCTACCACTCCTGGTTAGAACATTATTGATTAGGCTATAGTTAATAGCCTATATTTTGCATGCTCCTTATTTCGCCCTTTTTGTTGTTTGTTTGTTTGTTTGTTTTTGAGACAGGGTCTTGCTCTGTAATTCAGGCTGGCCTTAAACTCACTATGTAGCCCAGGCTGGCCTTGAACTTGTGGTGATCCTCCTGCCTCAGCCTCCTGAGTGCTGGGATTACAGGCATGTGCCACCATGCCTGGCTAGTCCTTAATTATTTTCAGATAGATTTCTAGACTTCTAAATCAAAGTGTTCGCATATTTTGTATTTCTTCTGCCTTTGCAGAAGGGCCTGAAACAAATTTGTAGTTTGCCCGTTGTGCTTCTTTTGTTCATAAACCACCCATCTGCGGGCCGTCACATTAGCAAAGCCTGCTTACATGGTGCTTTGAGGAGCGTTGGTAGTTGATGTAAATGCCTTCAGTGTTCTCTGCCTTCTTTACCTAGCAGAGCTTGGAGTCAGTGATTTTCCTTTCCTGGGGGTGGCTCTTGTCATTTCAGTGCAGCAGCCGTTGCTCCTAAAAAGAAGATTCAAACCACTCTGACCAATCTGGTCGTGAAGGGCACAGACGCCATCCTTCAGGAAGCGCAGCAAAGACTCGGTACCTTTGTTCCTTCATCCTACATTTCTTTCTCCACTTCAAAAACTCAGTATCTGTGATTGAGGATGACCACGATGCACACTCTTAAGTGACGACTGCTCACTCCTCAACTGCTTAGTCAGTCATGTGACCGTGGCTAACGGCATCAGACATGGTGGCAGGACATTAAGAGAAAACAGCATGTTGATCTTAGCTGTGTCTTCCTTTTGCACACTTTTTAAAATTTCTTAACGTATCTGTCAGACTCTTGATGGCCAGCATTAGTATCAGTAGGATCAGGCTCCTGGTCAATCCTCTCAGGATATTTTACCTTTTGTTAAAATAGTCCTAGGTCAGAAAATGCCAGCCCACCTTGTACTTGTGGCCCTGGTAGTGACCAGGGCCTAGCATGAGTCCTTGTCTACCCTGTACTTTCCAGAAACAGTGTATGAAATGATCTCACAGATATTAGGTGCTTAGCGTTCCAATCATTACTAGAAATAGCGTATACTTAGATACCCTTGCATATACTTAAGTACTAATCTGATGTTAAAAGTTACGGGTTCTTTATTTTCTCTTGGCATTCCATCTGGTTTATTTATTTATTTTTTAATTTTTATTTTAAAGAGAAAAAAACAATAGAATACAATTTCAAAACAACATAATAGGGGGGCCGGTGAGATGGCTCAGTGGCGTAAGTGCCTGCCTTGTAAGCGCGAGGGCCCGAGTTCGACTCCCGGAACCCACATACGAAAAAGGGGCCGGTGATATCGCTCAGCGGCACGGGTGCCTGTTGGCGCGCGAGGTCCTGAGGTCGTTCCCCCGGTACCCACAAAAAAAAAAAAAAAAAAAAAAAAACATAATAGGAAGGTAACAATGGTTAATACATTGCATACTGTTATCTTTAAATTAGTTACTCAGAGTACAAGATATTAGCATTCAATTGTCCAAAGAACATTAGCACAAACCTTTCTTTTCAATGAACTAACAGAAATTAGTAGTATATCTATCTTAACTATCTTTTATGTATATATATGTTTTTTTTTCTTTTACTTTTCCCTTCTTTTCTCCACTCGCCCATCCTAGTTTCTCTTTCCTTTTGAACAGTTTCTTCCCATTTTACAATATCTAATGTACATTTTGGATCTTATTTACTCTTTCAGCTTCTCACACTAGGGAGACAATATGATGTTTACACATGTGAGTCTGGTTTATTTCACTTATGAGTATGGTCTTGAGTTGCATCCATTTACCTATAAAAGTCTACAGTTTATCCTTCTTCATGGCTGAGTAGTACTCCATTGTATGAAAAGACCACATCTTTTTAATCCATTCCTCAGTTGATGGGCATTTGGGTTGTTTCCAAGATGTAGCTATTACAAATTGTGCTGCTATAAACATGGGTGCAGGGCCGGTGAGATAGGTCAGCGGAGTAAGCACCTGCCTGGCAAGCGCGAGGTCCTGAGTTCAACTCCCGGTACCCACATAAAGGAAAAAAAGGGCCGGTGATATCGCTCAGCAGCACAAGCGCCTGCTGACAAGTGTGAGGTCCTGAGTTTGACTCCCGGTACCCACATTTAAAAAAAAAAAAAAAAAAAAAAAAACATGGGTTCACATATATCACTGTGGTATGATGTTTTTAATTCTTCTGGGAAGATACCCAGAGGGGAATAGCTGGGTCACATGGGACCTCTAATCCTAGTTTTTGATGAATCGCCACACTGATTTCCACAGTGCTTGCACCAGTCTACACTCCCACCAACAGTGGAGAAGGGTTCCTTTTTCCCCACCGCCCCTCCACCATTTGTTATCAGTTGATTTCTTGATAATAGCCGTTCTTTCTGGGGTGAGTACATCTGGTTTATTTACAAATGACTAAATTACGAGCACAGAGTTTAGAAAGTAATACATTATATGACATCAAAAGATCAGATGACATCAAACGATTGGAATTTAGAGTCCTGTAACGTTGGTGTTTACATGTCTCAGGAATACCACAGAAGAGCTTGTCTTGCTCCGAAGAGTTCAGGGAACTGATGGACCTGCCAACGTTTGGAGCCAGAAACTTGAAGCAATTAGCGAAAGCCAAGACTTCAGGTATGGTCAGCTTGCCTGGCCACAGTGTGTATGCCTGACTTCCCTCACCTCCCAAAGAACCCCTCACTTCAGGCTTGTGTTTTAGGGATCCTGGGGAGCCCCAAACCTGCCATCCAGTCTATCTCGGCATCAGCCCTCCTGAAGCAGCAGAAGCAGCAGATGTTGGAGATGAGAAAGAGGAAATCTGAAGAAATACAGAGGCGGTAAGGGTAGCAGACCTAACATTCATTTAGGAATCCTCCAAATGTCTTACTAGATTTCAAAAATATGACTTCAGATTTAGGTTGACTACATTTTTGTCACAACCTAAACAGGGTTGAAGGCTAAATGCTTCTAACTTAGACTAGTGACTCCTGACAGCAGATGGCCCAGACGAGAGTAGTTACTATCACCGTGGAAAAGAGAAAGAAATAACGTATGAAGAGAATTGTTGGGCAAGGGGAAAGCATATGTTTACCTGTTTGGCTCTTGTTTCTTGGTTTTGCTAGTTAGGTTCTTAAATATACAGGCAAAACCAATGAGTAGATCATTGCTGTTGTTCAAGTAAATGAGGCACTGAAAAATAGAGTCGGGGCCGGTGAGATGGCTCAGCGGCCTACGCGCCTGCCTGGCAAGCGCGAGGGCCCAAGTTTGACTCCCGGATCCCACATACGAAAAAAGGGGCCGGTGGTATCGCTCAGCGGCACGGGCGCCAGCTGGCGCGCCAGGCCCTGAGGTCAACCCACGGTACCCAAAAAAAAAAAAAAAAAAGTCATTTTAGAGGCAAAATCAAGGAGAAATGGAAGTAGAAGGTGGACAAATCAAAGATTTCCTGAGCCCAGGTTTTCTGCATAACAATAGAGCTACTGTTCGCGCATGCTTATCATGCACAGTGCAACCCATTCCATAAATACAGCATCTCACTCTGCCTTACAGTGACTCTGTGAGGAATTGTTATCCTGTGTTTCCAGTGATGTACCACGAGGTCTGAGAGCTAGTACATGATAGAGCAGACTTTCATCTTACCTCTGTTCTACTCCAGTGTTTAACCTCCATGCTGTCCCACTTCTGGGCTGCTGAAAGCCAAGCAGTTCCAGGAAAAGCCAAGTCAGTTAAAAGCCAAGAGGACAGTCCCTGGAAAAATAAGAGAATGGATTTGGTCTCAGGCATATTAGTTTGGGGTGCTGATAGGATGTCTGTTGAGGTATTTATTATCTGCTTCCAGGTAACATACATACATTTTTTTAATATGGAAATGGAAATATATATATTTATTTGGTTGTAGCCTTTGTAGAGAATAGAGAGCATCTATCAGAGGCATTACAATCTGTCTCACACTCTTTCTGCCTTACAGAGGTAAGGCAAAGATAGGCTGATTGGGGCTGGCATTTTTTATCTCTAGTTTTCAAGTCTGATTATTTTCTGTCTAGGTCTTATTTTCAAGAAAACATGGATACTTACTTTCTTAAGCTGGGACAAAGTACCCAACACCCACAAGTTAAAGGAGGAAAGATTTATTTTGGCTCCCAGTTTGTAGAGGTTTCAGTCCATAGTCGGCTGGCTCCAAGGCAGGGTGGCATAGCAGAGGGGCATCGCAGAGGAGAAACAGTCCATGGCAGGGCAGGCAGGAAGCAATGCTACTTCCTTCTTTGCCTTTTCATTCCATCCAGACTACAAGCCTATACGTTGGTGCTACCCAAACCCAGGGTAGATCTTCTCTGTTCAGTAAATCCATCATCCATACCCAGAACTATGCTAAACCCGTCAGTAGACCAATCCAGTATCACACACCCATGATCCAGTCTCTCCCATACACCCCTCTATGAGTACATGAGGCTTTGGGGGGACATCTGGATATAAGCCAGAACATAATCTGACATTTCTCAGAATTTTATTAGCTAAACAAGTCATATCTGGGTAGGATTTGATAAGCAGTTTGCAAATCACCCTATGGCTTGGCTTGGAAGAGAGAGCATTGGTAGTGAAAAGATACTGGCTTGGGGTTACCTGGCACCTGGCCCGGGTCTGTCATAGGAACAGTGTGTCCTGGCCTTAGTTATGTCTTTATAAAATGAGAAGTTTGGATGAGTTATTTCTTAAGTTTGCCATTTTAAATAGCTCTTAAAGCAGTATGATGTAGTTGCTCTGTTGGTTACAGTACCTTCCTGTTAAGGACTTCCAAACATAACCTGTGCATCGTTTCTTCCAGTAGAGCAAACTAAAATGCAAAGGTGTTCAGAGAGGTCCTGGAGGTCCCAAAACTACCCCTAGGCTAGGATCCCACCACATTTCAACCTCAGGTCTGTGCTGTGTAGGAAACGTCTATTAGAAAGGCGTTTGGTAAAACAGTAATCAGTTCTAAAGTGGCAGAAGAATTCTAGCTTATTCAGTGGGAATTCATTTAACCCACATGTGAGTAAAGCTAGTATTGTTCTTCATGTGTGCCAATTTGTTTTGTTGTTGTTGTTGTTGTTGGGGAGGGAGGGTTAATTTTTATTTTTTTATATTATTTTAAAGAGAAAAAAAGTAAAACAAAATTCCAAAACAAGATAATAGGAGTGTAACAATGGTTAATATGTTGCATATTGTTATCTTTAAATTAGTTAGAGTATAAGATATAGGCATTTAATTGTCCAAGCAATATTAGCACAAACCTTTCTTTTCAATGAACTAAGAGAAATTAGTAGATAAGTATCTTAACTATCTTGTAAATATATATTTATTTATTTATTTATTTATTTATTTATTTATTTATTTTTGCTTTTACTTTCCTTTTCTCCTTTCCCCATCCCACTTTTTTCTTTTGAACAGTCTCTTCCCATTTTACAATATCTAGTGTACATTTTGGATCTTACTTACTCTTTTAGCTTCTCACACTAGGGAGACAATACGATGTTTACACATATGCATCTGGTTTATTTCACTTATGAGTATGGTCTCGAGTTGCATCCATTTACCTATAAAAGTCTCCAGTTTGTCCTTCATTATGGCTGAATAGTACTCCATTGTATAAAAAGACCACATCTTTTTAATCCATTCCTCAGTTGATGGGCAATTGGGTTGTTTCCAAGATCTGGCTATTACAAATTGTGCCGCCATAAACATGGGTGCACATATATCCCTGTGGTATGATGTTTTTAATTCTTCTGGGAAGATACCCAGAAGGGGAATAGCTGGGTCAAATGGGACCTCCAATCCTAGTGTTTTGAGGAATCTCTACCATGTGTGCCAATTTGAATGATGAACTAAAGAAGGGAAGGTATTTTACCAGTTAGCAGCTGGCGGCCTGCCTAGAGTCTCCCTATCCACTGTGAGCGCTGGAGTTTTCGTCTATATGATGCCTGTGTACATTTTGTTGCTGCATATTTCTTTAAAGATTTCTCCAAAGCTCAAGTGAAGTCGGGAGCCCAGTGGTGCCAAGCTCATCTTGGCAGCCACCTGCCCGGTCTCCACAGATGGGTGCTGAGTTCCCGGCACAGGAAGGAACCACTGCCCCACAGATGCCCAAGCTTGGGCGTGGCATCTTGGAAGGGGACGATGTTCTGTTCTTTGATGAGTCACCACCACCGAGACCAAAGCTGAGTGTGTTAGCAGAAGCTAAAAAGGTAACTGGCTTCTATTTTCTTTAACACTTGTCTTCAGTAAGACACAGCTTGGGTTTCAAACTAGGCACTTATAGCCAGGAAAAACACCTAGTAGCTGTTTACCACTCCTGATAAGTAGAATGAAAGTAATTTTAAATGATAACAGCGTCCGCATAATGCCTTTCATCTGAGAGTTGGAGCCTTTATCTCATCAGGCAAAGGAGTCATCCTCCAGGAAGATCCAGCTTTATAGCCAGCGCCATTGCATTATGAAAAATTCTTGGAACCGTTGAGGCCAGACTGTAAAATAGTGGGTTAAAGAATCCTTTAGGCCTGGGGTCTACCTCAGTGGTGGACCCTGGGATCTTGCTGAGCACAAACAAGGCCCTGGGTTCCATTCCTAGCACCAAAAACAAAAATCCTTCTTCAGGGGGAATGTTACACAGGAGTCGTCTGTTGACAGATGAAAGTCGCTGAGGCTGAAGTGGACTTGGGGCACCCAGAACCCCACCTGTCTACTTTCTGGGTCTCTTATCGAGCCCTCTGCTTTTCTCTGTACACCAGCTTTCCACAAATTAAGGGCAAGGCTTCACTCTATGCCAAAGCCTTGCCTGTGCTAGTCATGATGATACCAATGATGATTGTCAGTTGCACCTATTAAACTTTCTCTAGGCCTGCGATGTTCGCCAGCTGTGCTGTTTACTAAGCACCAGTGTATGTTCTGCATGCATTATCTTACTCTACCCACACAGCCACCACCTTAAAAAGACACTGTTGTCACCCCATAGTATTATTATTATTATTATTATTATTATTATTATTATTATTTTTTTTTTAGTTTTGGTTTTGTTGTTTGAGATGGTCTCACTATATAGTTCAGGTTGGGGTAGAACTCACTGTGTAGCCCAGGCTGGCCTCAAACTTACCATGATCCTCCTGCTTCAGCCTCCCGAGTGCTGGGATGACAGGCGTACACCACTGCACCCGGCTTCCCCATTTTATAAATGTAAAAACTGAGGCTGATAAAAGAAATAATTTGCCTACTTTTGCAAGCCAGTCGGGGGTAGAGCTAGAATTCTATTCTGTGTTTGATTTGAAAAATTCCAGAATGGGCTTGTGGTTCCCCAATAGAGCTGGAAGCCTACAGTTTAGCTGATGTTAAACTGTTTATATGAGATTGAAATAAACTGAAACTTTATTCATCAACTTCTAGACACTTCTGTGCTATTAAATTTTAGTAATTGTGTTAATCATGTTAGGTAAAATGAAGAAATATTCTGCTAGTATCTAACACAACAGCCAGACTCCACTAGTTAGTATCTGGAAGGGGCCCTGGGGCTGTAAGTGCCCATCCCGTCTTTTTAATTCTTACTCCCCTCTTCTGTTTTTTTCTAGTTGGCTGCGATTGCTAAATTAAGGGCAAAAGGCCAAATTCTTACCAAAACAAATCCAAACAACATTACGAGGAAGCAGAAGAACCCCCAGGATGTACAGGAAGTAAAAGAACGCATAGAAAAGAACAACACATTTTCTGCTGAAGGTACTGCAGTGGGCAAGAGAGCCCATTGATAAGAGAAATGTCACAAACTGTAACCAGCATCTTTACACCAAGTCATTCTTTCATTGTGTTCCCTCTGTAGAATGTGTAAGTAGAATTTCTTGTTTTTTGGCACAGAGTCTCACTATGCAGTTCAGGTTGGCTTTGAACTCACTATGTAACCCAGGCTGGCCTCAAACTCATGGTGATCCTCCTGCCTCAGCCTCCCGAGTGCTGGGATTACAGGCGTGCACCACCACACCCCACCTAAGTACGGTTTCTGCAACTGGAACTGATCATGTTTTTATAATCACATGAAATTTTGATATGAAATTATGCACAATTTGAGCAGTTGGGAAAAGGATTTCCCTTGGATCGTTGCATATATATGTTGGTGTGGAGATTTTGCTTTGAAAGAGATAGAATTCCTTTGTTTTAAATTGCTCTGTTTTTATTTTTTAAACTCTGATGTCATTTTAAAATTAGTTTATAAGTAGGATTTTTACTGTTGATATCTATTATCATCATCCACTCCGTATGTTAAAAGTGAAAAAGAGATTCTAACCCAGTGGTCAGATCTGCCACTCCCACATTCTAGGCTCAGCTCTCAGCCCACTTCTGGAGAGCCCCCCTGCTTGTGCCAACTCGGGGTCCCTCAAGGTTGAAAGGGCCGCCAGGCAGAGAAAGACAGGGCCGGAGGAGGCTGAGTGGAAAAGGCACGCTGGCTCCCTTCAGTTCCTCAGTGATGCTGTTCTTCTCTCTGCTGTAGCCGAGGATGCATTAGAGCCTGCTAGGAAAAAAAGGAGAGAGCAGCTTGCCTACCTGGAATCTGAGGAATTTCAGAAAATTCTAAAAGCCAAATCAAAGCACACAGGCATCCTGAAAGAGGTAAGAACCCTCAAGAGCAGGGAGATGTCGGTGGCCTTCAAACCTGAGATCTGTTTATTCGCCTAAGCCAGGAAGCAGCTGTGCTGCAGTTTGGGTTTGCTTTGAAGAGCAGGCACAATTCTAATAGATTTTACCTTTGCCTTTGTCCTTGCACTGAAGAATAGCAATTGATTTATTATTATTTAAATGGACCTCATTATTATAAAAATGTCTGCGTGTAGTTGTGGCTGTGAACTTATGTTTAAAGGGCTAAATACTATTTACTATTTGCTGCCCTGCCATATGGGAAGGAATTTTTTCCCATTTAAATATTTTTATATTGGTGTTTCAAATGCTCTAAATCAGTAGTTAACCCCATCACTTTTAAATAACAAATACTTTTTGTTTTGTTTTGGTTTGTTTTGTGTTTTTTGAGACAGAGCCTTGCTATGTAGTCAGCCTGACCTTGAACTCACAGCAATCCTCCTGCCTCAGCTTCCTGAGTGCTGAGATTACAGTAGGCATGCAGTAACACCCAGCAATAACAAATACTTTGGATTGTTTCCTTATTATCTTGCAATAAAACTCATGGATAGTATAAATTTCCTATACTAGTAATCTAAAAATTACCTATGTAATATGCTGAATGATGTAAGTATTGAAAAAGGAAAAATATTTATGATAAAAATATGTATTTCATTATGAAAATGCTTGGGCACAAACTATCTTAGAAGAAATAATGAAATAACTGGAGGCTTGGACTTACAAGAGTAGAAGCAAGGACTCATGTAGGAAACTGAGGTACCATACCCCTATTTCTTTGGTCATGTGGTTTTTTGAAGAGCAGTGAGCTGTCCTGGGAAATCAAAGTACCTTCGTCCCTCGGTGTACATGAGAACTGCCTCACTGAATTCTCGGAACATTCAGTGTACATTCACAGTTCGCAGTGTTGTACAGAAAGCAGTTGGGTTCTAGGGTGGTCACCAGGTTGCTCACTCATGCGGTGTCCCGTGGAACACACAGAAGGTGTGCACGGTTCTGTGTAGTGAAGGGGACCGGTCTGTGCCTTGCGAAAGTGTGGCATCCCTAATACCTGCTGGTGGTGGAGGGAGCCATCTTTGGGCTAGCAAAACAGTGCTGCCTCAGCTTTGCAGAATGTCCCTTGGGGACTAGTGCTGATCCCACTAGTCCTAGTGATCTGCTCCTCTTTTGATTAAGAGGTAACAAGACAGATTTGGTTTTGGTTTTTTTCTTTTTGGTACTGGGGGTTGAACTTCTGCTTTCCACTTGGATTAAAGCTCACTCAGGAGAGAGGTGAGACCCAACCCTGAAGGCTGTGGGGCTGAGCTCCTTCCTCTTGTGGCCTCTTGTTTATGTGGCTGCACTAACTCCGGAGCTGTGCCCACATTCTGCTGCCCTCATCCTTACTCCCTGTTGTTCAAAACACCCGGAAGTTCTGCTGCAAGTGCTCCATCTGGAGACCAGTACCTAACAGGCGGGCTGTTGTCCCAGGGGCCTTGCCAACCTTCCCCGTGACAGCCTGTATTGGGACAGTACAAGAACTGCCTTTTGGTGCACGCTGGACCTGATGATCCTGTTAATAATGTTAGCAATGCCGGGCATGGTGGTGCACACCTGGGATCCCAGCTACTTGGGAGGATGAGACACGAAGATTGTGAGCCTGGACCACCTAGCAAACCCTGTTTTAAAATAAAAAAAGATCTAGAGATGTGGCTCAGTGGTAGCCTAGCAGCTGTGAGGCCCTGAGTTCAATCTCTGGAACAGCAAAATATACTAGTAATGTTAGTGGCTTTATTTGTACTTAGTGTTTTTTTTTTGTTTTTTTGTTTTTTTTGTGGGTACCGGCGGTCGACCTCAGGACCTCACGCACCAGCAGGCGCCCGTGCCGCTGAGCGATATCACCGGCCCTTTTTTTGTATGTGGGTTCCAGGAGTTGAACTCGGGCCCTCGCGCTTGCCAGGCAGGCGCTTACGCTGCTGAGCCATCTCACTGGCCCTGTACTTAGTGTTTTAAAAATCACCAAGTGCTTTCATGTCTCTCCCCCCACCACACAACACATTTTAGGGTTCTTTCTACTTATTATCACCTTTGGTTTGCAGTTCATTGAGGTGCTGTCTAGGGTCCTCTAACTTTTAGCTTGTCACTTCACTTCTGTTTTGGTTATTAATGAACTAAATTATTGGAGTAATTATTGAATTGTTCTTGCTGAACTGCCCGAAGCTATCTTGCATTTGGTACAAGTATTCGCATGTGTTTCATCATTCAGGCTGAGGCCGAGCTCCAAGAACGCTATTTTGAGCCACTGGTGGAAAAAGAACAAATGGAAGAAAAGATGAGAAACATCAGAGAAGTGAAATGTCGAGTGGTGACCTGTAAGACAGTGAGTGCGAGACAAGGACTTGAACTTGGCAGGACTGTGTCAGTCAGCCTTCTGTCACTGTGACCAAATACCTGAGACAAACAACAAAAAGAAGGAAAGGTTTATTTTGGCGCATGGTTTCAGAGGTTTCAGTTTATAGTCAGTTGGCTCCATTGCTTCTAGGCCCATAGCAAGCAGAAACATGGCAGGGGTGTGGCAGAGGAAAGCTGCTCACCTCATGGCAACCAGGAGGCAGAGAGGCGGAGAGTCAGAGAAAAAGGGGCAGGGATGAGATATAGTCCCCAAGGTCACACCCCATGACCCTGTCCCTTCAACTAGGCCCCAGCTCCTGTTTACATCACCTCCCAATAATGCCAGCAAATTATGATCTCATAGTGGATTAATCCACTTGATAACATTAGAGCCCTTGTGATTTAGTCCCTTCCCCAAAACCCATCAACAGCTAAGCCTTCAACACACCCTCTGTGCACATTTTTTATCCAAACCATAATATCTGTGAAATGAGGGGCTATATCTAAGTCATTTATTAGGCTGGGAAACAAATGGCCTCAGAGAGGCAAGGATCAGGCTCTGCCTGACTCAGCCTTGGAGCTCTGCGGGTAGAGCGTTGGTAGGGGAGGTTCTCTGTTTGACAGCAGCCCCAGCTCTGCAGTTCTTCTGACCTCCTCTACCCTCTGGCCACTGGATCTCTTTCTCAAGTTCTGACACCTTAGGCCATCATTCACAGTCCCCGAGCCCTGGATGCGCTTCCTGAGTTTCCATCCGTGCTGTGAGGAGCCATGCTTCTTGTGGCTCTTAACCTACTAAACTGAATCTCAAGTTGGAGTGTGAACTGTATTATTCTCTGTATTTGTAGAACTCTTACCCCAAATCTGTTACAGAATTCCAAATGCTCTATTCTTTAATTTTTAAATGAAGAGAAAAATAGTTCTTACTGGACACAAGCTGTTTCCCTTCCCAGCCCATAAATGCATGAGAGGAGGATGAGGCTTGGCCTACCGAGTATACTTTTCTCCATTTTTTTGAAAACCTTAATTTTCCTCATATTTGGAGATCAGGCCTGAGTGAGCTGCCAACAAAATGTAAGGATTCCTTGAGCAAGTTTAGAGTAGGGAGAACAAGTGAAGAGGATTAATTAAAACATAATTTGAAGCATGACTCACTGTTCCCATTTTCCCTCCAGTGATAGCTTTTACTGTGCACTCAGGCCATGGTTGGTGTATTAGCTTCCTGTTGCTGTAACAAATTACCACAAACCTAGGAGCCTGAACACACAAATTTATGTTGTGTTCCATAGAAGTTTGGGTCCCACTAGGCTAAAATCAGGGTGCTGACAAGACCGCATTCTGACCGCATTCCTTCTGGAGGCTCTAGGAAGAATGTTTCCTTGCTTTTGTCAGCTTCTGGAATCATCCTCATGTATAGCTCTCTTCTCACCTTTAAAACCAGCAGCAGCAGGTCAGACTCTCTCAACACATCACCCCGGTTTCCTCTCCTGCTTTCTTCACCTTTTAAGGACCCTTTACATTAGGCCCAACCAGATAAGCCCAATAAGCTGAGATCATTTCCATGTCTTAAAATCAATGTTATACCAACTCCCCACAATGAATGTAATCATTATATACTGCAAACATATACTAATAAAAATTTTATTTAAGTTTTTTAAACAATCACTGGATCAGCAACCTTAATTCCACCTGCCATCTTAATTCCCCTTTGCCACAGAACACAGCAGTCTCAGGTTCCAGGAAATAGGATGCATTTGACATTAGGGGACCATTATGCTGCCTGCTGTGGCCAACATTCCACTGTGCTCTGCATCTCCTGAAGTTGTCTAGAGCAATTTGTCTAAGCCCAATGTGATGACCAGAAATTACAGGCATCTTCCTGGTACCTGTCTAAGTCTTCTACCATTTCTTATTCTCTCCGGTCCTTTTGAAGATCAGAATTAAAAGCGAATTATATGGTCTCTCTTTTTTGGTTTTATTGCTTATGAAATAGGAACAATAATAAGCTTAAATCCTTTTCAGAATCTCGTAGTAAGAAATCAAAGAGCTACTGATCAAACTCCCTCTAAAGCACCAAGCCCGTAATTAATACACAGTATTCTATAACGAGCCCAACTTAAGCTGTTGAGAGGTTTACAGTACTCTTTTTCTTTGGCCCTTACTATCGTCTTTGTGTCACAGAATGTCAGTGTGTTTCATGCCTGACCAGAAAGTGGGGCAGACATTAGAAGAAACAATCTTGGTGTGAGAAAAAGTCAAAAAAATTACTTTAGTCCAGCAGCTGGAAGATAAGGTGGCCCAGTGCCCTGCTGACCTGGGCAGGCACGGGGAGCACGTCATCCTGGAGTCTGTCCTTCAAAGCCCCTCACTGGCCGTGTGGTTTGCCTTGTTCTGCGCAGTGTGCCTACACCCACTTCAAGCCTTTGGAGACCTGCGTCAGTGAGCAGCATGACTACCACTGGCACGATGGCCTGAAGAGGTTTTTCAAGTGTCCCTGCGGAAACAGAAGCATCTCTCTTGACCGGCTCCCCCGAAAGCACTGCAGGTATAGAAGTGCGGAGGGCTCTCCGTCTCAGGCAGGGTTAACCTGGGTGTGTCCTGTGGGATGTTCCTTCCCCTTTGCCCCTTTGGCTGCTGAATCCCCAGCACTTTGGCTGCTGTTGGTTCCTGGCCCATAGTAGGTCCTTAAAAATGTTTGTTGGATAAAAAAATGAAAAAATGTGTGGGGTGGGCTGGTGAATATATGTTGTGTAATTAAAAAATAGTTTTTTTTTTTTTTTACCATATAAGACCTATTGCCGTTACTCTCCCTCAAAACACCTCCCTTTGCTTCGAACACACTTGTCCCATCATTCTTGCCAGGTCTAAGGCAGTCCTGGAAGTCCTCTTTCTTGAGTGTCTTTTCTACTGTCGTGGCTGCCTTGATGTCCTGGATCAATTCAAAATGTTTACCTTTCATGGTCGTTTTGACTTTGGGGAAGAGCCAGAGGTGCATTGTACCAGATCCAGTCAATAAGGTGGATGAGGACACACTGTTTCTACAAGCCTGCCTTTCCACGGGATGGCACACGGCAACAGCATTTTCCGTATTTTTTATCACATCTCATAAAGACACTACAAAAGAGAACTTCCAGCATTGCTTCACAAAGTGGCAAGAATGATGGGATGGATACATATGTTTGAAGTGAGGGAGGATATTTTGAGGGAGTGAAAGGTAATGTGTCTTTTACAAAGTGTCCCTTAGGTCCACTTGGTGCTCTCTTCTTCCTATTCTTATGTTCTTTATCCCCTTCTTCACTCCTTCCCTGTCCCTCAACGCCATCCTCGTATGATTCATGTTGTCCTTTTGTTTTCTTAAGAAGTGTACACTGATTTGCGTGGGGGCGTTTGTATTTTGCGTAAATGGCACAGCGTCGAACATGCCCACTGTGCCTCTTCACTCCCTGTTCCTCGGCAGTGGCTCTGTGCACAGCCACTGTGTTGGTGCTGACGGACAGCTGTGTTGCCTGACCAGCACCGCGCAGGGGTCATCTGTGGCCACCCAGGTGCTTCCAGCGCTGTGCACCTGGCCCTCATGCCCTCGTAGGTCTCGGACAGGAGGTGCTTTGGATATCCCCAGGCTTCGATGTCCCCAGGCTGCTCTCCAGAGCGGCCGGGGCAGTCAGTCCCTCATCAGCCCTACACAGGGGTCTCCAAGTCCCTGGGTCCTCACCAACACTTTTTCCAAGGAGTACAAATACAATTTGGATTGGTTTTGGTTTTGGGGTTTTTTTGTTGTTGTTTTGTTTTTGTGGTACTAAGGATTGAATCCAAGGAAGGCTGAGCTACATCCTCAGCCCTTTTTAAAAATTTTTTGAGTCTTGCTGATTTGCTCAGGTTGGCTTTAAACTTGCCATCCTGCTGCTTCAGCCTCCCGAGTCACTGGGATTATAAGCTTTCACCACTGTGTTCAGCAGAAATATAGTTTTTAAATACAGTTTTCTCAGTACTATTGTTTAAATTTTTACATATGTAGTGATCAGTAATTTCAGTATCTTTTCATATGCTTACTAGCCTGCTGGATTTCCTCTTCTGTCATTTTTCTGTTAATATCTCTTACCAATTCTCTTACTGGGTTTTTTCTACTTTATTCGTAGATGTATCTTGAGTACTTAACACTTTAACCCCCTATTGTGTTTTTGTTTTTTGTTTGGTTGTAACAAGGATCGAACCCAGGATCCTGCCCATGCTAGGCAAGCACTCTACCTCTGAGCTGTAGGCCCAGCAATCCCCTGTATTTTTATTTATTGCAAATGTATTTATTTTTATTTAATTTAAATGATTAGAGACTACATTTAACTTTATAACTTTGTAGTTGTAAAGTAGGTGTCTGTATATTGATGTTTCTCTCCAGAATAGGTGGCTAAAAATGTCATCATAAGAACAGCTTATGTAAAACATTGAGAAAATCAGAAAAATTCTATTTCTTAAAGATGAGCCGTGAGCACAACTGGTAAATGGTAGAGCAAGATGCTTTTCGGCCTGTAGGTAGCACTCTTGTCTTTGCAAGAACGGGGCTTTTCTCTGGCCCTGCTCTTGCCATTTCTTGATGTAGAATAGTCTCTTCCCAACGACCACCAGTAAAGGCCAAGTTTGCGTTCATCACCACCAGCGTGCATAGCCCTGCTGCACCACCATGCGCAGCTCCGTCTCTGAAGCCTCCAAGACCATGTCTCATGTCACCGGAGCACACGTTCTTAGCATTAGAGTGTAACCTCAGATCTGGCCTATCATACAAGGGTCATCTTGAACAGCCCCCCACTCCGTACCCCTGGACTGGGAAATGAACCCAGGGCCTTCACACTGAGCTACATCCCTAGCACTTTAAATTTTTCTTAAGATTTTGAGTCAAGGTCTTGCTAAATTGCCCAGACTGGCTCAAACTTGTGATCTTCCCGCTTCAGCCTCCCAACGTGCTGGGATTGCAGGTCTGCACCACCGCACCCAGCGCCTCCTTGCTTGCAGGGATACTCCTCCCATAAGTACAGTAAGCATGTTTTCATTATGTGTGTGGGCCTGTACCTCACTGCTGAGTATATCTGTTTTGTTTCAGTAATTGTGGCCTCTACAAATGGGAGCGGGATGGAATGCTAAACGTAAGTGTGTTAGGCTGCTTTCTGTTACTGTAACAAACAGTAAGATAACTTAAAAAGAAGAAAGGTTTGTTTGGGCACCTTTGCTTTGGGGCCTCTGGCCAGATAGCGCCCATCCTGGTGGAAACATGGAAGAGGCCCATGTAGCTTATGTCTGAGAACAAAAAAGAGAAAGAGGAAGAGACCCGGGCCCCAAGATCCCCTCAAAGAGCAGGCCCTCAGGGCCCTAAGGAGCTCCCACTATGCCTGACCTGTTAAAGGGTCCGCCACCTCCTAATGCGAGAAGCTGGGAACAAGCCTTTAACACACGGGCCTGTGGAGCAACATTCGAGACCCAAACTAAACACTGTCATTTACCTACTAAAGCGTGGTGATTTTAGTGAACTGGGCAAGTACTATTAAACCAGTTTCTGATTTAGGTACTTTCATTTTTTTCTAGGAAAAGACTGGTCCAAAGATAGGAGGAGAAACCCTGCTACCAAGAGGAGAAGAACATGGCAAATTTCTAAATAGCCTTAAATGACCCTAACCGCAGACATTGTCCCACGGTCTCCCTTGTTTCTTGTGACACGGAAAGCAAGGGATTGGCTCTGGGGAGCCTGTGTTCCTCACCGCCACCCCCCAAAACAAGTGCTCGTTAAGCCCATGAGCTCCATCTCTACTTCCTCCACTATGGTTGACACCAACTTTTTGGAAAATGAAGATACCACGGTCTTTGGTGCTCTCACTACGGAGGACTGCATTGCTGCATTCACAGAATTTGGCCCAAATATCAGAAGGTGAAAGCCAGGCCAGATCTCTTGGATATAGAGGGTATGCTCCTGGATCACAATAAAGTTCCCACGTTTCTGCGGACAGCCGGAGGCAAAAGCATTAATTTAACTTAATTCTTACCCTACTTAAGTTGCTCAACTTCTGGACTTTGTTCTGTTGTGTGTAAACTGAGGAAGATCAGACCAAATGATCTTGAAATGTATCTTTCGGCCCTGAAATTCTACAGATATAACTTTTCCACTATGATCATTGCCCTTAATACTGTGTTGATATACTGATATTAAGAGTTTCTTCTTTCTGTTCTGCTGTTGTCTCAGTTTTACTCTTTGAAATTGATCAAGTTATTACACCACATTGCCTTTATTTATATAGAGAGAAAAAGGAGTTTGCTCATATAATATTTTGGAACTCTGTAATGCAAAAACCTAAAATTTCATCATTTGCGCATATGAATTTATCTCAGCATGACATAAAGAAACTTTGATGCCTCTAACCAAAACAGCTACAAAATTTGAAACACCGTGAAGCATGACCTTAAATACAAAATCTACAAAGACAGCATCTCATGGAGTTTGGGGGTTGCAGATACACTTCGTTACACACAGCAAGAATTTTAAAGGTCAAACACAATGGAAATTCAAACAATAAAATTTATAGGAGATTCCTCTGCCTGGATAACCTGATTTTCCAGATACCATTTGACATAAGTGCATGCTGGAACCACCTGAAGGTTGGATACATCGGTAGGATTACTGTTCTGGAATTTGAACTCCAACTAGAAATAGTTTTCTTCCAAGATGGTTTTATGTGAGGAACACAACACATACAGGAGTTCTTTATGGCAGATAGTTGATGTAGGTTTTCAAGAGCCAAAAATAAAATCCATATGCCTTAAGGTTTCATAAAACTGCCCCTGCTCTGTACGGACAGAAGATGCTGCATCTGACCTTCACATTTCCCCTAAGGTTATTTCTTAATAACAATGCTTTTTTTGTTATTATCTTTTAATTTGCCTTAGAAAGAAGAATAAAATAATTATTAGTTGAAAAGCATTTGAAACCCCAATATTGTTCATGGCTCATTTAGACTCATTTGTCTCATAAGCTTAGAAGAGTGATGCATGTGACATAGATCACAATTATATAAACTTAACGGATTGTTCAGCGCAGCAGTCGCCTTCCTGTGTGAAAAACATGGTCTCGCTTGAATGGAGGGCATCGGTGGTCCCTTCTCACTGGTATGGTTTATATGTATAAGTGGTGTAACATGCATCAGTGAGATCAGTCTTAATCCTTTTTATCTTTCAACTTCAACAATTATTTATTTCTTAACTTGTCATTGCCAACATGTGTCATCTCAGGCCATCAAACAGAGGTATTCAGTGAGTGAAGTTATAAAACCCTGCCATGTCCTTCATGCAGAACAGGCTATTACAATCTTCATCCTAGTTTCTTCTCCTCCTCCTCCCTCCCTCTCCTCTCCCCCTTCCCCTCCTCCCCCTCCCCCTCTTCCTTTTATTTTTGGCTGTGCCTTTTTCATTTAGAGGAAATAACTTTTTAAAAAAGAAAATCACCCTTCTCTTGAGGTTTATTAAGATAAAATATATTTTCCTTTACCAAACAACAAAAGGAAACCAAGTGTTTTAGATAACAATTATCCAGAATAGTGAGTGAGGAACTTCTGAATGACTTACGTGGACCGTTCCCCAAAGCAAACATGGAACATTAAAAACCCGGGAGGATGGGTGTAGTGGCACATGCCTGTGACCCCAGCTCTCTACAAGGTAAAGGCAGGAAGATCTTACTTGAGCCTAGCCTGGGCTGGGAATGTAGCTCAGTGCAAAGACCCCGGGTTCAATCCCCAGTACAAGGGTAGAAATGGTGGGATGCTAAAATTGGCTGATGATACAGCAAAGCTGACTTGCTTCAACTGGCTTTCTGCAGAAGTGATAGAAGTACACTTTGATGCCCAGTACAGTTTGATATCCACAGCAATTTAAATAACGTCTAATGACACAGGGTCCTGCTAAGTCATCCAGGTTGGCCTTGAACTTCTATTTGGCTTGAACTTGTTTTTTGGCTTCTTTTACTTGGCATAGTATTTTGAAATCTCATCCATGTCATTGCATGCATCAGTAATTTACTTGTTTATTGTTTAGTGTTTCATTGTATGGATGAATGAACATAATTGGTTCATTCACCAGTTGATGGACATGGGTTGGGCTGTTTCCAATATGGGGCTGTTATTCCTAATGCTGCTGCATGTATTCAGGTGGAAATGTTTCTGTATCTCTTCGGTAAATATCTAACAGTGGGAATTCTGGGCAATGTGGTAAGTATACGTTAGCTTTATAAGAAACTGCCAAGACACTTTCCAAAGCAGTTGCACCATTTCACATGCTAATGAATGTACAAGAGTTCCCTTTGCTCCAGAGAGCCCCGGTAGCTCAATTTGAGTCTCCATTTCAGTCATTCTAATCGCTGTGCAGTGGTATGTTACTTGGTTTTAGTTTGCATTTTTCTGATGACCAATGCTACTGAGCAGGTTTTCATAAGCTATTGACTATTCATACATCTTTTGGTGCTGCCTGCTCATCCATTTATTTATGTTTGTTTTTGGGTTGAGTTGTAAGAGTTCTTTATTCTGGATTTAAGTATCACCAGTGTTTTGAGTAAGGTTGGGCAAGAAGGTCTGTGAATACTAGCATGGTTTTTGTCATCTCGCACATCCCCTAGAGTGATGTTATCAGGACTAGTGGGCTCAACCTTGAGAGAGAGAAGACAATTCAAGTCCTGGGCTTCATAAATTCCAGGTTTATGATGCTGACTTTACTTTTGCGAAATTAATCATACAGAACTGGTAATGATACCTAATTGTGTGTTCTTCAGGCACAATGTTAGTCAGCTTTCTATTACTATAACAAACTCCTGAGGGAATCAATTTATAGAGAAAAAAGATTTATTTTGGCTCAGAGTTTTAGTGATTCCAGTCCATGATGGATTGGCCTCTTTGCTTTTGAGTCTGTGTAAGGGCAGGGAGTTCATGGTGGGAAGTATATCTTTGGGCAAAACCTTTCACCTCATGACCTGGAAGCTTTTTGCTGGTTCTGCTGTTCACTTAAAGGGCATGTCTCAGATAACCTGAAAGCCCTACTAGGCCCTACCTCTTTTTTTTTTTTTTTTTTTTTTTTTTAAGTACTGAGGGTAGAACCCAGAGCTTTAACACTGTGCTACATCCCCAGCCATTTTTTATTTTGAGACAGGGTCTCACTAATTTTCCAAGGCTGGGCTTGAGCTTGGGACCCTCCTCCCTCCACCTCCCTGAGTGCTAAATTACAAGCATGTACCACTGTGTCAGCAGCCCTACCTCTTACCGTCACCTCCCAATAGTGCCAAGCTGGAAAACCAAGCCTATAAAACATGGACTTTTGGGAGATAAAATCTAAACTCTAGCAGGTACACTTACTCATGTGGTAAGGGTACAAGAAAAGTTGTGCTTAGTGACTTAAGTATGTACTATTTTATTTTTTCAATAATGGTTTCATGATACAAATCTATTAGTGTAACTGGGTAGCTTACCATATAAATCAGTTTACAAAATATAAAATATCTTTTGCTGAGTGCATGATAAACAACCTGAGCTAATAAATTCACAAGCTAGTGCTCTTGTCCTACCTTACAATAATGGGATTATCATTTTTGTTTGGGAAAGTTTTACATTTAGAGATCACTAGTGTGTTGATACCTAAAAATATTACTAGAGGATCTAAATTAATGAGTTGTCTAGAGAAATACTGTTCACCTTGGTTTTCATATTAAACCAGAGTTCTTTCCAGACATACCAAAAATTGCCATTTCTGTAGGAAGCTT
Source organism: Erethizon dorsatum (assembly GCA_028451465.1). Taxonomy (NCBI): domain Eukaryota; kingdom Metazoa; phylum Chordata; class Mammalia; order Rodentia; family Erethizontidae; genus Erethizon; species Erethizon dorsatum. The sequence goes on from CM051834.1 coordinate 75,694,973, forward strand.
TTTTCTGTAAGTATGATGGTTTAGATCTAAAATGCCCTCCCCCCATCTCATGTATGTGGAAAGTGATCGGATCATAGGGTGCTGTCCTCATCAGTGGATTTGTTGACTGATGAGTTCAATAGCTGAATGTGCTTTCAGGAGGTGGGACCTGGTTGGAGGTGGGTCCCTGGGGGTGTGACCTGGAAGGGTGTGTTCTTGTCCTTGGCTCCTCCCTTCCCTTTCTGCATCCTGGCTCCCAAGGGTGGAGCAGCTTTCCTCTGCCATACCCTCCCCCCACACACATACATTACTGTCTTGGAGACAGCCAACCATGGACTGAACCCACTAAAACTATAAGCCAAAATAAACTCTCCTTTAAGTTCTGGGATCTTTTGCCCCAGTGACAGGAAAACTGACTAATGTAGAATGTAGAAAGCTTTATAAAAACTAACTAAATATGGTAAAACATTGGCTTGATTAAAAAGTAAAAGTGGGAAAAAAAGTTCTGTAGATACTTATTTGCAAACAGATCACTTGAAGGATACTCAAGACAATGAGAATAATGGTTTCCTTTGGGAGACAGGAGAGGAGGGACAAAGTTTAAGTTTCTACTATGTTCCCTTTATTTTATTTTATTTTTTCTTTTTTGATGTTTTGAGACAGAGTCTTGTTATGTAGTGTGTAGTTCAGGCTGACCTTGAACTCAGTATGTAGCCCAAGTTGGCCTCAAACTCATGGTGATCCTCAGCCTCCCAAGTGCTGGGATTAGAGGTGTACACTGCCACATCCATCTAGGTTCCTTTCTGTTCCTTGTAAATTGTAAACCTTGTGTGTGGATTACCTACTCAAACTACTTTTAATTTTAAAAGAAATTAATGTGGAAAGTGAACAGAAATTTTTTTAAGAATTCAGAACTAGTACAAAAACAACAACAAAAAAAAGTGTTTGCTTTCAGTGCTGACAAACCTCAAGAGAACATACCTCTCTCTTTCAAAGGAGGAAAAACCATGCTTAGAGAAAGATGCTCCTTCCAGAGGAAAAAGTACTGTGAAGCAAGGCAAGTGGGAAGTCATCCCAATAAGCACATGAGGATATTAAAAAGTAGGGGCCTGGGACTGTAGCTCAATTGTAGAGCACTTGCAAATATGCATGAGGCCCTGGGTTCGACCCCCAGCACTATACACACACACACACACACACACACACACACACACACACACACACGTGTACATACAGTGTTAGTACATTATGAAACCAGAGGACTAGCCAAGAGTGGTGGTTCATGCTGCAATCCCAGCACTCTTAGAAGCTGAGACGGGAGGGTCACAAGTTTGAGTCCTGTCTGGCCAACTTAATGATTTAGCAAGACCCCTCAAAATACTTGATCTTAGAAGGTCAAGAAGCAGTGAGACCCCTCTAAAAAAAGAAAAACTGGGCTGTGCATGTAGTTCAGTGCAAAGACCCATAGGTTCAATCCCCTGTTCAACTACAATGAAAAGAAATAACCTAGACAAATGAAATTGACAAAAAGCACAAAAGTTTACAAAAAATATAAAAATTGCCTGGGATATAGCTCAGCGGCACAGCGCCTGCCTGGCAAGCACGAGGTCATGAGTTCGATTCCCTATACAAAAAAAAAAAAAAAAATACATATATATATATATATATATACACACACACACACACACACACAATTCCAAGACTCATGAAAATTACCATCTCCTTCCAAAAAAATCTAAATAAAAAGAAAAAAAAAGGCATATGACAAGAAGTTGTAAAATTTATCTTGACACATACACACGATTTTGTGTGCGTATGTGTGTGTGCACATGTGCATGCCAAACCCAGGGTCTTGAGCATGCTAAGCACATGCTGTACCACTGAGCTACATCCTTAGCCCCCTGAAACATTGTTTATGAAAATAAAAAATCAACATATACAAAATGGTGAATGCAAATTAATGACAAATTTGCTCTGACAAATGTGTTTTCAACCACTTACCTTGGATCCCCTCAAGAAGGAGGATGTTTTTCGGTATTTGGAGATAATGTATTTGATGGTTTTTTGGAAAACCTTTTCCGCTCCATACTCTGATGTCCTTCATTGTCAAATGCATACTTAGATTAGATTCTTGAATTGTAATATTGATCTGCTGCTTTTTTAAAAATAAAATTTGGCTGAAAATGTTCAATTGGCATTTTTTACCAAGTTAGCCAAAGAAGTGCAGCTATTTTTCCACATGACTAGTCCTGTATTTCTTCCCTAAATTGCATTTAGGTTAAATTGATTTTATTTTTGTCTGATTTTTAATATGTGAGTATCCTTTAAAAGCTGATGTCAGTTAAAGGTAATTTTTAATCTCATAGAAGGAAAATCTCATTGTGACACTTTTTCCAATATGTAAGGCAATCCACTGGCAAAAGTTCATATATTTTTTGCTGTTTATGAGGTTATACTTAATGGTAGTCTTTTCTTTGATTATTAAAGACTGTCACTGCAGGCAGTGCTATTGTGCCTCAGAGTGTTTCTGAAAGTCATATCGCTAACGAGACTTGCCAACTTGGGTGTACACAGTTTCTCGTGTCCTTTATTAAAAAGTCAGTCTACATCAAGTACACGTGTATGTACTTGGGTGAGGCTGTAATACAGAATGCATAAACTATTCCCAGGAAATCTGACATTATGCAGGTGCTGTATGGAATTTTTTTTTCCTACTCCATAACTGTGTTCAGTAGGCCTAATGCTTGAATAAATCACATGTCTAATGAATAAATTATTTTCATGTTCAGAATTTCAGGTTTTTGTACTTCAGCATAGTTTGGTTTTACTCTTTACTGTAAGAAAGCTTAATTGCAATGTGATTTAAGTTTTTGTCATGTTTTTTAAGTGGGAGTGTGGTTTAATTCACGGGTACTTTTAGAACCTGGTAGATAATCCCATTGCCTTTATTTTTCTAATTAAACTATTCCTATTTTGAAAATATAAAATATTCCAAAAAACAAAAACAAAAACAAGGATGTAGGGCCGGTGAGATGGCTCAGCGGCGTAAGCGCCTGCCTTGCAAGCGCGAAGGCCCGAGTTCGACTCCCGGAACCCACATACGAAAAAGGGGCCGGTGATATCGCTCAGCGGGTGCCTGTTGGCGCGCGAGGTCCTGAGGTCGACCCCCCGGTACCCACAAAAAAAAAAGAAAAAAAAAAACAAGGATGTAGTAAAGAAAGAAGAAAGAGGAGTAAGCAAAAGAATGTCCCACAGGCCACACTTTTGGCAAAGACTGTCTCCAGAAATGCAAATTGCTGTTATTAATTTCCCATTAAATGTGGCTGCTCAGATTCCTGTCATGTTGCCTTTGGCCTCCTCCTGGCCTAGGAAATGACTGGACTTGGCTTTTTGTGGAGGAATTCTGGGCAGAATTTGAAAGCTCTGGAGTATAACGGAGCCCTTGTGAAGGACAGGGTGAGCAAGGTAACGGAATTCTCACTCAGCCCCTCTCTGCCAGGATTCTTTATCTAGAGCCAACCTGCCAAGCCTGGCTGTAGAGAGGGCGAGGACAGGCTGTTTGGTTTGTTTTTGTCCTTTTTAAAACTAGACACTCTTGCAAACCATTCTTGGCCTTCAGCATCTGTCAACCACAGACTCGACAGCAGGTGGCCATGTGGTGTGGCCCTGAGTCGGAATCCAGCTGCTGCCACCCACCTGTTCAGTAGCATCTGGGGAACAGCTGGATCCCCTGAGGGCGCGGAGTCATTCATCCTGATAGGATCGGGACTCCTGATAGGAGCTCGATTGTGTCTCTGCTTCTCAGCTAGGGGAGGTGAGCAGGGCTTTGCCCTTTCCTATTGCACAATGGGGCGTGGAATAAAGTACACTTGGCCCTCTGTGTATATGTGTCCTGCATCCACTGAGCCAACCAACTGCAGATCAAAAATATTTGGGTCATAAATTGTGTCTGCACTAAATATGTACACTTTTTGGTCTTTTTTTTCCTAAAATAAAACAGCATGGCTATTTACATAGCATTTACATTGTATTAGTTATCATAAGTATTCTAGAGATGATTTCAATAACACAGAAGGGCAAGTGTGGTGGCTCATGCCTGTAATCCTAGCACAAGGGGAGGCTGAGGCAGGAGGACCGAAAGTCCGAGCCCAGATTTTGGTACCCATGAGGATACTGGAACCAATTCCTCTCAGATAGCAAATGACAACTACGTTTTTATTTACTTATTTTTATTTATGTTTTAGTTTTTTGTGAGTACCAGGAGTCAACCTCAGGACCTCGCGTGCCAGCAGGCGCCCGTGCCACCGGGCGATATCACCGGCCCTTTTTTCGTATGTGGGTTCCGGGAGTCGAACTCTGGCCCTCGCGCTTGCTAGGCAGGCACTTATGCCGCTGAGCCATCTCACCGGCCCGACAACTACGTCTTTAAAATACCTTGTTATCCTTGACAACCTGAAGGGTCAGGTTGTCAGGGCCTGTCTTGGCATCTGGCTCCTGGGCAGCCAGAGGGCTGTTTCCTGTGATGAAAGTCTAACTTCATTTATGTCACCAGCCCCACTGCTGGCTGTCCCGACTTGGGATCTGTGCCCACCATGGCTGAGCTTGCACACTGCCCGCATTCCGAGCCACACTGATGGGCTTCCACCCCTCTCTCCAGGACAGTTGTGTGTTTTCCTAGGTTTCCTAACCTGGGTATGATTAAGCCCTGTGAGGAGCCCCAGCCCCAGAAGACAGATTGAAAATACTCCTGAGCCAGTGGGTGTGTCACTAATTTGCTAAGGCTCCTCGTCCGTCACCTTAGGAGAGGACAGGAAGTAACGGTCGTTGTGAGCCTCCTGTCCAGTGAGGTCAGAGCCCTCTGCCTTCCACTCAAACCAGTGGCTTTCTCCAGTTGGCTTGAAGGTGCGGGTGACCCGGTGCCATCTATGCAACTTCTTTCTGTCAAGATTTATGCTTTAGGCCGGTGAGATGGCTCAGCCGCGTAAGTGCCTGCCTTGCAAGCGCGAGGGCCCAAGTTCGACTCCCGGATCCCACATACGGAAAAAGGGCTGGTGATATCGCTCAGCGGCACGGGCGCCTGCTGGCACGCGAGGTCCTGAGGTCGACCCCCAGTACCCACAAAAAAAAAAAAAAAAAAAGATTTATGCTTTAAAACATTGAAATACTTGTTTCTCCTGAGTAATTCCTGTCTCATCTGGTAAGAAAGTAAAAGTGGTGACGAAATCTGCCAACGTTTTCTTCTATGCCAGTTTCTTCCACTGCTAGCATGTTCTAACTTAAAGCTAAATGGTTCCCGCTTGGAGCTTGTGGGAGAAAATAACAGTCCTAACTGTTACACATGGGGTAATTTGGGATATGTTTAATCACTACAGTGTTTTTAAAGGATTTATAAGTTTTTTAAAAAATGGGCCGGTGAGATGGCTCAGCGGCGTAAGCGCCTGCCTGGCAAGTGTGAGGGCCCAAGTTCGACTCCCAGAACCCACATACGAAAAAAAAAAAAAAGGGCCGGTGATATTGCTCATTGGCACTGGCACCTGCTGGTGCACAAGGTCCTGAGGTCAACTCCCGGTACCCACAAAAAAATTTTTAAAAATGACTTAAAGATGCATGCACTTACTACAGTGTCCTGACCTAATTAATCACCCCATCTCTGGGTGACTACAATCAAGGTAGCTTACCTCAAAACAACCCCTAATCAAAATTGCCACATTTTGCCCTAGAGGCCCAAGCTCAAAAGCAGGCTGGAGGAGCTGGCCAGGGACCCAGGCATGAGGGAAGCCATGGGTCTGTTATAAATGTCTGTTACAGCCTTAATCCTTTAAATTTTTTGTTTTGAGGCAGCTCTCATTAAGTTGCCTAGGCTGGCCTCAAACTTGTGATCCTCCTGCCTCAGCCTCCCAAATAGCTGGGATTTTAAAGCCATCCTGCTTGTGGTACTTTGTTATGGCAGCCCCAGGAAATCGTGGTTGACTTCTAAGACTCCAGAAGCTGGGCATCATGGCACACACCTGTGACCAGGAGGCTGCGATGGGAGGACTGTATGTGGGAGCCCAGCCTGGGCAACTTAACAAAAGCTTATCTCAAAATCAAAGAATAAAAAGGGCTGGGGTGTAGCTCAGTGGTAGAGTGCTTGTTTGCCTAGAATGCATGCGGCCCTGGGTTTGATTCCCAGCACTGCCAAAGAAAGAGAGACAGAGAGAGAGGGAGGGAGGGAGGGAGAAAGAGAGGGTGGGCTCTTCAGAGATACAAGTCAGGAAGTGCTGGAGTTCAGCTCTTCTCTGGAATGTTCTGCCACATAGTTGTATCAGCGAGTTTTTTCCTTCACTGGCTGACTACTGAAGCACACTGGGAAGAGAGAGCTGGGCTCCTCAAGGACAAGCTTTCAGACACACAAGTCCTCCAAATGAACTTTTTCACTCAGGAGAGACAATTTGACGCATGCCATGGAAGCTGTGAGAAAATACACATGATTGGTTCAGCATCTTTATTTGTAAGCTCTGAGCAAACAAGAAGTCATTTCTCCCTGCAGCGACTCTTGTGCCTGTCCTGTCAGACAGGCATCTACTCCAGGATCGAGGCCAAGCTAGGGGACAGCACTGTGGCTTTACTCTGGGAGGAGGCACAGGAGGCTGCTCGCCTCAGGAAACCATCCACATGGAAGCTGAAGCCAGGGCCTGGGAAGCCATGGGAATGAAAGCTGTGGATTAACCAGGGCCATGGAGCATGGCAGACCCTGAGCTGAGCCCTCAAGGGGACGCAGTAGCCCAGGGTGGCCGGGGCTGCTTCACACTCCACCTTCCGGGTGACCTCAGGAGGGGTCAGATGTGGTGGCGGTTGTAGAGATAGGAAGGGAACAGCCCGTCGTGGTGCCACTGTCGCCACTGCTCCACGGCCTCCCTGCTCCTCTCTTCCTGCTCTGGGGAGGAAAAGCAAGTCACTGTGAGGACGGAAAGGACTCTGACCTTGGGAGAGCCACCCAGCCCTGAGAGGATGGAGCCCCGTGCACCTGTGCGTCTCGGAAGGAGCCAGAGAACATGAGCAGATGCCACAGGCCTCCGACATTTGAGACACATTTGTGCACATTACCCCGCAATTTGTTTCCAAAAAATATACCACAAGGGATTGAAAACAGGGACTCGGAGTCCCTCACAGTCCCTCACAGTAGCACAGTTCCCAGGAGCCAAAAGGTGGAACAACCAAGGTGACATCCACAGATGAATAGATAAACAAAACATTTTATATGTGTAAATATATAATAGAATTTTACTCAGCCATAAAAAGTCATAAAGTTCTGGTTTATATTTACATGGTTTACATACCTTGAAAACATTATGCTAAGTGAAAAGAGCCAGACACAAGACAGATATTGTATATTCCATGTATATAAAATATCTAGAACAGGCAAATTCATGAACATAAAAAAATATGAGGTTACCAGGGCTGGAGGGAGGAATGAGATTTATTGCTTAATGAGTACAGAGTTTCTCTTTGGAAAAGGGTTTTGGAAATAGTGGTGATGGTTTCACAATGTTAGAAATATACTAAATGCCACGGACTTGTGAATTTAAAAGTGGTTAAAACAGTGAATTATATACTTACGGTATATATATTTTAATTTCTTTATTTTTATATAAGTTTTTTTTAAAAAGAAAAACATTCATGAAAAATATTTGGAGGAAGGATGAGAAGTCCTAGCAGGAGAAGATGATGTTGAGGATTAAAATTCTAAAATATCTTCCTTACCTTCCTTCCCCAAATGTGAATTTTACCGTTAAGCCTGTGAGCCTGGTTTTGGTGCTGGTGAACCTGCACCCTCGTGACCTTGGGCTAACAGGATGGCCCAGTGGCAATGTCCCCATGGCCCTTGGCACATGTGGTGCAGAAAGAAGGGCCCTGTGGGCTCCCCTCTGGAACCCTTATCGCTGCTGCCAGTGTTTCCTTCTTTGGGAGCTTGGGGTGAGAACTCCCCAAGGTTCTGAAAATCTCATAGTAGTGTATTTGGCTCCCCAGGTATGGCCTGGAGCTCCAAGCTGGCCCCTGGCTGGAGCCTTGACTGTCCCTTTGGACACCTCCAAAGCTCAGTGGGCCCGCTCCTCTTTGACAGTGTGATCTGGCTGTAGGAGCTGACTGGCAACCCTTTTAATGAAGCAAATCACTTGGGAGAGGTCAAACATCCAACTACCACTAAATATTCTCAGATTAGTTGGTTTGTCAGATAAGATGGCTACGTGAGATCGGGTCCTGACTGAAGGAGGCTGGTGGGGGCTCGGAGAAGGGCTCAGAAGATAGGTGCTCTGAGCATGGCCCCAGGGTGAGGTCTCAGGTGATCAGGCCACTGCAACAGACCTTCTAGGGTAGGGGCAAGAGGCACTGAGGTGAGTTCCATCTATTTCAACACCTCATCCTCAGGAGGGCTACACCTGCTCGCCTCTTGGCTCCTTCCTTTATGGAGCTCTGAGGAGACCCTGTGGGGGTGCTGTGTCTTACTGTCCTCACTCCATCTACCTGTGTGGGCAAATTCCTGACTCAGAGAAGATTTCTGAGACCTCTGTGCGTGTGATCGTCCTTGATTACATAAGCATAGGAGCTTTGCTGGCAAACAGACCTGATTTCAATCCTGGACCACCCTGCTAGTATGTCACCTTAGGAATGCATGTGTCCTTTCTAAGCCTAAGTCTTTCAAACCGTAAAATTGAGAGTACAAGAGCTACTTCAGGCTCAGATGGTGTAGTGCAGTACCTGGCAGAGCAAGTGCTTGGTTCCAATGGCTGATGTAAGGACAGTCCCCAAAGGCCTCAGGCCTGCTCAGCAGGGGGTTCTCGGTCAGTGTGGGTGAGGCCTGAGGACCTGTCATCCTGTGTGTGCCTAACCCTGTAAGTGGACTCATTGTTATGGTTTGTGTCTGGAAGTCCCCCACAAAGCCTCACGCGGACACTGGGGCATGGGCTTTTTGGAGGCGGCTGAATCTAGTGTTTGTGATTGGTTCATTGTCTAGTGCTGGGATTGGGGGTGTGAGTGCTACACCTGCCCTGGGGCAGGTAGCCTGTGTACAATATAAGGGAGGAAAAGAGTTGCTCCTACTCTTCCCCTTTTGCTCTTGTTGCTTTTGCTATCTTCCACTGCCACGAACTGTTGCCCCTTTGCCATGTGCCACCCTGCCTTGGAGCCAGCAGATTATGGACTGAAACCTCCACAAACTGTGAGCTAAATAAACTTTTCCTCCTTAACTTTGGGTGTTGGGTATTTTGGCGCAGCAGCGAGAGAGAAGTAACTAAGACACACATCATGAAACAGAAAACAGTGAGTATTTTTCACACACATGCTAAAGCCTTGGACCTGAAACACTTAAAATGCACAAAATAGAAAGCTATTGTGAGTAATATGAGTAAAACTCACACTGTAGGAATTTTGGAGGCCACATTTTTTAAAAAAATGAGAAAGCTCTCCCCAAACTGTCCACCAAGGAAAACAAATCTGTACTAGAAGTATTTACTTCTGCGTTATGACAGCCTGAGGTTTTCCCAATATGTTCCCAAGAAAGGTTGATTTTCCAGGGTCAGAGCCCAACACCTGTTTTTGGGACTCAGCCAGGTGCCACCAGCAGGTCAGTGGGCACAGCTCAAGGCCTTGGTACCTGGTGTGGTATCTCTTTACCGAGAGACGCCCTTGGTCAGGGCACCTCGCTGGAGAATGGTGCCTCCCAGGTCAGCTGAGCCAACAAGGCAGGAGAGGAGCTGGCTTTCTCCAACAAAAGTGACCCAAACTGGGCTCTGTGGCTGAGCTCATGTGTGCCACAAGGAACCAGGTGGTTTTGCTCAGGAGCATCTCAGCCTTGAATTTGGAGAAAGATCAAAACAGAAATAAGCACACGCACATCCCCCCAGCTGCCTGTCGGTCTGATCCCCATTTCATATCCATCCCTATGGCTGTTTGCTGTGGGTGACTCTTAAGGGCACTAGAGAGAAAGGGCAGACCCTACCCAGTAGGAGACTGGCATGAAGCTAGATTCTTCCTCCACCCCCTGTCCCCACCCTCATCTGCCCTGTAGGGAGGCCCTGTTGCAACCAGCATGCCCTGTGGACATCAGGACCTCTGAGGGTGGGGACGGGGGGTGGTGCACCAGTGCCCGGGCAGATGGGCACACTGTGCTCTCACTCTGTTGACAGGCCAAGGCTTAGCAAAGAGGACCCTAATGGTGGGTGAGTAAGGTCACTAGAAGGCCATGCAAAAACTTGCAGGGAGCTTGATGCTGTTGGGTGAGCTGGAGCCCCAGATGGACCAGAGATGTGGGTATCCGTGTATTTGGTGGGTCAGGGTATAAGACAAGGTAAGGAGGACCCGCACTTTCTGAGTTCAGGTTTCTTGGTTGGCCTCTGCCGATTAGTTAAGATGCTGCTCATGATGAATAGGGAAATGGAGGTCTTGATTTTCCAGGGTGACATAGTACCCAGCGCCATTACACTGATGCACATAAGGGATTTTGAAAACCACCCAACTACTGGAGCCAAGCCATGAGTGATCCTACAGCAGGAAGAAAGAGGAAGAGAGTTTTACGTCCACACAGGTACCAGACAATTCCCTTGTCACCCCTGTCCTCAAGCCACTGGTAACATAAGCATCCTGTCCCTTCCATCTCCTCTAGGGTTCAGATTAGTTGTTTTTGCAACTTCCTCCCTTCTTTGCAGGTCTCCCATGGATATGAATGGAAGATACGTCTCACCTTATCTCCCTCTGCCGATTAAAACCAGAGGTGAAGAAGGAGAGGCAAATGCTGCGATTTCCCCACAAAGCTCCACGTCCCCAAGAAGCTGGCTGGAGAGCTCTTACCATCTTTTTGTTCCTCCATGAAATTCTCAAATTCATTCCTTTGTTCCTCATAATATTCTCTCCGCAGCTCGTCAGCCCGCAGCTTTTGCCTGTTTTCCACTGTGAAAGGAAGAGGAAGCAGTTGCCCCCGGGGGGTAGGAGGCAGGGAGGGGACACCTTTAGGGGACACCAGTGGTTTCCTGGAGTAGCTGAATCGGGCTGGCAAGGGTTTGGGGCTGGGGAGTTCACTGAAGTAGTTTACTGGTGACATGGACTTTAAAATTTGACATCCTGTTGTGTCTCTTATATGAGAAATCCAAATTATAAATAAAGAGCAAAATAAAAGACAGTGGGAAGTAGAGAGCTAGATCTTTCTCACATGGGAAGGGGATCAAGAAATGGAAGGAGAGGAGAGAGAAGGGAATGAAAACAGGAATTAAATTGTTATGTATGTGTACCAACTCCAAAAGGGAGTATACTGCAGATGTGTACTAATAAAAAGGAAAAGAAAAAGAAAACAATTTGAAGGTCCTGGGAGTTCATCTAATCCAATCATACCCTTTTACAGATGAGAAGACTGAGGCCCCCAAGGTAAGAGATTTAGCTGAGGTCACGCATGAACTTAGTGGTGTGATCCAGGTCTACCAGGCCACCAGGAACTAGAAACCTCATGATCAAAAACTTAATCCCATAAAGGACTAATACTACTTACCGGTAATCTCACATTGATTAATAAGACCATTCAACATTTTTGAGCACCTGTCACAGCAAGGATTTAGGCTTAGCACTGGGATTAAAGTGGCACGTACAAAAGATAGTGTCTTTCCACATAAGAGGCCTGTTGTCCAGTTAAGAAGGAAGGTAGAAGTTATAAAAGCAAGTTTCAGTGGTCGGCGTGGGTGTGGCTCAGTGGTAGAGCACTTGGCTATCATGTGTGAGGCCTTGGGTTTGCTCTCCAGCACAGACCAAAAAAGTAGTGAGTGGGGGAAAGAGGGAGGTAGGAGGGAGGGAGAAAAGTTTCACCAAACATCACAGCTGCTAGAATAAAAATCTGAGCAGCTAGATGTGGTGACACACGCCTGTAATCTCAGCTACTCAGCAGGCTGAGGCAGGAGGAGGATCACAAATTCAAGGCCAGTTTGAGAACTTACCAAGATCCTGTCTCAAAATAAAAAAATAAAAAGGGCTGGGATGTAGCTCAGTCGTAGAGCACCCTTGAGCTCAATTCCCAGTGCCAGAAAGGAAGGAAGAAAGGGAGGGAAGGAGAGAGGGAAGAAGAGAGGAAGGAAGAAACCGAATCAAATTTCCCCATAAGGTCAACATTGAACTAAAGCATCGAATTTGATTCAGTTCTCATCCAACTCGGTTTGCGACCAGAATCGTGGAAAGAATTAAGTTCATGAACCGAGGTACCGCTGTATATAAATACTCATTTTTTATGTCGCATTTCTATTATTTAACAGATTAACAATCAAAGTATCTGTGTATTGGTCTTAGGGAGGATGCCCGAGGTGAGTCCTGTGTTTCTTCCCAGAATTCCACCTTTACCCACACAGCTGCAGGCACATTTGTCTGGCGGAAGTGCATAGTTCAATCTATCTCCATACCCCACTTTTTCTCAGGAGGAAATTCAGGCTTGCAGAAGTATAGTGACCACACTGCTGGCAGGGCAGGGCTGAGGCTGGAGCTCAGGGCACCAGGTTCCCACTCCTGGCCCAGATGCCCACTCCTGGTGGGTGCCATCCCCCTTCTGGGGGCCCTGAGGTTGATCTAAGCACCAGAAAGCTGCTGTGTGGGGAGGAGGGCTCTGGCTTAGGAAGTAGGTGCTTTCTGAGCCATGACCCATTTCTAAAGAGGCATTTTCCATCCGCTATGCACCCAGGAAAAGAAATAGCCTTCCCAAGTTGTCTTTGCAGAGTTGCCAAGAATTGGACCTTTAGTGTAGAAATGAATAAGATATAGATATAGGTATAGGTATAGGTGTAGGTATAGGTATAGATATAGATATAGATATTTTGTACCGGGAATCGAACTCACAACCTCATGCTTGCCAGGCAGGTGCTGTGCCGCTGAGCTATATCCCTGGCCCAGAAAGATTTAATTATTGAGGGGAAATTGGTGTCTTTAGATCATGCCTCACCCTATGCATTGTATCAGTCCCTTGTTAAGAACATGAATTTTTTACCCCAAAGTAACCTGAGCCTTTATCCCAGAGATTAGAGGTGTCACCCTCCTCTCTCAGTCACAAATTCAAGTTGGTTGAAACATCATCACCCCTGTCCTGTCCCATCCCATCCACGGGTGTTGACGAGTGACCGAAGGTGCCTGTCTGAGCAGTCCTGGGTGTTCACAAGGCTGTCCCGGGTCTCTTGCAAGTGCCTGAGGCACTCGGTGGGGGACCTCAGGCTTCATCTGGCACCTCGCTGTTCCGAGTCAGCTTCAGAGGAAAAAGATTTTTGATTCCCCCCTAGAAGTCTGCCCGGTTGATTCTCTGACTTCATTCAAAAATGACTCCACCATGCCAGATGTAGTGGTGCACACCTATAATCCCCGCATTTGGGAGGCTGAAGCAAGAGGAGTGCGAGTTCAAGGTCAGACAAGGCTATGTAGCAAGTTTAAGGTCAGGCTGGACTACAATGAGACTCTGTCTCAAAACAAACAAAAAACAAACCAAAACAATTAAAAAGACCCAATCACAGCTTTTTAGTGTTTTTTGACCTGGACTGACATTTAAACCCCAAGTTGTGTGAGGGCTGCAGATTTTTCGAAGATGGTTATAACTTAGCCAATTAGAAAAAGAAAAAAAATCTCATCCCCAGGCATTTCTATCTCCGTTCTTGCCCATCATTTGAAAACAGCCCTGTTATTTTCACTGCGCAAGTCACCTTGTCAAGTGTACTCGGGATACAAAGAGTTCATTCATCTGCATGCACAAGGACAGGATCAAGCCACAAACTCTGCCAGGGCAGCTGGAGCTCAGCGTCTTGGAATAACCGAGTTCAGGGTAGGAAACTCACATGCCTGCAAGGGCAGCAGGTCCCTGTGGCCATGGGACGCCCCACCCCACCCCCCAGCCCAAGTAGGCTGTGCAGGAGACGCACGCACCCAAGAGCCCTGGAAATTAAAGCTCTCAAAAACACTGCTGGCTGGACACAGCTCTTTCAGGGGCTTATAAATAAAGAAAGCAGGATCATGGGAGGAAGTGGCCAAGCCACTTAGTAGCACAGCTGTCGCCAAGCCTGCATTTCTCAGCACTGCTGTCCCCTGTGCTCTTTCCCTGAACGCCACTCCGTTGTTCTCTGGTGCACCATGCCAAGGCCCCCAGAAACACACCAAAATGCTGTGTTCCCTCTAGGCCAGAACAGCTATTCCCTATTTCACACTTTCCCCTTTGTGAAGTGGGAAGGATCCTATAACTGCTAGATGTATTGGATGTGTCCCTGTTCCTTTTTCTTCCACACCCTAAGAATGTATTCGGCCCAACCCGTGACCCACAATTAAGGGAGTGTGGCATATTTCTAATCCAGCGCTGCAGTTACGCTGATGCCCAAGGGCCTCGGTTGAAACCTTGGTTCTCTGCTGCAGGAGGCAGGTCACCCAGCGTCCTTACCATTGACCTCGTCACGCAATTTGGGGGAACGCTTGCTGCGCCTCTTGAGGAAATTCGAGGCATCCGACTCCTGTATGAAAACCTTCTGTCTCCCACCTGAAACCCGAGAGAGGAGCCCATCAGAACCAGCACAGGGGCCAGGACAGTCCTGCACCCTGGAGGGGGTCCCCATACTCACCTTCCTGGGCTTCTTCTCCTGCCGCCTGCCTGCTGCCCACTGACGCGCTGGTGCCCTCCCGAAATGCTAGGTACAAGGACACAAGGGAAGGAGGCTGCAGCAGCAGAGGGTGCCCAGATGCCAGGCAAGGCCTCGAGAGCTCTTTCTAGGCTGTGGCTTGCCAAGTCTCGAGTGAGGTGGGACTCTCTGTCCCTCACATACCAGCCACAGAGCCAATGTCCCCAGGAACGCACCAGGCAAGTGGAGTTTCCCTTCTTTACTACTTTTCTCTGTATTCTCCCCAACCACACACACAGATCCCAAGAATGGCCATCTTCATAATCACCCTCCTCCTCCCCTGTGTCGACTGAGCAGACTCCCTGTGTAAGGTAAGTCTTACTGTGCAGCTAAGTCCACCCCAGACCTTCCCATACTCACTGGACAGGAGCACCACGGCTGAGAGGCAGGACAGGAGGAGGACCTGTCTCCAAGCCATCTTTGTGGGGGCTGAGGCTCCCTTAGGATCCACGGGGCAGATGAGGCGTCCTGCAGCCTCCAATGCCGCCACCTGCCGGGTCCTCACTTCTGAGTCAGCAAAGCCAGGCGAGAGAAAGGGAAGAGAGAGGCAGGAGGCTGGGATGCCACTGGGGGAGAGTGGGAGGGCTCCTGGATGCAGTTTCCATTGGCTGCTCCTGGCCAGAGCACTGGAGATGTTTTTGGCACCTGGCAAACCTCTACAGAAGCAGAGCTTGTTGTCGGGCTCCCGGCTGGGACAGTTTGAAGTGGCCTTTCCAACACCTACACGCAAGGAGTTGCTGTCGAGAATGCCCAGCCTAAGAGTCAGGATTCTGAGACCAAGGGCAGGTTTCAAAGTGAGCCTTGCTTCTGCTCCAAAGAGGTCAGGACACTCATCCCCAAGGGGGACAGGGAGGAAGAGGAGAGCAGTGAGCGGGGATCATTTTCCTTCAAATGTCAGGCAAGGAGGGACCTTCATGTGTGGAATGCCCACTTGGCGACACTCACACAGGCCTGTGGGCCACTGATGATACCCAGAGAATCCCTCCCTCGACACCTTGCCCCAGCTGACGAGCACCGCCAAGCAGACAAGGACCCGTATGCTTGGGGGTCCTAGATCTTTTAAAGACGGGGAAGAAGAAAGCCGATCTGCTTTCCCCTGAAGCAGGATGGAGGGTGAAGCACTGAGAAAGATCACAGCTCACCACAGTTCCTCAGAGCCGCACACATCCCCCTCCTCATGTCAGAGAAGAAGTGGGTTCCTAGAAATAGGGTCGCTAATGAAACTGGAGCTCTGTCGGGCAACAGAACACGGTCCCTTTGGCCACATGTTTCTGGCATTGTCATTTTTTATGAACCATCCTCAACACTTCATTATTAACTGAAGAATTATCCTTTGGGCACTGTTTAGAATTTTCCTAATGGTGACCATCACTAGATCCAAAACCCAACCCACACAGAGCCACCTGAAGCTCCCTTCCCGTAGGACTTGGCTGTTAACATCCCACACCAGCTTGACCATTGGCCAGGAAATAAATGTTAATGGCAGGAGGAGCCACATGCATAAGGATAGATCAGCAAGGATTCATCTGTCAGATTAGCTCGATGTCCCTGAGAGAGGGAGGGGCCAAGGACAGAGCCATTTTGATGAGACTCCTGGGTGAAAGAGTGGGTGTGAGAAATGCCTATGACGTCCCT
The DNA here is from genome assembly GCA_028451465.1 of Erethizon dorsatum. Lineage (NCBI taxonomy): Eukaryota > Metazoa > Chordata > Mammalia > Rodentia > Erethizontidae > Erethizon > Erethizon dorsatum. The sequence continues at coordinate 75,711,238 of CM051834.1, forward strand.
GACACTTTCAGTTCCATTCATTTCAACCACAAATATTAATCCATCCCCTGCTTTACCCCAGGTCCTGTGCTCATCACTGGCTGATGGCTCTGGGTAAACCTGTGCAGCCTCCCCACAGTCACACCACCCCCGATGAACGCTGCCTCTCTACAGTCCATGTGCAAAGGCCCTAGAGAAGAACCTCAAACCTCATGCTGTTCTCTCAGAGGCAGCTTGGGAGAAAGCGGCAGGAGATCCAGAATGCAGTGAGTGGAGGGATGGCGGCCTGACACGGAAATTAAGCTCAGTTCTGGAAAAGTAAGTTTGCATTTCTTACACACCTGTTGGCTTGAGATTTCTACTGACTACACAGAGCTGCTCCAAGAAATGGTCTGACCACAGCTGGTATCTACAACCTCTCGGTTCCTTCAGAACTTTCTCTGCTTCTAGACCACTGGCGCCCAACTCTCCACGGCTGAGTGTGCTGCAGAGGTGGCCTCCTTGTGACAGTGAACATCCAAGTACAACAAGTCACACCACCTCAAGGCAGAGTCACAATTCTAATGATGGGAGGAAGATAAGAGAATGCCAAGTTCAATGTCAGAAGAAAAGTACCGTATAGTGGCTTCATCCAATGACATGTTCATTGAGCTTTCTCTTCTTTCTCTTTCTCCATCTTAGCGAATGATCTTACCATGTGACTACCCAGGCACCCAAACTAGAAACTCAGGAGCCATTCACCCAACATACATCTCCCAACCCCTTGCAGTCCAGAGCACATTAGTCATCACATTCCATGGATTGTATTTCTTAAAACTTTTCAAATGCTCTCTGAATTCATCATTCTTGCTGCTCCTGCCCTCTTCAGACTTTGCTTTTAAGGGTGATGGCAACCGTGAGTCTGAATCACATCTGATCCCTCTCTCCCTCCACATCACTGGGAGGCAGGTCTTCCTGAAAGCCCTTATGTCACTTGCCTGCCTAAAATTGTTCATTACTGTGTTATGTTAACAAACACACATGCAGTGCTCAGTGCCCGCCAGGCACCATTCCGAGGACTTTGAACACATTCCCATGCTCACGCTGATCTACACGATAGATGCAGGGATTAAGGCACAGAGAGGTAAAGAGATCTGCCCACAGCCTCACAGCTGAGTAAGTGCAGAGCTAGAACTGAACCCGGGTAACCTGGCCTCAGTCTATGCTTCTACTGCCATCTTGAACTGTCTTACAGGGATGAAAGCCAAACGTCCCAGTGACCAGGTCCAGCCAGCCTCCAGCCCCTCCGCGTGCTCCTGCGGAATTACTCAACTGCCTATGGATCCCCAGAAGGGCCTCTGCTCAGGCCCGTGACAATGGCTTCTATGCTGACAGGGCTTTGGAAACCTTGGTCCTGTGAATTTCATTTCAGCCTGCACTTCCTTTTGGATGCCTTCATGATACCACCTCCCTGCCCTTGGCTTCTATAGATGAGAATCCTGAAACTGTTTTCACATGTTTTATTTCTATTTTTTTTTTATTTTAAAGAGAAAAAACAATAAAAACAATGATACAGAATTTCAAAACAAGATAGTAGGAAAGTAACAATGATTAGTACATTGCTTATTGTTATCTTGAAAGTAGTTGCTCAGATTAAAAGATTTGGCATGAAAAACTGATCAAACAGTATAAGCAAAAAGCTTTCTTTTCAATGAACTTATAGAAATTAGTAGTCTAGCTATCTTAACTATATTGCATATATATATATTTATTTTTTCTTTTCCCTTCCTTCTTTTCTCCTTTCCCCTATCCCAGTTTCTCTTTCCTTTTGAACAGTTTCTTCCCATTTCCTAATATCTATTGTACATTTTGGATCTTATTTACTCTTTCAGGTTATTACACTAGGAAGACAATACGATGTTTGTACATGTGAGACTGATTCATTTCACTTATGAGTACGGTCTCGAGTTGCATCCATTTACCTGTGCAAGTCTCAAGTTTATCCTTCTTTATGGCTGAGTAGTACTCAGTTGTATAAAAAGACCACATCTTTTTCATCCATTCCTCAGTTGATGGGCATTTGGGTTGTTTCCAAGATTTAGCTAATACAAACTGTGCTGCTTTAAACATGGATGACATATATCCCTGTGGTATGATGTTTTTAATTCTTCTGGGAAAATACCCAGAAGGGGAATAGCTGTGTCGAATGGGACCTCTCATCCTAGTTTTTTGAGGAATCTCCACACTGATTTCCACCAGTCTACACTCCCACCGACCGTGGAGGAGGGTTCCATTTCCCCCACAGCCACTACAGCATTTGTTATAGGTTGACTTCTTGATAATAGCCATTCTTTCTGGGATGAGATGGAATCTCAGTGTTGTTTTAATTTGCATCTCTCAAATGACTGGTGATGTTGAACATTTTTTTCATTTTTTTTTTTTTGCTATTTGTGTTTCTTCATCTGAGAAGTATGTATTCATCTCGGATGCTCATTTTTGGATTGGGTCTTTAAATTTGTGGGGTCTGATTTTTTTCAATTCTTCATATGTTTTAGATAGAAATCCTTTGTCTGAGGGGCTGTTGGTTAAAATATTTTCCCACTCTGTGAGTTGTCTTTTCACTCTGTTGGTGATTTTTTTTTTTTTTTTTTTTTTTTTTTTTTTGTGGATATTGGGGGTTGAACTCAGGACCTCGCACTTGCCAGGCAGGCGCTTATGCCACTGAGCTATCTCACCGGCCCAGTGATTTCTTTTGATGTGCAAAAGCTTTATAATAAGATGAGATCCCAGCTGTTGATTCTTTGGAGTATTTCCCATGTAGTTTGGGTTTTGTTCATGAAGTCTCTGCCTACACCAATGTCTTCAAGATTTCTACCTACTTTCTCTTCCAGTAGATTCAGTGTTTCTGTTTTAATATTTAGATCTTTGATCCATTTCGACTTTAGTTTAGTACATGGTGATAGACATGGGTCTAGTTTTAGTCTTCAGCATGTAGAAAGCCAGTTTTTCCAGCACCATTTATTAAAGAGGCTATCTTTCTTCCAGTGAACATGTTTGGCCCATCTGTCAAAGATAAAGTGGCTGGGTGTGTTTGTGGTTCTGTCTGCATCTTCTAATCTGTTCCACTGATCCTCAAGTCTGTTTTTTTTGCCAGTATCACGCTGATTTTATCACAGTAGCTTTATAGTATAATTTCAAGTCAAGGATTGTGATCTTTCTGCCTTGCCTTTGTTGCCCAGAATTGCTTTTGCTATTCCAGGTCTCTTATGGTTCCAAATGAATTTTAAGAATGTTTTCTCTAGTTCTGTGAGGTATGCTAATGGTATTTTGATTGGGATTGCATTAAATCTGTACAAAAAATTTGGGAGTATGGCCATTTTCACTATGTTCGTTCTTCCTATCCTGGACCAAGGGGTACTTTTCCATTTTCGGATATCCTCTTCAATCTCCTTTTTCAGAGTACTGTAATTTTCAATATATAGATCTTTTACTTCCTTTGTTAGATTGATTCCTAAGTATTTTATTTTTTTGGATGTTATTGTGAAGCATGTGGTTTCCTAATATCTCTCAGTGAGTTTATTGTTTGTGCGCAGGAATTATATTGATTTTTGAGTGTTGACTTTGTATCCAGCTATGCTACTGAATTTGCTTATTAAATCTCGAAGTCTTTTGATGGAGTTTTTGGGGTCTTCTATGTAGAGTATCATGTCATCTGCAAATAATGATAATTTACCTTCTTCCTTCCCTAACCTTAGTCTTTTTATTTTTCTCTCGTCTAATTGCTCTGGCTAATGTTTCCAGAACTATATTGAATAGGAGTGATGATAGTGGACATCCTTGTCTTGTTCCTGATTTTAGAGTGCAGGCTTTCAGTTTTTGTCCATTTAGTAGGATGTTGGCTGTTGGTTTGTCATAGATGGCTTTTATCAGATTGAGATAAAGACCATCTATTCCAATTTTCTGTAGGGTTTTTATCATGATTGAGTGTTGGATTTTGTCTAAAGCTTTTTCTGCATCTATTGAGATGATCATGTGATTTTTGCCTTTAGCTCTGTTGATATGGTGTATTACATTTATTGATTTGCATATGTTGAACCATCCCTGCATCCCTGGGATGAATCCAAGTTGGTCATGGTGTATAATCTTGTTGATGATTTGCTGCATTCTGTTTGCCAGTATCTTATTGAGGATTTTTGCATGTACTTTCATTAGGGAGATTGGCCTATAGTTCTCTTTCTTGGTTGGGTCCTTCCCTGGTCTTGGTATCAGGGTAATGCTTGCTTCCAGGGATGAGTTTGGGAGTATTGCTTCCCCTTCAATTTCATTCAAGAATTTGAGAAGTAGTGGTATTATGTTTTCTATAAATTTCTTGTAGAATTCAGCAGTGAATCCATCAGGACCTGGACTTTTCTTTGTTGGTAAGTTTTTAATTACATTTTCAATCTCATTAATGGATATTGGGTGATTCAGAACTTTTATGTCTTCTTGATTCAGCTTTGGTAATTCATATGTATCTAAGAATCTGTCCATTTCTTCTGTGTTTTCCACCCTATGAAAGTAAAGATTTTTGAAGTAGGTGTTGTTGATGATCTTCTCAATTTCTACAGGATCTGCAGTGATTTCACCCTTTTCATTCCCCAATGCATGAATTTGAGTCTTTTCTTTCCTTTTTTTTTTTGATAAGGTTGGCTAGTGGTTTATCAATTTTATTTATTCTTTCAAATAACCAACTCTTTGATTCATTAATTCTTTGTATTGTTTTGTTTTTTGTGTTTTTTTTGTGGGTACCGGGGGGTCAACCTCAGGACCTCGTGCGCCAGCAGGCGCCCGTGCCACTGAACGATATCACTGGCCCCTTTTTCGTATGTGGGTTCCGGGAGTCGAACTCGGGCTCTCACGCTTGCCGGGCAGGCGCTTAAGCCGCTGAGCCATCTCACCGGCCCCTCTTTGTATTGTTTTCTTAGCCTCCATTGCATTAATTTCTGCTCTGATCTTTATACTTTCCTCCCTCGTATGGGCTTTGGGCTTGTTTTGCTCTTCTTTTTCTAGAAGCTTGAGGTGCAACATTAGGTTGTTTATTTGTGCTTGTTCTGTTTTCCTGATGTGGGAATTCACTGCTATAAATTTCCCTCTTGGGACTGCTTTCATTGCATTCCATAAGTTCTGATATGTTGTATCTGCTTTCTTGTTTAGTTGTAGATATTAATTTCTTCTTTAATTTCATCTGTGACCCATTGATTGTTTAGTAGGATGTTATTTAATTTCCATGCGTTTCTGGATTTTTTGTGGTTTCTTTTGCCATTAATTTCCAATTTCATGGCACTATGGTCAGATAATATGCATGGGATAATTTTAATTCCTTTGCATTTACTTAAGCATGTTCTGTGGGCCAGTATATAGTCTATTTTAGAGAACATCCTGTGTGCAGCTGAGAAGAATGTGTATTCTGATGTTGTTGGATAGAACACTCTGAAAACATCAAGTCCATTTGTTCACAGGTTTAGTTCAGTTCTGATATTTCTTTGCTGATCTTTTGTCTAGTGATCTATCTCTTTGTGACAATGGGGTATTAAGGTCTCCCATTACAATTGTGTTATTGCTCATTTGGTTTTTCGTGTCTGTTAATGATTGTCTTATATAGTTGGGTGCTCCCATATTTGGTGCATACATATTTATGATTGTTATCTCTTCCTCTTGAAGTTTTCCCCTGACAAGTGTGTGGTGACCTCCTTTATCTCTTTTGATCATTCTTGGTTTGAAGTTCATATTGTCTGCAAACAGAATAGCTACCCCTGCTTTTTTCTGGGTTCCTGTTGCATGGAAGATTGTTTTCCATTCTTTGACTTTCAGTCTATGAATTTCTTTTTGAGTTAAATGTGTTTCTTGTATACAGCATATTGTTGGATCTTGTTTCTTGACCCATTCTGCCAGTCTGTTTCGATTGGTGAATTGAGGCCATTTACATTGATGGTTATAACTAATATGTATTGGCTTATCTTTGTTATGATATTTTCCTGTTATTGGTTCCCTGCTTTTCCCCTGTGTTTAATTGCTTGCCTGGCCTAGTGGTTTCTTTCTGTTGTTCTTGGAATTGTGGTCATTTTTATGTCTATCTAGAATATCTTTCAGTACTCTTTGTAGGGTTGGTTTGGTGGTCATGTATTTCTTCAATTGTTCTTTGTCATGGAAATATCTTATTTCTCTATTAATTTTGAAAGATAGTTTTTCAGGGTACATCAATCTGGGTTGGAAGTTGTTTTCTTTTAGGACTTGAAATACTTCACTCCAAGCTCTTCTTGACTTGAGGGTTTGCATTGAGAAGTCTGCCATGATTCTGACGGGTTCCTTTGTAGGTGATCTGTTACTTTTCTCTAACAGTTGTTTTTTTTTTTTTTTTTTTTTTTTGAGGGTTCCGGGAGTTGAACTCAAGACCTCACAAGCCAGCAGGAACCCGTGCCACTGAGCAATATCACCGGCCCTTTTTTTTTTTCTAATGTGGGTTCTGGGAGTCGAACTTGGGCCCTCGCGCTTGCCAGGCAGGCGCTTACGCCACTGAGCCATCTCACTGGCCCCTCTCTAACAGTTTTTAATGTTCTGTTCTTATGCTGAATTTCTGGAATTTAATTATTATATGTCTTTTTTTTTTTTTGTGGGTACCGGGGGTCAACCTCAGGACCTCGTGCTTGCCAGCAGGCGCCCATGCCACTGAGCAATATCACCGGCCCTTTCTTCATGTGTGGGTACCAGGAGTCGAACTCAGGACCTCACGCTTGCCAGGCAGGTGCTTATGCTGCTGAGCTATCTCACTGCCCCTATTATATGTCTTGGTGTAGTTTTATTTTGGTCATGGCTGTTTGGAGTTCTATATGCTTAATTTATTTGTATGTCAAATTCTTTATCCATGCTTGGGAAGTTTTCTGCCATTATTTCTGTGAAGAGGTTTTTTTGTTTTGTTTTGTTTTTGTTTTTTTGTTTGTTTGTTTGTTTGTTTATGGCATTTGCCCTGTCTCCAACTTTCTCATTGACCCCAATCAATCTTATGTTATTCTTCTTTGCATCATCTTGTAGCTGGTGGGTTGATTTTTCATGACCTTTTGCTATTTTTAACATATCTTTCTTTTCATGGTCACTTGTTGCAATTCTGTCTTCAAGATCTGATATTCTATCCTCTCCATTCAATCTGTTGCATAAACTTTCAGTGGAGGTTTTAATCTCTTGGATTTCTGTTTGGATCTGTTTCATGGATTCCATTTCTTTCCTATGCTGGGCATTTTTTGCTTTCATCATTTTTCTAAGCTCATCTATTCTTCTATCTGTGTCTTCTCTTATAGCTTTGATTTTAAGCATGATTTCTTTTTGCACCTGAGAGATTATTTTCTCTGTAGCCTTTTTCACTTGTTTTTTCACTTCTGTTGGTATCATTTCAGAAAGTTCCAGCGTTTAACTTCCAATTTTGTCTCATTGTGTTCCAGGCTTATCCTGGGTGGGCCGAAGGGTCTGGGGTTGAATTTTGCTTCTGCGTCTTGTCGTTTTCTGTTTTCTCTTTTTTATTTTGTTTTCTATGTTGATGCTTGCCAATTTCTTACGATATGTAGCTTTATCACTAGTATTGAGGCTTCCCTAGGAGATATTGTTCTTCGCGGATGTCCTCTAGATGTAGGTGGTTCTTTATAGCTGTCCCAAGAACCTGCCTCCCCAGTTTGTAAAGGATGCAAAGTTACTCTTTGGCTCAGCACTCAATCCTTTGGTACTGGGTTGTGGTGGTGATTATGGCTCCATACTATTACAGTGTTATCGTACAGGGGAGAAAAACTGATTATAGTAGAAATGGTCTTTCTCACTTCAGAGTATGACATTCTGGCTAAAGTAGTACAGTTAGTGATAACAATAGTTTCAAGTACAGCTTAACTACTGACAAACTATGGTAACCATTAACCTGCTACCTCCCACCACAGAAGCAAACTCTAAAGTTATATTTTAAAATCAAGCATATACCATGTAGTATTATGCAGTGATTTTCCCCTTAGTGGAATGATTTTACCGTTTTGCAGGGGGCAGGGAGGTTAAGATGGGTAGGGGACAGGATAAAGCGATGAATGAGGTCAAATATAGTAGAGTCAGGGCTGGAGGTCAAAGGATGATCACCTGAGTTTTGGGAAACCGGAGGACACAGGAGGGAAAGAATGAAATAGAATGCGCAGGAGTAATCAGAAAGGGAAGAGACAGTGTTTATTCACTTGAAAATTTAAATTCAAAAAGTAGTTGAGGAAAGAAAGAGGATCAATAGAAGAAAAGGAGAAAGATAGATAAGCCTAAACAGTGAAAAGAAAAAAGAAGGAAGAGAGAGAGAAGGAGAATGGAAAAGAAAAGAAGAAAAGAAAGAAAAAAAAATGTAGACCTGAGAAAGAGAGGAGAGGAAAAAGAAAAAACAAAAACCAAAAACACAACTACCCGTAAAATACAAGACAAAACAAGACCAATTCCAACCAGACAGGAAAGGGGTAGCCAATCAGGCAAATGAGGGAGAATAAAAGTGGTAAAATACCTCTGTTGTTTACAGTTCTGTGATAGTGTCCATGTCAGGTCCCAGAAATGTGCTGTGTACTCCAGCCACATTTGCCACGGAATTGTGCTGGGTGTGGAGCGGTCTTGGCCTCTGGATGTGGGGGCTGGGACTGGTCTTCTGTTGGTGGAGTTCTCCAGAGCCCGGCTGCTGGCTCCTCGCTGCTGCTTCAGATGCTTGCATGTTGCTGGTCTCACTGATTACTCCATGCACCCGGGGCCGGCTGTCCTGGGTCTCCTATGTGTTTTATATATGTGTGTGTAATAACTTTTTTTGAGGTACAATTTACTCACCATACAATTTACCCATCTAAATTGTTCATTTAGGGTATAGTTCACTAGTAGAACACTTGCTTAGTATGTGCAAAACCCTGTGTTTGGTTCCTAACACCACATGTGTGCACACACACACACACACACACACACACACACACACACACATCTCTCTCTCTTTCTCTCTTTCTGATTCAATGGTTTTTAGTCTATTCACAAGATTGTGCAACCATCACAATTTTTGGAGCATTTTCATTACCCCCCAAAAGAAGCCTCACACCCACAAAGAATCATTCTCATTTTCCCAATCCCCGGCCTCAGGCAGGCGCTCATGTGTGTCTCTCTCTGTAGATTCACCTGTTCTAGACATTGCACTGAAACAGAATCACACCATATGTGTCTGGCTGCTTTCACTTGGCATCATTTTTTCAAGGTTTATCCATGGTGAAGCACATATCAGTTTTTCATTCCTTTTTATTGTCAAAGAATACTGAATAATAAGAATAGGCCACATCTCGTTTATCTACTCATCATTTGATGACCGTCGGGTTTCTACCTTTTGGTGACTATGGAAAATGCTGCTTTGCATGCACATTTGGGTGCATGCTTTTGTGCTGGCAGGATTTCTTTGCTTCTGGGTCATTACCTGGACTATATGGCAGCTCCACATTTAACATTTTGAGATGCTTTCACATTATATTTAAAATGCTTATTTATTCGTCTATTTCCTCTGGTGCCTTGAGGCCTGTTGGTGGGGAAGTTTCCACCTTGTGATGCCTCCTATGGTACCTGGCACTGACCAGATGCTCTACAAATACTTACTGAATTAATCAGTGAAAGCATTCTTGCTTGAAAACGTTAAAAGGAAACATTTATGTGCACCTTTCAATGGGCTATTCATGAGAAGGTACCTGCGCAGGGACCTGAAATTTCCAGGTTTGTGTATCACTGGGTTTAAGGTCCCTCTCAAGTGGTAGGAATAAATCTTGGGGCGCATTTATAAAGTTCTGCCTTAGAGGGTGGCCAAGATGACCTTAACATTCTCCCCAATTTGGCTAACCTTTAGGCAGGTTTCTTCTTAACTCTAGGTCCCAAGCTCCCTTTTCTTAGGGCATTTGCTTTAGAAAACTTGCAGTCATAAATTCTTTCTCTACCCCTTTGGAATGTACACAGCTTCCTCAGTTTCACAACATGGGAAATATCCTTCTTGTTTTGGAGGGCAAGTGCTGGGGATCGAACCCAGAGCCTCACACATGGTACAAGCACACTCTAACACTATGTCTTTAGGACTAGAGAAGCAGTTGTTCTGAAACATGAGTACCCAAGGAATTAGCACCCTACCTCCTGGCCTCTGCAGAAGGGTAGGTGCCTAAATCAAAGTTGCGAACGCCAGTAACAAACCCAGATGGCTTGCGATGCCTTCACCAGACCTTTTTTTTTTTTAAACTTCAACAATCTTTTAGGACCAAATGTGTGCGGGGTTAACTTTTTAACCCTGGTGACAACAAAAACAATCTCCATCACATCCAGCTTGGGGGTGCAGACCCAGTAAAGACTGTCTCTTTAAAAAAAAAAAGATTGAAAAAAATACATGTATTTGTGTAAGTATTTTATAAAAAAGTTAAATGCAGCAGTGTTGCAAAAAAAAGAAAAAATCTCCAAGTGATTTCAGTCCATTAGAACAAAACAAAACGAACAGCACTGGGCAGCCTGGGCTGCCTTATCCCACCCCAACCCTGACAGAGCCGGGAGAAAAACTCTCAGCCCTCATTAAACACAAAATCCTCTCCTCCACCTTTGTCCAGCTTCCACCACCTACTACTCCAGGAAGCACCCAGCGAACAGGAGAAAGACCCGGCTGGTTACAGTTTCTAGCCTGCTGGTCTGTTAAGGCTCATACCAAGGACAATTCTCAGGAATACTGGTCTCTACTACAATCAGAAAACTGATTCCCAATTTCAGGGTCAGATTTCTAGAAGCTTGTGAAACATCCTCAAGGTTCCTCCAGGGGGGGATCTGGGGCTCCTTGAAAGATGGACAGGGAGGTGCTAAGCAAAAACACAGGATTCCTTGGAACCTATGAAGCCTAAACTAGGGGAGGAGGTATCAAAAAGTGCTTATCTTCCGTTTTAACCACCAGGCTAAAGAAGGCAAGGGAACAAGGCAGTATTTGACCTCAGCTGTCTTGTGAGAAATGTGCACATTTTTCACCAACCTATCTCTGCCGTGGTTGGGGGACAGCTCAAATACACAGAAGCGATCCAAGGGTATCTTTGCTAACTACTTCTGGCTGGACAAAGCTGCCATACCAGGACAGCCCAGTTCCGGGTTGCTTTATGGAGGCTTTCTCTGTTACTAAGCAGGGGGCTTAACAGTATAGAAATTTTCAGTAACTTTGTAACTGACAAATCTTCAACAGCAGCGGCCTCAAAAATCACCCCAGGTGACAGACCACTGCTCTGTGGGGTCGCAGCGCCTTCCAGTCAACGGGCTTCTTTTCAGACTTCCGCAGCAGCTCATTGGCTTTAGAAAAATGTCGACAGCCGAAGAATCCTCTACAACGGGGAGGGATGAGCAGTCTGCAGGACATGGTGTTGCTTCCTGTCAATGGCACTGTCCTTATTCTGAGCATAAGAGCCCCAGAAGCAAAGACGAGGCCATTCAGGTTCTGAGTGAGCCGGGACACAACCGCGTGGATGAACCGCTCCCAGTCTCTGCTTGTGTGAACTGGATCGATGCGCTTGGACAGTGAGGACGGCGTTGAGCAGGAGGACGCCTTGTTTGGCCCACCCAGATAAATCTCCACGGCCAGGAGGAACAAAGCCATCTATGTCCGTGCACAGCTCTTCATAGATGTTTTGTGAGCTGGGCGGGTGGGGGGCGGGGAATAGGTCTTTGGAAGCTAAAGCAGAGCCCGTGAGCTTGATTGGGTCCATGATAAGGATCCTGTCCTAGGATGACAACTTTCACATCTCGGGGGTCACACATTTGGGTCCAGGTGAAGACTTGGTGTGGGGATGGATAAACAGTGTCCTGTTTTCTTTCTTCCGCAACAAACCCCATTAGCTGTATAAAATACGGTTTCCGGAACTCTCCCCAGAGCCTACGGGCACGGTTCGGGCTGCCAGGCTGAGCAGCACCGGGGCCTCGCTTCTCTGGTTGCGGTCGGGTTGCTCGGGGCTCAGTGGCGAGGAGGGTGGCGTGCTGGGCTCGTCCCGCCCGGCCCGGGCCTTCTTGGCAGGGCTGACCGCCACATCGCCATTGTCCTTCAGCTTGGGACTGCAGGCAGGTCGTTTCCGGGCAGGGCTCAGGGAGAAGAAGGAGTAGAGAGTTTTCTGGCCAACCATCCTGGAGCCGAAGAGGGAGCAAACGCCTGCCGCCCAGGGACCTGCAAGACTGGCCTGGCGCGAGCCGCCCACCTTTTCAAATCTTTACCCAGCCCTTTGGTTGGGTAAAGTTGGCTCAGGTCTTCTCCCCTATTGCAAAAGTCATAAGCAAAGTCTTCCTGCCTGTTTCACTCAGTTAGGTGCAATTTTAACTTTGACCATGGCATTCACGCCATATACCACCCGATCCAGGGACCGTCAGAACTCCTATCAAGCGGAAATGACCCCAGGGGAGAGGACGTCCATGCAAAAAAGGTCCCTAGGTGCCAGGCCGACCTGTGTCATCCTGAAATAAAAGTATAAAAGTCCACCGTGGTACCTTCTATGAAGAATAGATTGTGTTTTTTCGTTTCAGCTTATTTTCAATGGACGAGTTATGCTCCTAACAGCCCCACATTGGAAAGGGTTAAAATAAGGGCCTACCAAAAGGGACTCCTGAACCTTGAAACCAAAGGTCCCCAGAACTCAGCCTCCAGGATCACCCTCAGGAAACATAGATGAGCCCCTTTCCTTTCTCCCTCCTCGGGTCACAGGAGCAATAGGAAGAAAACACTTTAGCTATGAATGCAAAAGCTTGTTTGCTGGGTGAGAAAGTGAGTTTCCAATTTAAAAAAAAGTTAACTCCTTGGAAGTCCCCTGGAGCTGATTTTGTTGACACAGGTGGGTGTGGAAAATGAGAGTTTTGCAAGCCAGGATATTTCCGAATGCTTTCTGGTTTTTTTGTTTTCTCATGAAAGCATCCATTTCTTTAAGTGCTAGGCCAGAGACTGGCGGCACATCTGTACAGATTTTGTTTCGTAGCCACAGAATCATGATCAGTCGCTAAGAAAATGGTGTCTAAAGTCCCCTGTGAAATTAAGTCTGGCAGGAGATCCCCACTAGGAGCGAACCAGCATCCCTCGCCTCGTGTCCTATTTCCAGCTTGACCAATGACTTCCTCGAGCCTGTAGGGAAAGTGTGAATCTTTTCTATATCTCGCGTTCCTCACATGCCCTACAACAAGGCCAAGAAAAGCCCACTGGAAGTAGGATGTGTGATGTGTTAGCTCAGAAAAACTTTGAGAAACTCACGGGCCATTCTATAAGAGTATGGAGTGGGGTTGTGAAGTCAGCCACATCTGGATTGCTGCTAGGAGGTATGTGCTGTTACAACTATCCAAGTTAGTAAAATATTAAAATACTTCCTTATTATTTCGTAAATAGCCACTTTCCTGAGTCCTGTACCATACCAACCGTGACTGCATATTCAAATCTTCTTCCAACTTTTTAGTCTCATTGACTTTGCTTGGGATGTGGGCGTCAGACTTCGTTATAAACACTGGAGGTGATTAGGATCAACGGCTAGAGTTGAGAACCGCTGGTATGAGTGTAATATTGTATATGTAATATACATATTTTCACCAGCTTATCCAACTTTTATTACAAATTCATATATAGGGAAAATACCTGCAATAACAATGGTCTTTATTTATTTATTCATTTAAAAAAAAAAACCATTTAAGTTTTGTAGCAGTGGGGATGTGGCTCCTTGGTACAGTACAGATCTAGCAAGCACGAGGCCCTGGGTTCCATCCCCAGGACTGCAAAAAAAAAAAAAAAAAAAAAAGAGAAAGAAAGAAATTTTGTATAGTGAACCATATAATAATTTTACAAACAGTGGTGGAGGAAGCCAAAAGTGCTATTAAAAAATGTAATGTCAATTTCAAATAAAAATATGTTTTAAATAAACAAAATAAAAATAAAATTGTACCAAGCCTTCTAGAGCCTGCTCAGCTCTCTCTGTGAGCAGCACCCCGACCACTCCAGTGCTTGGCTCTCTCTGGCCTCTGAATTCCTCCCCACCTGGGATTGCTGCAGTGACTCTAACTCTTCACATGGGCTGCAGGTTTTTGATCTTTGTTCCATGTTGGTATTGTGCCTCCTCTGCACTGGAAAGGGCCAGAGGGGCAGCATCTGGCCCACCTTTCAGGAAGCAGAGCCTCTGTCAGGTGCATTGTTGTTACCTGGGCCTGAGCTGCTGCTTGGAGAGCCAGGCACCTCTCAAACAAAGCTCTCCGTCTGTCTCTCTGTCTCTCTCTCTGCCCCCCCCCACCCCATGAGACACAGAGGTGCTTCCTGGACACTGGGGGAATGGAATGGAAAGGATACCTTGGCAAGGCCCCTGGAAGGCCCAGAAGGAGGAGGTCTGTGGGAGAAGGTTGGTGTCCAACTGGCTGGGGGCCCTGGCCTTCCAGGAATCTGTGAATATATGGCTCCAGTTCTGAGTTCTCCACAGTTCTGGGCAGTTCAGCCGGGACTGTGTCTGGGCACTGCTTGAGGCCGGCATAGAGAGGAGGGGACCTGAGTCAGGGCAGGAAGCCCGGGCCAGGGCTGAGGGAGGGGAGCTAAGGAAGGCAAGACACAGGATCCGGTGTTGCCATCCTCGTGGGAATGGCTTTGAAGGCTGCCGGTGCAGAGTCTCTGCCGGGCCAGGTCCTACATGATGAGCCTGGGGAACCCCTGCTTCTTCCTTCCATTAGACCCTGAAATGCATCTTACTTAGATAGACTATCTTTTTCTGTGACTTGCCATTTGCATCCCAGCACTGGGGAATATATTAGGGTATGGCGTCCCCCAAATTTGGTGACGCTTGTTGTATGATGAGATTAAATTAAAGTTGTCTAACTACAGGGTGGGTCAGAGTCTGCACTGATTGATTGATTGATTGTGCTACTGGGGATTGAACCCTGGTCCTCTGCCCTGAGCTACTCCCTCAGCCCTTTCATATTTTTTATCTTGAAACTCTCTCACCAAGTCACTAAGTTGGCCAGGCTGGGCTTGAAGTCGGGATCCTCCTGTCTCAGCTTCCCATAGTACTGGGATTACAGGTGTTTGCCACCTTTCCTGGCTGTGTCAGAGCTTTTAATATGGCAACAGGTACTGTGAATCTGGTGGGGAAGAAGGATCTAGACTCCATAGTATCTTCAAAATTTATTGAACTCTTTCATCCTCCTGCCTCAGCCTCCCAGAGTGCTATGATTATAAGCATGGGCTACCACCTCTGTTCCACCTGCACTTTTGGGCAGGGTTGAATATGGGGGGGAGGACAGCAAGTGATGGACAGGGCACAGAAGCATCCATGGGTGGACTAGACAGGATAGCACTGACTCACGAGGCCCTGGACCTTCTGGAAGTAGCCGGAGAGCAAGAGAAGTAGAGATTGGCTACTGCAAGGGATGGAAGAGGCGAGGGAAAGGATTTTGCAAACACAGGGCCAGCTGCAGAGGAAAGAGATGAAACAAGAGCTCATGATCTGCATCTCCAGGCCCCAGTGACTACAACTGATTTTCAGTATAATCCTAAGGGACAGCTTCAGCCACGAAATTGGTGGCAGCCTCCTCCTTCTCACTGGGGTCTTGGACAAAATAAAGAATTAAGCAAAGTGGAGGGTGGAGGCTAACATGTCACCTTTATGACCCTACAGCTGGAGGGCGAGGACCAGCTATATGTGAGAGTTCCAGTTGCTCCGAATCTTCCTTAACTTCTGCAAGTGTTACTGTTTTGAAATTCGCCAAATAGGGGCTATTATTTATGGCATTAGGGTCAATGATATGAGCACCTTGTCAGCCTCTTACAGGACATGTGTAAAATTTCTGTTCATCTTTTGCTTTTATTCACCTGTTTGTCTTTGTTTTGTTAAGTTAGCAGAGTTTGTGCTTTCTGTGTTCTAAGAACTCCACTTCAGGATCTTTCAAAGACCTGATCTGTTTTCTTATCCAAGTTTTATTTTCAGATCTATGACTCATCTTGAATTAATTTTTGTGAGTGGTGTGAATAGGAGTCAGTGCTGAAATTCAATTATTCCAGTACCATTTGTTTGTTTTTGCAGTGTGGGGAATGGAACCCAGGGCTTTGCACATGCTAGACAAGCGTTTCTGCCATTAAGCTATGCCCCCAGTCCTTTTCTGTTTTTTTCTTTTTAATGTAATTAAAATTTTTTTATTTTATAATTGTTTGCTGCTAATAGGTAGAAATGCTATGTATTTTTGTATATTGACCTTGCAAGGTATACAGCCCTGCTCAGTTCCCTTAGTGTTTTCCCTTATTAAATTTTTTGTATATTCTTCAGGAGTTTAAAAAAATTGGGGGGGTACTAGGGATTGAACTGAGGGATTTGCACTGAGCTCATCTCCAGTCCCCCAAAAAATCACATAGGGATCTATTATCAGTATTATTTGTAAGGATTGATCAACTGACCGTTCCATTAGAGCTTTTAATTTTGAAGAAAGCAAAAAATTAAAAACTATGTCGTTGGAAAATAATTTACCTGTCACTTGAGTCATCTGTTTTCTCAAAGCTTCTGGAATGGAATTAAAAGGTGACAGCAAGACTTTTATAATTATTGATTATTAAATATTTACAAATAAAATATTTTCACAAAAGTTTTTTATCACAGCCATGCTTTGCATGTATTTTTATCAAACACCAGGGCTACATATTTTGCTGGATCCTTTAGAGGAACTCTTCCCACATGACCACCAGCCCCCTTTTTTCTGCTCTGTGAAGTCTAATCAGCCTACACTGTCATCAAAGCCAGACTTTATTCCTCCAGTTAAATCAGCGCTCCTACACCTCCTGCAGCGCCATCCCGTTCTGACTTCCGCGCAGGGCCCTGCCAGGTGTTAGGAGTCCCTAAGATGAGGTCAGATCCCTCCTTTCCAGCAGCTCTCCCTGACACTCTCTGCTTCAAGGTCGCCAGACTTTGCTCGGAAGTGGACACCCCTGGAGCTTTTGTTCCCTTGAGGAATGGACCTCAATAAGACTCAGAAATTTAGGGGTGCGAGACTTGACTTTTTCCCAGTTTTTAATTATGATAAAAGACACATAACATAAAACCATTGTAACCTTTCTCAGCATGCAGTTCACGGGCACTGGAAGTGCTCAGAATGCTGCACGGCCATCACCACCCTCTATTTCCATGACTTTTCCTGGGGGCAAAAATGACCTGATGTTCCCATTAAACATCAACTCCCCAACCTCCCCTCCTGCAAGCCCCTGACAACAATCATTTTTTTCTGTCTCTATAAATTTGATAACCTACAGACCTCCTATAAGTGAAATCATACAGCTTTCCTCTTTCTCCTTGTTTTTTTTTTCTGTGTGTGTGTGGGTACCGGGGGTCGACCTCAGGACCTCACGCGCCAGCAGGCACCTGTGCCACTGAGTGATATCACCGGCCCCTTTTCTCGTATGGAAGATCCGGAAGTCGAACTCGGGCCCTCGCGCTTGCCAGGCAGGCGTGTAGGCTGCTGAGCCATCTCACTGGCCCCTCTCCTTGCTTTTTTTTTTTTTTTAAATGGCTTATTTGACTTAACAGAATGTCTTCAAGGTTCATGCATGTGGTAGCCTGTATCATAGTTTCCTTCCTTTTGAAATGTAAATAATATTCTACTATGTGTATGCAGCACATTTTCCTTGTATTCATCCAACAATAGACATTTGGGTCATTCCATATGTTAGCTGTAATGAATAATGCTGCTAGGAACATGGTGTAGAGATGCCGTTCATGGGCATCTCTTTGCAGGTTTTTGTTTGTTTTGGCATTTGTTTATTCATTCATTCCTGGGGATTGAAACCAGGCCCTTCACACTGAGCTCTGTCTGCAACCCATTTTTATTTTTTAATTTTGAGATGGTGTTTTGCCAAATCGCTGAATTGTCCAGACAGGGCTTGAACTTGTGATCCTCCTGTCTCAGCTTCTCAGAGTGCTGGGATTACAGGTGTGCACTGCTGCATCCAGCTCTCTGTAGTCTTGACTGATGTTTTACCACTTGTCTGTTGTTCAAAACCAGAAAGGACTGGGGAACTCGCACCTCCACCTGGGCACATTCTCAGGCAAAACAGCTTCAGGAAAGAGAACATGGAATTCAGAGCACTAGAACTTGAACTTGACCCTTTTGAACTCTCGGTGGCCTACACACCTGGAAAGACTGGGTGGAGGGGATCAGCGCACCTGGGAAGGGCTCAGGCTTCGGGAATGAGCAGATACACGTGCGGCACAAGGTCTGAAGATCAGGGAGATGGAGTGGAGCCAGGAAGGAGACTGAAAAGGAGCTGGGGCTAGGGGTGTAGCTCACCCAACACCACACACACGCACGCATACACACCTGCACACAGGGGTGCCAGTGGGTTAGGAAAAGGTTCTAAAGGAAAGGATGCTGAAGAGCCGAGGAGGAAGGAGTCAGAGCTGGAAGGAGTAAGCTACTGGGCCATGGGCAGCTGCCCCAGAAGACCAACAGGGGTCTCTCCCTCCATGGGCCGAAGGGTTTGGAAAGCTCCACCTTTGGGTGCCCAGAGTGGCTTCAATGGGACCCCTGTGTGAATCTGGAAGAGGGAAGTGGGAGGACCCCTCAGGGACCAGGTTGCCCTGGCCATGAAATCTAACTTCCATCCCTTCTCCACCTTGAGTGTGGCCCGCGTGTAGCCCTCAGTCGCGGACTGCCTCTGCTCACCTGGAAGCCATCCTTTCAAATCGCGAGCTGGTTCTCCTGCTCCGCTCCCATTCTTCTCTTTTCATCCTGTAAACATATCAGTCAGTCTTCCTACAGTGGAACGCGATCCCATTGCAACACCACCCACCTCAAACCCTCCAGTCCTGCACCGCATGGTGGTGGTCACCGTCACACACTTCTTTGTCAACAGAGCTGAGATCATGTCGTTTTCTTGATTGGCTAAGCCAATCAGATCTCCTTGATTAGCAAGGGGCACAGGAACTTGAGGGGCAGGAAGACTGCTAGAGTCAGGTAGATTCTGGGAAGGAATCCTTAGTTTTTAAAGAAAGGATTCTTAGCCCTCAAAAGGTGGCACAAATAAGAGAATGATTTTCTGCTTCTGGAGGATGTTAAGTGAGGGTGCAGTGCCTGGGGCCCGCTGCAGTCACATTGCAATCATAAGAAGGATGATCAATCTGAAGAGGATGGAATAGAGAACAGGTAAAAAGTACCCTAGATCTTTGGTGACCCCTGAGCATAGCGTGCTTTTACTCCGAGCTTTCAGTTATATGAGGAAATACGTTTGCCTTATTTGTTAAGCCTGTGGAATTGACATTTTCCGTTACTCGCCACTAAAAGCACCATTGAATATTGAATAAATTCCAAATTACTTGGCATGATAGAAAGATTTTTATTATCTGTCCCTGTTTTCCTCTCCAACCACATCGCCACCGTCTTGTCTTCTGGTAGGTCAAACTCTTGCTGTGCCACATGGGTCCCCACTGTTACAGCTCCTCGCCTCTCCAGGTGGAGGTGACCGTCTTTTCCTAGTGCTCCCCTTGCTTTTCCTTGTCGCTCCCCTTGCCCTCGCCTCTGTGCCTCTGGCAGCATTTTATGGGGTTGCCTTCTGTCCCCAACCCCTTCTCCAGCGGCCCTGAGCTCCTTGAGAGGACAGACCGTGTTTGTTTCCTGCTGTTTCTCCCAGGGGTCGCAGCAGTGCCTGGCACATCAGTAAATATCTATTGAAAGGGCTGATGTGGAGAAGCAGGAGAAGTCACCGGCGGAGTCCACGGGGCCAGGGCCAGTGCTGTGCGCGCACCCGTGGCGTCAGAGTCTGGACGCCTGTGTCGAGGGACACATGAAAGGGTGACTGTGAAGGTTCCACGTGTTAACACAGAGAGGGGGCTCGCGAGGGAGTCTGCCACACAAGGATGAAAGGGACTCTGTTCGGCGGCTGTGGGCAACTGTGAGGTGGTTGGCAAGGAGACCCCGAGGACGCGGCCAGGGGCGGACAAGGAACGCGTGGAAATGTTTCTGATCGCTCCAAATTTTGGTCAGCCTCAGCGCGTTTCCTCCAGCTGTGCTCGCTCTTTTTGAAGCCCTGCCATCCAACCCTCCCATTCTTTTCATTCTCGGTCACCCTGCCAAAGTCTTCCACATCCCTTTCAAGAAACCTGAATTTAATGAGTCAAATCATCCCTAATAATAAGCAGATCATCGCCTACTATGAATGGAACACAGGTGATTTTTAAACACTTTTGTGTTTACACTCATTCTTGGACTCATCTGAGAAGTCTGTAGATTCCTGGATGCTGGAAGATTCGTGTCTTTGAGGTTTGTTTTTCGGAGGGAGATGTCTGACTCCCCCAGAGTGACGAAGGACGACACAGCATCTCAGAGTAGGAGCTGCTCCACCTGAAGGCGGCCTGGAGGCCCCTCTTTCCACCTGGTTCTCCAACCTCTGAAGCGGGGTCACTACTGACTGGGGGTGGTTGGTTTTGTTTTCATTGGTAACGTGGACTCCACTGTTAAGATCTTTACTCAACGACATCTGAGTGGCCTGCTCAACAAGTAAGACTGGAAAGGAAAAATACCCTGGAGTCTTAGATAATCTTCAGAATAACCCCACAAAGCCCCACTTTATGAGGAAACTAAGGTCTGGAACAGCGATGGTGAACCTTTTAGAGACGAGTGCCCAAACTGCAACCCAAAACCCACTTCTTTATCACAAAACTGCTAACACTGCAATTAAGCCTGAATACTGAGGTTTTAGTTTAGAAAAAACAACTCTACATTAACATCTTTTGTTTTAAAAGAAAAACAACACTTGTGCCATAGGTTTGCCACCTCTGGTCTAGAAGACGTCCTATAACTTGCAAAGGGTATAAATAATGGAGTTGGGATTAAACCTCTAGCTTGTCTGAGGGAAGCCCTCAAAGGGGTCCTATTTTATATTCTTGGTGGTGTTTTTGTTTTTCTGGCTTTTAAAATTTCTTTACTTCCTTTTTTTTTTTTTTTTCTTTGTTTTTGTTTTCTTTTTCTCTGTAATTGCTGTGGGAAATGACTGCAGCCCAAGGCATGTGGGTTGCAGACCAGGAAGGAACTCTCCCGGCAGTGGCAGGGAGAAAACCGTTCCCTCGGGGATGAGCCACAGCTCAAGTGGTCATACACCGGGCCTGTCTCCAGCCCCAGGATCAAGGTTGAACTGTGTGCAGCAAAAACTAAGAGACAAAGCTGTGCCAAAAACACCACCAGAACTTGGCTGAGTGAGAGGCTAGCGTCTCAGCGGGTGGAGATTTCTGGTCATTTCACCAAAGAGTAATCTATTGAGAGCAGATGAGGGAACCACACAGGGCCCCAGTGAGGCAAATAGGAGGGACCATTTTTAAGTGCATCATTCAGTAACATCAAGTCCATCCACCTTTGTGCGACCATCACCACAGCTCTCCATGATGTACCCCTTACACTCTTAGTCCCCATTCCTCTTCCTCCGGCTGCTGGCCACCACATTCTGCTTTCCTCTCTATGGATTTAACTACTCTGGGTAACTCATGTAAGTGGAATTATATGTATTTGTCCCTTGGTGACTGAGTTGTTTCACTTAGCATGATTTCCCCCAGGTTCACCCAAGTCGTAGCGTGTGTTAGAATTCCCATCCTATTTAAGGCGAGATAATTTCTAGGGTGTGTATTCTGTTTATCCATTCATGCATTGATGGCGACTGGAGTTGCTTCCCACAATAGTGACCAACACAGCTACAAATGTGGATGTGTGAATATCTTTTCAAGGCTCTGCTTTTCATTCCTTATTATAATTATTAGTACATATTAATTTTACAAGATAATGGTTTCATATGATATTTTCCTACAGGCAAATAAGACTTTGGTTGTATCTACTCTCCTCATTACCCTCTCTTATCCCCTCCTATTGTCCCGTCCCCTTTCTTGATAGTCTCCCTTCTACTTTCATGTAGTCTTTTTTTCCCTCTAGATTCCACATATTAAATAAAACATGTGAACTTGACCAAGTTTGACTTATTACACTTAACATGACGATCTCCAATTTCATTTGCTTTTCTGCAAATGACATGATTTCTTTCTTCCTTATAGCTGAGTAACATTCCATTGTGTATATATGCTACATTTTGTTTATCCATTCATCTGTTGCTGGGCATCTAGGCTGATTCCACAGCTTGGGTATTATGAGTAGCACCACAATAAATGTGGGTATCCAGGTATCCCTACAGTATGTTACTCTGATTCCTGCAGGTACATACTGAAAAGTGGCATAGCCAGATCATATGGTAGCTCTACTTTTAGCTTTTTGTTTTGTGTTTTTGTTTTGTTTTGTTTTTGAGACAGGGTCTCCCTATGTATTGCAGGCTGGCCTTGAACTTACTATGTAGCCCAGGCTGGCCTCAAACTCACGGCAATCCTCTTGCCTCAGCCTCCAAGTGATGGGACTATAGGCATGTGCCACCATGCCCAGCTCTACTTTAGTTTTTTGAGGAAACTCCATACTGATTTCCAGAATGATTATATTAATTTACCTCCCACCTGTATTTTATTGTCTATGTAATGGCCATTCTTACTGTAGTGAGATGGAATCTCAGTTTTGATTTGCATTTTTCTGATGGCTAAAGCTATTGAGAGCATTTTTCATGTATTTATCAGCTATTCGTACTTCATCTTTTCACAAGTGTCTGTTCAGAGCATTTCCTCGTTTGTTGATTGAATTATTTGTTCTTTTGGCTTTAACTTTTTTGAGTTTTTGCATATTCTACATATTAATCCTGTCAGATAAATAGCTGGCAAAGATTTTCTCCCATTCTATGGGTTGTCTTTTCACTCTTGTTTCCTTTGCTGTGCCAAAGCTTTCTGATTTGTTGCAATCCATTTGTCAATTCTTGCTACTGAATCCTGAGTTACTAGAGTCCTGCTCAGGAAATCGTTGCCCATGCCAGTATCTTTCAGAATTTCTCCTTTGTTTTCTTCTATACTTTCAAAGTTTCAGGTCTCACATTAAGGTCTTTGACCCATTTTGAGTTGATTTTTCTTCTGGGTGGAGTACATGTAGACATCCAGTTTTCCCAGCACCATCTGTTGAGAATGCTTTCAATTCTTTGAGTATCTACCCGGAAGTGGATTTGCTTGGATAAGTGAATTTGTAAAGAGACGTGCTGTCTAATATTCAGGCAATATTGGCCACAGTTACTTTGTCTGCTCAGTTCCCTTCCGTGTAATTGCCTCACCTAAAACACACAACACTTTTGTTCCCACCTACACTCTGCATCCTCCAGCACACACACACACACACACACACACGCAGGAGTAGGATTACTCATACTGCTAGCATTATTTAAAAGAGAAGTTGATAATATTAAAAGTAATCAGATCTGGGTAGGGCAAAGTGAGTATATGGGTATCCAAAGTGAGCCAATGAGTCCCTTTTAAAATCCAGAATTTAAGTCCCATGATCTATTTCCCTAGAAAACGAGACAGAAACTCCAGAACCGCTGAGGGAAGCCAGTTTCCACCATCTACTGGGAATCAAGTCTGTGGGGCCAGAGAAAGAAGCTGCCACACAGGCAGGGACAGAGGCAGGACTGAAAAAAGCAGTGCCAGGATTCCCTACTGCGTTCATGTCCCTGCTGAGAGGTTTGACTTTTCTGTGGACATCACGAAATGGCCTGATGTCTTAATCACAAAGGTCTTGTTTTGCTCAAATTGGCTCCTCCACCCAAATATCCTAACCATTACACAGGTAGACTTGGGTCTGATAATAAAGGAGCTTTATTAAAATTAATGTCTAAATGCCATAGTATATGAAAACATTCTGATGACCACTGATGTGCACATTTAGTTGGAATCCATGAATATATCATCTCCCAGCATGCCATCGAGAGTTCCTTTCTGGGCCACCAGTTACAGTTCAGATATCTAAGAGGGTGAGTCTTAATGTCACCCCAGACTTAATCTACAGTAAAAATTGTCCACATCAAGGAAACAAACTGAGCCACAACAAATCATATGAAAGTGAGCATGCTGTTGTCTGCAGAACCTTCCTACACATCCCTAAAAAGCAGTGAGGTGTGGGACCCAAAGCATCATTCCACATTGGAGAAGCTTCCTCCCAGGTACAGGGCACTCATTTGCTTTGCTGGATCTGTACATTCATGGGCTGTCTGCTTTTGTAAGTAGTACTGCTGGGTCCCCACCACGCTTGTGCAGATACGTGTTGTCTCTGGCTGCGCACCTGCTTTAGCAGCAGACTTGAGTCCTGGTAAAAGCTCAAAGCTGCAAAGCTGAAAATATCACTATCTGGCTTTTGACAGGGGAAGGTTGTTGACACCTGCCCTGCAGCAGAAATACCCAAATAAACTGAAAGTTTTGCTTATATTTCTGAATGTCCACTCTCCAAGTCACTCTCAACTTATTTTTGTCCATTATTTTGATTCAAAATTGTGTTCTAGGTTCTGAATGGGTAATACATTCAAGTCACAATCAAATGAGGGCTGAGGGTGGAGCTATGTGGAATAGCACTTGCCTGGTATGCTCAAGTCCCTGGGTAGGATCTCCAGCACTGTCAAATAGCAAAAAAGCAAATAAAGGCAAAAAATTCTGTTCCTTTCTCTTCCCCCAAACACCATATTTCAAGAAATGATGATCCTCAGGGAGAACAAATAAAAGTATGAAATTTTCAGAGGCCCAAGGAAGACTCTGGAGTCTCAGAGAGCAAAGTTAAACCTCCAGACAAAGCATTCGCACCTCCACATGGCTGGGGCCATTCAGGGTGCCTTGGCAGGGTTTGCCAGCTCTGGGGTGCATAGGAATCTTGGGGAGCTTGGTCACTGTGCACTCTGAGAACACCTAGAACCCAGATCCTGGTTTCCAGTACTATTCACCAATAAAAGGAATCAGGGATCCTTGGAAAAATGGGTAACTGAAGAACAGAGGCAGGAAAGACACAGGAAAGACACAAAGCAAAAACCTGCGTCCATGATGGTTTGTGTGATAAAGGGACACAGGGCCCAACTTAAAGAGTTCCAGCAGCCAAAGCTGGAACAATTTGAACAAACTAAATAAAGATCTACTGTGATACAACCCCAAATGTAAAGTGTGCGTATATCCATGTGAGGGCAAGCGTACCTGCACTGGACAAGCTGCACCCTTCCCCCACATGAACGAGCAGTTCGCAGCACGTGCAGGGCATCCTGATTCAAGTCCATGGTCACCCACCAGCTCCAAGCTGGCAAGGAATAACCAACTGACCTGAATCTGGATGTGGACAATGCCTAGGGAGAGAAAGGAGTAAATAGACCCCATCACTATGGTCATTAAGTCCAACGGCCCAGTCATATCCCTGTCCTGTAGCCTACATCAAGCAGAAGCCAAAGGGCTGGTCCCATGGCCCATCTACCAATGGGGGTAAGGACACGCCTTGGCTTGCACAGTAACCACAGTCCGGGGAGAATGGACAGAAGGGCTTTGGATGCAGGTAGGGCACCTCAAAAAACCATAGGTCTTAAAAACTAAGTGGAGGCAGGGCATAGTGGTGCACACCTTTAATCCCAGCACTCAAGAGGCTGAGGCAGGAGGATCACTGCAAGTTTGAGGCCAGCCTGGACTACATAGTGAGAACCTGTCTCAAACAAAACAAAACAAAACAAAACAAAACAAAACAAAACAAAAGAAAACCCTAAGCGGAGAAAATCGTGACTGTCTCTGGATCCCAAGACTGCAGATTTTGGAAAGAAACTACTTATTTAGTAACAGGTATTTTTTTCTTTAACACAGTCTTTGTTTGATTTTTCTCTTTTGTATTATTTTTATCTTTCCCATATCAGATTTTTTGGGGGGTTGAGGGTTTCCCCCCTTCCCTCTTTTAGTTTCTTTTCTCTTTTTCCTTCTCAACCTTTTTCTTTTCTTTATCTTCCTTTTATTTCATGTTTTTGCTCTCTGTTTACCTTTTGTCTTCCTTTTCTTCTTTGTTCTTTCCTGTGACTGTTACCATAATTAATTTCCTTTTGCTCCTGATGAGGACCCCCATTTCATTTTCTCTCCTCCTTCTCATATCCTATTGCTTTTTTAAATATTGCTTTTTTTCATTAACCAGTTCCCCACACCCTCTACCTTTAGTAGTATAACTACTAAGCTTTATGAATCTGTAGATAGCTATTGAACATTACACTACTGCTGTTGAATACTCTTCTACTGTTAATAGAGGTACAGTTGTTCTATTTAGTCGATATTTAGTGTAGATCAATATTTTGTCTTAGTATTCATACTATAATTATAGACCTCTTATCTATGGTTAAGGGTGGTACTTTATTGGTCCTTAGGGTTTGTCAATATTCACTTTGTATTTGATGCTATAATTGTGCTGATTTTATCATTATAGCCAAGATGACATACCTGTTGGTATTCATTGATTTTCTTGGGATACAAATATCTGGATTACCTTGAGGCCATTAACAATACTGTGGCCCATTTCTGGGAAACTGGGAACTGGGACAAATATGCTGCAACCTCCTATCTCAATGAAATGGAGGTGGTTGGATCCTGGGACAGAGGTAAAGGCCAATGGTTAGCCATGCCCACGGACTCCACTGAAAAGTAGACATTAACTAAAGAGGTTTCCATAGTAGAAACGAAGCTTCCCATTATATTCAACGCACAAGCCCCCCAAAACACTACAACAACAAAATAGAAACACAAGAGGACGAGCCAACAAAATGCCTCTAAAAGCTTCCAACTCCCCCAGAGTTGATCAATGGGGCATCGAAGGGGAGGAAACTAAAAACCACACACTCCGTACACTTGAATCGTGTGAAATGATATCAGGGAAGATAGCAAAGCTGATCAGTAAGACATTTGCTAAGCTCACAGAAGAGGTAGGTAAACAGATATTGGGCCAAGTAAACAAAGCAATCAGTGAGTCTACAGAAGACACTTTTTAAAAGCCAGCAGAGCTAAACAAAATAATACAAAACATGACCGACAGGCATGGAAAAGAATTAGAGTCCATAAAAAGGTACCAAACAGAAATTCAGGAGATTAAAAATTTAATTAAAAGCATGGGCAGCAGAAGTGATGGACCAGTGCAAGGACAGAGCGTCAGAACTGGAAGACAGGGCTGTTGTCAGTGACCAGGTCATGAGAAATACTTTAAAAACAACAAGAGAACACAAAAAATGGAACCAAAATCTCCTAGATGACACAAAGAAGATTAATCTAAGATTAATTGGAATTAGTGAAAAATCACAAGACAGCACAGGTGGCAAAAAAAAAAAATCCTGTTTACTGATAATAGCAGAAAACCTTCCAAATAAGGGAAAATAATTTAAAATACAGATAAGTGAGGAATATAGAACCCCAAATAGCTACAATCAGAAAAGAATTTCTCTACCACCCATCATAGTCATGTGAATTCAAGGAATCTAACACAAGAACAGAATCTTAAAAGCTGCTAGACAAGAGCAATGAATCATTCATAAAGGAAAACGCACTAGAATTATAGCAGACCCCTCAGCACAAACCTCGGTAGCCAGGAGAGTTTGGAATGACGTGTTTCATGCCCTAAAAGAAAGCAATTCACAGCCCAGGCTGATATATCCTTCAAAAATTTCTATCAAAGTTGATAGAGAAATAAGATACTTTCATGAAAAAGAGCACCTAAAGAAATTAATTACCGGGGCCGGTGAGACGGCTCAGCGGCTTAAGCACCTGCCTTGCAAGCGCGAAGGCCCGAGTTCGACTCCCGGAACCCACATATGAAAAAGGGGCCGGTGATATCGCTCAGCGGCACAGGTGCCTGTTGGCGCGTGAGGTCCTGAGGTCGACCCCCCGGTACCCACAAAAAAAAAAAAAAAAAAAAAAAAGAAATTAATTACCACAATACCAGCACTCCAGAGATTCTCATAATTACAGTGGGGGACCTCAATACCCCACTAACACAAATAGATCAACTAGTCAAAAAAATCAACAAAATGAATCAGACTTGAACAAAACCTTCAAACAAATGCACTTCATAGATATCTATAATGTTCCACCCAATGACAAGAGAATTCACATTTTTGATCAGTACATGGAACTTTCTCCAAAAGAGACCACATACTAGCCAACAAAACAAGGATAAGTTAATGTAAAAGAATTGAAATTATACTATGCATATTATCAAATCATAGTGAATTGGAGTTAGAAATAAATGACAAAACAGAATTATGCAAAGTAAACAATACTATGCAAACTAAACAATGGGCTACAGAAGAAATTAAGGAAGAAATTAGACAGTTTCTAGAACTAAATGATAATTCCAGTACAATATACTAGAACTTATGGGACATAATGAAAGCAGTCCTAAGAGGGAAGTTTGTAACTATGAATGTCTACATCATAAAAACAGAGTGAGCAGGAATAAGCAACCTAATGGTGCACCTCAAGGTCCCAGAAAAACAAGAATAATCTAAACCCAAAGCTAGTATAAGGAAGGAAATTATAAACATAGGAGCAGAAATCAATGAAATTGAGACCCCCCCAAGACAATATAAAGAATCAATGCATCAAAATAAGATGTATTATGTACATGTAACAATTCCCCACAAAGAATGTAAACATTATGTACCACAAACATGTGTTAATAAACATAACAGATAAATAAAAGGTAAAAATATATAGCTGAGTCCTTACTAATATAAATGATTAAATAAAATAAGTAAGATAAATATATTATTAAATACATGGTGGAGAAGAGACAAAACTTTTCAGAAGAATTACAAATATTTCCTGTAGATATTTCACCCTCAAGGAAGGAAACTATAAATCTACATTTCTTAATGATTCCTTCCAAAGGATACACTATGGAAAGCTAGAGGGAGAGGGCATTTACTGGGAAGCCTTACACTACCTAGGTCAGGTGATCAAGGTGAAAAATTGATAAGTCATATTGGTATGCATCCTTGATGTATTGTGATAATGGCACATTCCATCTGTGTCTCCCTTCCAAAACCTATTACTCTACCCTAATCATGAAAAAAACTCAGGAAAATCTTATCTTGAGGAATACCTGTCCAGGACTCAAAACTGTGAAGGTCATCAGAAGCAAGGAAAGTTTGAGGAACTCAGATTCTTTTTTTTTTTTTTTTTTTTTTTAATTTTATTTTAAAGAGAAGAAAAAATAAAACAAATCAAAAGAAGAACAAATTTTCAAAACAACATAATAGGAGGGTAAGAATGGTTAATACATTGCGTATTACTATCTTTAAGTTAGTTATTCAGGACACCAGACATTAGCATTTAATTATCCAAACATTATTGGCACAAACCTTACTCTTCAATGAACTAAGTAAAAATCATAGTGTATCTATCTTAACCATCTTATATATATATATATATACAATTTTTTTTCCCTTTCCCTTCTTTCTTTTCCTTATTCCAGTCTCTCTTTCCTTTTGACCAGTTTCTTTTTGATTCACCATGTCTATTGTACATTTTGGATCTTATATACTCTTTCAGTTTCTCATACTAGAGAGACAATACGATGCTTACACATGTGCTTCTGGTTTATTTCACTTATGAGTATTTTCTCGAGTTGCATCCATTTACCTATAAAAGTCTCCAGTTTATCCTTCTTAATGGCTGAATAGTACTCCATTGTATAAAAATACCACATCTTTCTTATCCATTCCTCAGTTGATGGGCATTTGGGTTGTTTCCAAGATCTGGCTATTACAAATTGTGCTGCTATAAACATGGGTGCACATATATCGCTGTGGTATGATGTTTTTAATTCTTCTGGGAAGATGCCCAGAAGGGGAATAGCTGGGTCAAATGGGACCTCCAACCCTAGCTTTTTGAGGAATCTCCACACTGACTTCCACAGTGGCTGTACCAGTCGACACTCCCACCAACAGTGGAGAAGGGTTCCTTTTTCCCCACAGCCCCTCCAGCATTTGTTATTAGTTGATTTCTTTATAGTAGCCATTCTTTCTGGGGTGAGATGGTATCTCAGTGTTGTTTTAATTTGCATCTCTCGAATGACTAGTGATGTTGCACATTTTTTTGTATATTTATTTGCCATTAGTATTTCTTCATCTGAGAAATGTGTATTCATCTCAGATGCCCATTTTTGGAGTGGGTCTTTAAATTTGGGAGGTCTGATTTTTTTGAGTTCTTTATATGTTCTCGATAGTAATCCTTTGTCTGAGGAACAGCTGGCAAACATTTTTTCCCACATTGTGGGTTGTCTCTTCACTCTGTTGGTGGTTTCTCTTGCTGTGCAAAAGCTTTTTAATAAGATGAGATCCCAGTTATTGATTCTTTGGGATAGTTCCCGTGCGGTTGAGTTTTTATTCATAAAGTCTTTGCCTACACCAATGTCTCCAAGGGTTTTACCTATCCTACCTTCCAGCAGATTTAATGTTTCTGTTTTAATATTTAGATCTCTGATCCATTTTGAATTTAGTTTAGTGCATGGTGAAAGATATGGGTCTAGTTTTAATCTTCGGCATGTGTAGAGCCAGTTTTTCCAGCACCATTTATTAAAGAGGCTATCTTTCTTCCAGCGAATGTGTTTGGCACCTTTGTCAAAGATAAGGTGGCTTAGTATGTCTGGGGTTGTTTCAGCATCTTCTAATCTGTTCCATTGATCTTCAGGTCTGTTTTTTTGCCAATACCACACTGTTTTTATCACAGTAGCTTTATAGTATAATTTCAAGTCGGGGATTGTGATGCCCCCTGCCTTGCCTTTGTTGCCCAGAATTGCCTTTGCTATTCTAGGTCTCTTCTGATTCCAAATGAATTTTAGGATTGTTTTCTCTAATTCTGTGAGATATGCTGTTGGAATTTTGATTGGAATTGCATTAAATCTGTATAACAATTTTGGAAGTATGGCCATTTTCACTATATTGGTTCTTCCTATCCAGGAGCAAGGGATATCTTTCCATTTTCTGATATCCTCTTCAATCTCCTTTTTCAGAGTACTGTAGTTTTCAGTATAGAGGTCTTTTACATCCTTCGTGAGGTTGATTCCTAGGTATTTCATTTTTTTGGATGTTATTGTGAAAGGTATTGTTTCCCTAATTTCTCTTTCAGTAAGTTTGTTATTTGTGTACAGGAAGGCTATTGACTTTTGAGTATTGACTTTGTATCCAGCTACACTACTGAATTTGCTTATCAAATCTAGCAGTTTTTTAGTGTAGTTTTTGGGGTCTTCTGTGTAGAGTATCATGTCATCTGCAAATAATGATAATTTAACTTCTTCCTTTCCGATCATTATTCCTTTTATTTCTTTCTCTTGTCTAATCGCTCTGGCTAAAGTTTCCAGAACTATGTTGAATAAGAGTGGGGACAGTGGACATCCTTGTCTTGTTCCTGATTTTAGAGGGAAGGCTTTCAGTTTTTGGCCATTTAGTATGATATTGGCTGTTGGTTTGTCATAGATAGCTTTTACCAGATTGAGATAAAGACCCTCTATTCCAATTTTCTGTAGGGTTTTTATCATGAAAAGGTGCTGGACTTTGTCAAAAGCTTTTTCTGCATCTATTGAGATGATCATGTGATTTTTGTCTTTGGTTCTGTTAATATGCTGTATTACATTTATTGATTTACGTATGTTGAACCATCCCTGCATCCCTGGGATGAATCCAACTTGGTCATGGTGTATAATCTTCTTGATGATTTGTTGGATTCTGTTTGCCAGTATCTTATTAAGGATTTTTGCATCTATGTTCATTAGGGAGATTGGCCTGTAGTTCTCTTTCTTAGTTGGGTCCTTCTCTGGTTTTGGTATCAGGGTAATGCTTGCTTCCAGGAATGAATTTGGGAGTATTGCTTCCCTTTCAATTTCATTGAAAAGTTTGAGAAGTAGGGGCGTTAGCTCTTCTCTAAATTTCTTGTAGAATTCGGCAGTGAATCCATCAGGGCCTGGGCTTTTCTTTGTTGGGAGGTTTTTAATTACATCTTCAATTTCACTGGCTGATATTGGTTTATTTAGGATTTTTAAATCTTCTTGATTCAGCTTTGGTAATTCATACGAATCTAGGAATCTGTCCATTTCTTCTGCATTTTCCATCTTAGTAGAATATAAATTTTCAAAATAGGTATAGATGATCTTCTGGATTTCTGCAGGGTCCGTCGTGATATCACCCTTTTCATTTTCAACTGCATGGATTTGAGTCTTTTCTTTTCTTTTTTTAATAAGGTTGGATAAGGGTTTGTCAATCTTATTTATTCTTTCAAAGAACCAACTTTTTGCTTCATTGATTCTTTGTATTGTTTTTTTATTCTCCAATACGTTAATTTCTGCTCTGATCTTTATAATTTCCTCCCTTGTATGGGCTTTTGGCTTAACCTGCTCTTCTTTTTCTAGAAGCTCGAGGTTCACCCTTAAGTTGTTTATTTGCGCTTGCTCTATTTTCCTGATATAAGTGTTTAATGCTATAAATTTCCCTCTTAGGACTGCTTTCATTGTATCCCATAAGTTCTGGTATGTTGTACTGTCATTATCATTCAGTTGTAGAAAGTGACTAATTTCTTCTTTAATTTCATCTGTGACCCATTGGTTGTTCAGGAGGATGCTGTTTAATTTCCATGTGTTTAGGGAGTTTTTGTGGGATCTTTTGCCATTGATTTCCAATTTCATTGCACTATGGTCTGATAATATGCATGGGATAATTTCAATTCCTTTGCATTTACTTAAGCAGGTTTTATGAGCTAGTATGTGGTCTATTTTGGAGAACGTCCCATGTGCAGCTGAGAAAAATGTGTATTCTGATGTTGTGGGATGGAACACTCTGTAGACATCTACTAAGTCCATTTGTTCAAAAGTTTGGTTCAGTTCTACTATTTCATTATTGATTTTCTGTCCAGTTGATCTATCTTTTTGTGACAGTGGAGTATTGAGATCTCCCAATATAATTGTATTAGTGCTTATTTGATTTTTCATGTCCTTTAGTACTTGTTTTATATAGCTGGGTGCATTGGTATTTGACGCATATATATTTATGATCGTTATCTCTTCCTCTTGGATTGTTCCCTTTTCAAGGATGTAATGACCGTCTTTATCTCTCTGAATCCTTCTTGGCTTGAAGTTCACTTTGTCTGCAAAAAGAATAGCTACCCCTGCTTTTTTCTGGGTTCCTGTGGCATGGAGTATTGTTTTCCATCCTTTGATTTTCAGTCTATGAATTTCTTTCTGAATTAAATGTGTTTCTTGTATACAGCATATTGTTGGATCTTGCTTCTTGATCCATTTCGCCAGTCTGTGCCTTTTGATTGGTGAATTGAGACCGTTAACATTGATGGTTAAAACTGATATGTATTGACTTGTCATGATATTTTCCTGTTGTTGGTTCCCACTCTTTGTTTTTCCGCTTTCCGGCTATTTAATTATTTGCCCTGCCTGGTGGATTCCTTCTGTTGGGGTTCCTATCTCTTTCTAGAATGTCCTTCAGAACATTTTGGAGTGCTGGTTTGGTGGTCATAAATTTTCTCAGATGTTCTTTGTCATGAAAGTATTTTATTTCTCCATCAATTTTGAAAGATAGTTTTGCAGGGTACATCAATCTGGGCTGAAAATTATTTTCCTTTAGAGTTTGCAATACATCATTCCAAGCTCTTCTTGAATTGAGGGTTTGTGCTGAAAAGTCAGCTGTGATTCTGATGGGTTTTCCTTCATAGGTGATTTGTCTCTTCTCCCTAACAGCTTTTAAGATTCTGCCCTTCTGTTGAATTTCTGGGATCTTGACTATAATATGTCTGGCTGAAGTTTTTTTTTGATCATGTCTAGTTGGTGTTCTGAAAGCTTCACTTATAGAGGTGTCAAATTCCTTTTCTCTTCCAGGAATGTTCTCCCTGATTATGTCTTTGAACAAGGTTTTAATGTCGTTGATGTTATCTCCTGCTTTTTCATTTATTCCAATTATTCTTAAGTTGTTTATCTTTGAGTCATCCAGCAGCTGCTGAATTGATTTTTCATGGTCCCTTGCTATTTTTAAGAATTTTTCCATTTCATGATCACTAATTGCAAGCCTATCTTCTATATCTGAGATCCTGTCCTCGCATTGGCTTATTCTGCTACAAATACTTTCAATGGAATTTTTTATCTCTTGGATATCTGTTTGAATCTGCCTTATGGATTCCATTTCTTTCCTATGCTGAGCATTCATGGTTTCTATAGTTTTCTTAAGTTCATCTATTTTTTTGTCTGTATCAACTATAGTGTCCTTAAGCATGGTCTTCGTTGTAGACATTATCTCTGCAGTTATCTGTGAGATTATTTCTGTTTTAATTTTTTCCAGAACCTCATTCAGTTGCTTTGTTGTTACCACTTCAGATAGGCCAGGTGGGTGGCTTTCGGATTGTCCCACCTCGTTGCTCCCTAGGTTTGCCTTTGGTGAATTGGATGTGTGGGGTTGCATCTTGTTTAAGTGACGTCTCATGTTTTCTTTCTTTAATTCCTGGGGTGATGTTTGCAAATTACCTATAGTAGGTTACTTTATTGCTAGTGTTTAAGATCTTTAGAAGATGACTACTTCTCTGCAGTATCTTCCAAGTGGAGCTTGCTTTTGTGTTTTGAGCTTTCTGCCAGATCCTACCTCTTCAATTCGTTGGGTATGCGAAGTTGCTACCTGTTTGGCCCAGTCCTTGATTCTTTGGTACTGTGCCACTGTATTTTCTGTGTCCCTTAGTCAATCTCAATCATGAAATATCAGGAAGGAAAGATGTTTAGAACAATTATTTCACATTTGGCTATAATGTTAACTAAAGCATCAAACACAGCCTAGAAAATGACAGACTGAGCTAACCAGTTATTTACCACTTTTAGCTGTATAGAGTTGCGGTTATATAACAAAATCTAAAACACACCAGAAAAATTATATGCAGTATACAAGTCCTATGTATGTCAATTTTTCCCTAAGGAGTTTAAATTTAAAACGAGTTAAGGAGGAAATAGAGTATTGGGAGAAGAGGAAGGAATTAGATGTAAGGTTAGAGGACCAAGAGGGATCCCACTAAAATTGGGACACTAGTGCAGAGAACAGGTGGTAAAAAGAGAAGGAAGTGATAAAAGGAAGAACAGATCACGACCACAATCACAAAGAAGTTAGAGGCGCTGTTTACACTCATATAAAAAACCAGAGAGAATAATGAAGGAAAGAGCAAATACACATACAGAAACAATAACGAAGATAAAAGCAATAAAACAGACAGATCAAAAATAAAACCCCACCAAAAAACAAAACTAAACAAAACAAAAACAAACAAAAAAACCCTTCGCCAGAACAAAAAACAAATCAGTGAGAAGAAAAAAAAAATAATAATAAAAAAAAATAAAAATAAAAATAAGAAAAAAAAAAAAAATTAAAAAGAATCAGTTCCAGGTGTTGACTTTGTTGTAGGCAGCTACCTGTTCTGTGCAGGTCCGTCCCAGTAAGCCAGGAGCGCCCTCTGGCGGGCAGTGAGCAGATGCACGTACTTTCAGGCAGAGACCAGTCTAGCTCGCCTCCGCTCTCAGCGCCCTTTCACGGTCCCTGGGCCTGAGAGGCTCAGCGCGCTGTCCGAGCGCGGATTTCCTGCACTGGTTCCCGCCGCTCTGGTTTTTCGCCACGCCCCCCACAATGGCGCCGGGCCAGTCGCTCTCTGGCGTGGGACAGGTGTGGCTGTGAGTCCAGTCTCGTTCGCCTGCTGACCTCAGCACACTTTCGTGGGCTCAATTGAGAGGCCCTGTGCTGCCCTGTCCGGAGCACAAGTTCCCAGAGCAGTTTCCGAGCCGCTCTGAGTTTCGCCACACCCCCCACAATGGCGCCCGGCCGGTCGCTCTCTGGCGTGGGACAGGTGTGGCTGAGAGTCCAGTCTCGTTCACCTGCTGACCTCAGCACACTTTCGTGGGCTCAATTGAGAAGCCCTGTGCTGCCCTGTCCGGAGCACAAGTTCCCAGAGCAGTTTCCGAGCCGCTCTGAGTTTCGCCACACCCCCCACAATGGCGCCCGGCCGGTCACTCTCTGGCGCGGGGCAGCTGTGGCTGAGAGACACTCACCGCCGGTCAGCGCCGTTCTCCGCCGCTCCCCTGCCCCGCCGCTGTCTCAGGATCCTCCGTGGGGGCTCCCTGGGCGCCAGCTGCCACCGTGTGTCCGTAGAATTGAGCCTCCGCCGGCACTCCAACTCCCGGGATATTAGAAGGTGCGCGCGCGCGGTCTGCTCCTTCTTTCTGTCTTCTTTGTTAGAAGTCACCCGTCACTGGTGCTGGGGGTCCCAGATTGCGCTTCAGAACTTCTCTGGGTTTCGGGGAGGCATCTCCCCCCCTCCTGCGCTTTCCGGGTCGCTATTTTCTCGTGTTCCAATGGTAACTTTTAGAGAGAGTTTCGTTGCCTGCTTCTTACTCATCCGCCATCTTGAGGCTTCTCGAGGAACTCAGATTCTGACAGCCAAGGGGAGTCTCGGGAGACGTTTGACTAAATGCCACATGGTATCTTGGGTGGGATCCTGGATCAGAAAAAGGGCGTCAGGTAAAAATGA
Source organism: Erethizon dorsatum (assembly GCA_028451465.1). Lineage (NCBI taxonomy): Eukaryota > Metazoa > Chordata > Mammalia > Rodentia > Erethizontidae > Erethizon > Erethizon dorsatum. The sequence goes on from CM051834.1 coordinate 75,747,681, forward strand.
AAAAGTCCTTGGTAGTAACTTTAGTTAGTAGTAACGTGTCAAGATTGGTTCATGAACAAAAACCCATGTGTCACATTCCTATGTAAGATGTTAATAATAGGGGAAGCTGGTTATGGGGTATATATGAACTCTGTGCTATCTTCTCAATTTTCTCTGAATCAAAACCTGTCTAAAAATTGAAGCCTACTTTCATAAATGCATGTTACTAGGCCTCACTTAGAGATTCTAATCCATAAGCTAGGCCGCACAGGCTGCATTTTAAACAATAGGTGATTCTGATGCTGGAGGACCCTCTTTGAGAAATACTACCCTGAGGAAGCCTGCACGGCTGCACTGCTTACGGGCAAATGCAGATGGGAGTATGAGTGTTAGGGGCCAATTCTTCACCACCTGGAGGCTTCTCGGCATTAGGCGCTGAGAGCTATAGCTCTAGAAACCCAGGTCACGGCTGCCACCGGCATCTCACAATGTGGCTGCCTGGAAAGACTCTGCATGGTGGCTTTGGGGGCCTGGGAGATGTCATGAAGATGGGCCAAGTATAGCCAGAGAGGCTCCACTCTCAGAGGGAATGACAATCTCTTTGTGGTGTCATCCACACAGGGAATGTTACTGCTGTTACAAATTACCACAAACATGGTGGCTTAAAAAAACACAAATTTCTTATTGTATCATTCTAGAGATTACACATTGACAACCCTCAGGACCTTATCCAAGTGAGATCCTATGGTATTTGTTGTTTTGTGGATGGCTTATTTCATTTAGCTAATGTCCTTAAGGTTCATCTATGTGTGGCATTGTCAGAATTTCTTTCCTTTTTAAGGCTGAGTAATATTCCATTGCACACGCATTTTCTTAGGAGAAGACAGAACTTTTCTAAAGTTGGCTGTGGAGATGCTTGCACACATTTGTGAAGTGTATACTTATGTGGGTGAGTTATATGGGTCCCAGGGATCCATCTACCTCGTTTTCTTCCCCAAGTTGTTATTTTACAGTTCCTTGAGAACACCCATTACATATTTTGAGTGTCACTTGGTACAAATGCTGTACTTTCTGTCCCCTTCCACCCAGTACATATAACAGCACCTCCAAGGGGCTTTGGACTGGACACCAGGCTGCTTCTGCTTTCTGCTAGAATTCTTTTTTTTTTTTGGTGGGTACCGGGGGGTCGACCTCAGGACCTCGCACGCCAGTAGGCGCGCGTGCCACTGAGCGATATCACCGGCCCCTTTTTTGTATGTGGGATCCGGGAGTCGAACTCGGGCCCTCGCGCTTGCCGGGCAGGCGCTTAAGCCGCTGAGCCATCTCACCGGCCCTCTGCTAGAATTCTTGAGGCCACAGAATGACAGTGTCTGTGTCAGACTTAACACAAAGGAAAAGGAAAACAAGCTTGCTATCTTAAGACAGTTTAGCTACATGTAGAAAATCCAAGTGAGAGCACAGCACCACAATATCCCAATCAAACACAGGTGCCCAACACACATTGTGTGAAATTACCTTCAGGCTATGTGTATAAGGTGTATATGAAACATAAAGGAATTTCACGTTAGAATGGTGTCCTTTTCCCAAATTATCTCATTATATGTGTATGTAAATATTCCAAAATCCAAAAAACTCCAAAATTTAAAACTTCTCTGGTCCCAAGCACTTAAACCAAGGGATCCTCAGTCTGTGAGACTCTGAAATCTTTTTTCTGTCATTTCTAACATGATGGATACTCTTGGGCTTAAGAAAAGACCAGCGTTCAGAAAGTCAGTCATAGGATGCCTACTAAAACAAGCAAAATTCTCAATAACATTACTAGCAAATAAAATGCAAGTGACAGGAATCCTATATATTCTTTTTAGTAGATAGGAAAAATTGCAAAGATGGAAACCTTCTAATGGTGTTGGAGAAACAGGCTTGTAAAGAAGCGGTGTGAAGTTGTGAGGACTCTTTGGGGTCACCATGGGCTGGACTGAGATGACTAAGCCTTTCTGTCCACATCACAGAGCAGTCACCTGGCAGGGCAGGGGAGAGGCATAGCCTTGGGCCATGCGGCTCTGCAGCTGAGGCAATCCTGGAAGGGCTGACAGCTGAGGGCTTCCACTCACACACGTCTGCAGCAGGAATACGTTTTTTACTGCTGAGAAGGATCTGGGCAGTGTTGTGGTGCCCACCACAGTGTATTCTCCTGTTTGGTCCCTACAATCACCGTAGAAGGTAGTCCTACCTGTCAGTATTTTATGGAGGAGGGAACAAGTTCAGAGAGGTTACTTGCACAGCCCTCTGCCTTCCCACGAAACCATTCCTCTTCCAAAGCGTCTAGATTTGCTGCCATTTGGGGAGAGCAGCACAGTAGAATCATTGTCCCAGTATTTAATTTCCTCCTTAGAGCCAACCAAAACTTTCTGTCTCACCCCACTTTGGCCTTCATGAGCATGGAAGACAGACCCCTGTCATAGTACCTAATCATCTTTATGCCTATCCAGCCCTCCAGGCTTAATTCTAACTTCCCCCCGAGCAGGCTCTGTCACTGTGTCATTGTGAAGTTGTGATCCACATTCAGTGATACCTTAGAAGTCTGGCCTAAGGATTTCACACTGGTCAAAATACTAAACTCAACACCACCTCATACCTAGTAAGATGGATACTATACATTTTTTTTTTTTTTTTTGAGACAGGGTCTCGCCATGTAGTTCAGGCTGGTCTTGAACTCACGTGAAAAAGTAGTACGGTTTTGAACTTATTAAAGGTAGGAAAACAAGGATGCTCTGCAGAGTGAGGGAGACCACTGAGAGTCCACAGTGGCGAAGAGGTGAATGCGGAGATCTGCAGCCTTTGTTCTTCAGGCTGACGTCAGATCTAGGCTGTCTCATCAAAAACCTGCTTGATGAAGGAACTTGCCGTCATTTCTGCAGCGCCACTCAGCTGTCCTTGCAAAACAGTGAACACAGGCTTTCCAGTTCCACTAATCCTGGGTGTTTATCATGTTAAGAGAAACTCAAGCTGCTGCATGATTACCTCCATTTGGGAAGGAAACCCCATGCAACCAATGCAGATCTGCACCTGCTCCACCTCCATCCTGGGTCGTCTGCAGTTGTAACCCAGCATGTTTCACAGAAGAAACCTGCTGTGACTTTGCTTTTGGGGTCCATGCCATTGGTTTCTGCTGCTTGTACAAAGTCAGCATATAATATTGGCTACAGCAATGCAACAGCCAGGGGTGCTGTTTATCCATGTGCGCGCATGTTTGTACAAGCAGCAGAATGTACAACACAACATTTTCTGTTAAATTATTTGGTTTTTGGCTACAATTTTATATTTTTATCTGGCATGCATTAATTAATTTATTAAATTTGGCTTTTAGAAATTAAAAAAAAAAACCTGCTTGACTTTGTGTCAGAAGAATTGAAGATAGCACTTTCTGGTTGGTCCCAGGTGCAGGTCATGAGAACTGTGTTCTGCGCATGCGTCCTGAATCTCTGGGATTCACAGGTCATGTCCACTTGCTCACACTCTAATCTCCTGCCTCATTTCCCTAGAGAGACATAAATCCCCATAGTTCTTCAGGGGATGCTGAAGGTGTGGAGGTTTCTGTCTTTAAATAACTACTTCTGACTGAAAGGGGTTGTAGGTCCTATCTGGGATTATGTGTTGGGGCTCACCAGCTGGGCTGGAAAAAAACTGTCAGAAGACAAAGAAATTAGTATCTCCATGTCAAAGACTGTTGGGCTGCCTTTCAATGGGAGAAACTTGGTGAATTTTGTCAGGAGAGTCATGGGCTGCAGTCTAGATCACCATCGGAAACTTCGAATGGATAAACTCTACTATTAGGCCGAGGATACAGAGGCCAAATACGAGAAGGAGCAGGTCAGAATATTCCCAGGACTTGGAGGGTGGACAATCACAGATACAGCAACTAGAGACATTTTTTTCCATGTTATTATTTGTGAGAAGTTTTCTAAGTTTTATTTCCATGCTTCCTGTGGCGGAGAAAGCATAGCAAAGAGGGACATTAGACAAACTACCATGAGCCTGAGAGCCATAGCCATAAGCAAGATAACCCACAAGATGGCTCCAAGCAAAAGCAAGAGCCTGGGCCGGTGATATAGCTCAGCGGCATAAACATCTGCCTGGCAAGTGCGAGGTCCTGAGTTCAGTTCCCTGTAGCCACATAAAGAAAAACTAAATAAATTTTAAAAAGCAAGAGCCCAAGCACAGGTGTCCATTTGAGCTGTGGTGGATTGGGGCCATGAGTGACTCTACTTATCTGAAGCTGGAGCAGTATTGGAGTCTTGGTTTTTGAAGAGGAGATCTTTCAGAAGCTCACAGGAGTAGCTTTCATCTTTTGGGTGGTCCTTTTCCTCACTTCAGGTGGGCCTGAGTTTATCCCATGATATTCAGGGTCACACTGGCTCCTCACAGGATGTGGAGATGTCTGTGGAAGGGGCACTGTAGACTGCCCCGAGTCCCTCAGTATTCTTTCTTGGAGTAGGAAGTGAGCCTTTGGCTGCCCTCACCCCTCTCTGGTAGTGGGGACAGTCAATACTCTATGCCATGAGTCAGGCACATTGGCTGCCTGACACATGGAGCAGGGTCTGGATGGTGGCTCGGTACAGTTGCAAGCCCCATGTCCAGTTTGCTTGTGTTTGAAGCAGGAACTCTTTCTCTGACTGGCCTTGGGTTTTCCCTTGGATGACAAATGTGCTTCAAGCACTGCCAATTGTGAGAGCTATAATTTTGGACTGTCTTTTATTTTCTTGGCCCTTCTTTCATCCTCATGTAGATCCTGGTTGTTGAACACAGAAAAGGTCATGTCCAGGAAGGTCATGGTCACAGAGGGTCTGGGAGGGTCATGTTAAGTTTTTGTAATTTGTGCCAAATATCTGAGGCTGATTGACTAATGAAATGCTCTCCTATCAATGCCTGTCCCTCCATGGATGTGGATCTAGGTTTGTATATTTACAGAAATCTTCTACTACTTGGCTGTGAAAGATAGCTGGATTTTCCTCTTTGTCATTTAAAACCTCTCTCCTCCTTTTGTAATATAAAGGTTTCCTAATGTGTTTTTTTATTGCCATGGTAAGTGCAGGTATCATTTTAAACCTCATGTCCAGTCCATCTCTAGAATTATAGTCCTGGCTTGGTTCTGTTGCAAGGACAACAACCTCTCCTCTCTCCTAGTGCAGCATGATGTTCATCTACCTATCTCCTAGCCTCTTCTAAGATTTTTTGTTTTTCATCTTGGGTACAGCGAGTGGCCAAGACAAATCGGACATCTTGCCACGATAGGTCAAAAGCAAGGGTCAAAGTTTGAAAACCATCTGCCAACCTACTAGGATCTTCTGAAAATCACCCAAACATGTTCTTTGCACTGTCAGATATCTGCCACTGGAAAAGGAACCTGGACTCAAGTAGTCCCTTCTCTCCTGGGATCTGAGAGGTGCAGGATGAGCTATGAGTTGGAAGAACAAGGAAGTCCACTCTGAGTGTGCCTTGTGGGGCTAAAAGCTATGTGAGGAGCCTGAGGAGGGGCTGGAGAATACTGGTCTGTCTGGGAGCTTGCCCCTGATGCATCTCTGAGTCACCTGTAGAGGACAGGACTAATGTACTGGCCCACAGATTTATAAGAAGGATTTGAGACCTCCCCACATTGTGTTTTCACTAAACAGGTAGGAGAGGCCCATATCTCCCTGAGAGATGGGTGGGTGTCTGAGGATGGGATTAGCAGTGACATCATTTTCCTCTTCTTTAGAGGCCTCTTTAAGTACCGTAGTTGTTGGGCCTTTACAGAGATAAAGAGCCATAAAAGCCTGAACACAGCAGATTTCACACCACTTTCCTTGCCTTTTGCAGAAAAGATCTAACTGAAGATCGCATTGTAACTTAAGCTGCCATTCTGTACCCATCTCTCACCATTTCCTACTTCATGCTGGACCCAAACACAATATCACAATAGATGGTAAGTTGTTCTGTTTTCAGATTGTCGGGCTCAAACTGTTTCCGATTTTTACGGATACAGCCTAATGAGATCTGCAAGGTGTTTCCCATGGTGCTTCACAGGAAGAGAAAGAAGACTAAGTCCGGGGGTCCTCTGAAGACGTCCCCCACAGAAAAGCACAGACTTGCTGAGTTCCCGGGGTATCCCCTGTGAGACTCAAACTGCACTACCGGACCTCTCTGGCGAACGGAGTGGCATTGGTGACTTTCCTTAGACTTCTCTACAGCCTGTGGCCCCCTCTGACTCCTTAAAGACCAGGCTGGGGCCCCCAGGCTCCATTTAAGCACTGAGAAACAGTGTGGCTTCCATTTTTCCTGATAATAAAGTGTTGTAATTACCTTGTTTAAGGCAGTAGAGGTAGAAACCTTTTTTCAGCATTTAAGGGAGAAAAAAAGAGAAAAACCCCTTAGAGTGACAGCGGCGCACTGCGAGAGTTCACAGCAGTCACCAGGTTAACAGCGGAAGTTTCTGTATTCCTCATTCTTTACGCTGATGTCAAATCTTGACCATCCAATCACAAACCTGCTTGATTTTGCACCTGAAGACCTGAAGATGGCACTTTCCGGTTGGTCCCGGGTACAGGCTTGGGAACTGTGTCCTGGGGATCTACCTACCCTGAGTCTCCATGGTTGATGTCAGGCCCGCTTGCTCTGGCGGCTGGTCACCCTCTCATCTCTGGCCTACTGGCTCATCTTATGTCAAGTCCTACCCCCCCAGTCTCCTTACCCAGAGTGGTGCTTGGAAAGGTGTCGCATGAATTAATGGACAAAGAGGACACAGATACAGTGAGAAATGCATGTTTCCCAATTGACTAGGTAGCTTTCACTCACAAAAGCACACAGGAAATGACAATTATGCTGTTTTTCCTATTGAAGTTTCATTCTTCAAACTGAGTTCGAAACCGGTTAAAAGTATTCTAGAACACAACTGTGCTCCCTCCACTCTCTCACTGGCACTGTTGATGTTCATCTCAGTTCCAGTCTGAACACTATTTTTCTTTGCAGTCACCCCATCTCTTGCCTTCTCCAGTTTCCAGCAAAAGCTGAGCTTAAATGGCGTTCCCTTAGGAAGACTTAGGAAAACTTGTGCTTAGCAGAATGATACGAAAAGAACTCAGTATTTTTTTTCCTACTGAAGCCCTAGCTACAATTCTTTAAAAATAAGGACCATGTCTCCATGGTGCCCTCAGCTGGTATAGAAACATAGTGCTATAATCCAAATAAACCCCCAGTCCACGCACACTGCAAATCCAGGCAAAATACCTAAAATGTTCCTGTGCCTGGGAAGAGGTTAGGTTTCATTTATAAATGCTGAAGATTTTCAGCTGCCATGCCCAATAAAAAATGCAAATAAAGTTACCCTGGTTTTCATTCTTTAGGAACAGAGGAAAAGACTGGTGTTAAGGGGGGTTTTGGGTTAAGAAGTCTTGGGAGGAAGCCTGTGTCCAGCATTTGGCTCTATGAATTCCTCTGTATGCCCTTCGGTAAGTGTGAATGTACCACACGTGCCTCGTACTGGACATGAATTTGGCAGGTGGAAGGGTTGCTGACACAACTCAATGCTCTTGAGTTTCAGAGAATTCATTCTGCCTGGGTATAGAGCTCATTCAATAAAAGAAACTGATTGACCATATTAAATTATAAAGCGATCACCTTTATTATCTGTAAGCACAGATTTGTTCTTGAAACAATATTTCACTTTCACTGTTTTTACGTCCATTAAAGCAACAGTACCACATTGCAAAATTAACTCTATGCAATTAAGTCCCCGATACAGATTTCTTGATTTTGTTAAAAAGTGATAGAAAAGATTACACCATCCCAATAAGAAATCCTTTTCCTTAGACTCCTTGTTTCATTTTGACTTCCTTTAAAGGCATTATAATGAAGGGCTACTTCAAAGGCTTATTCGTTCTCCTTTCACAAGCCGAGCTTTAAACTTCCAAATATCCTGAAATGATTCCAAACAGAAACAACTTGTGGAGCATTTCCGTTGGCCCAGTCTCTATGAGATAAAGATGACTTCTAGCCTCCACACATGGGTAAAAGGAAAAAAAACTAATAGTTATATAAATGAAACATGTTCTGAGACTCCAATTGATCTATAGTAGTGCTAAGTACACTAAGTCAATGCTTCCCTCAGCTGTCAGCCCTGGCTGATCCAGCGCTGAGCTAATTACAAGTGACAGAACGGGGTGGGTGTGATGCTTGGCCACAGTTCAACTTGCTGCTGTCTCCCTGCTTACCTTTGTGTTACCTGCCAGAACCACTCTGAGGGTTCCACACCTGATTAGATCATAGTAGTGAATATGGTGCCACGGGTTACTGGTTTGTTTCTACTCCCTCTGTTCTTCATAAAACAATTTAAATGTCCTTGTTTCTTGTTTATTTTCTAGCTGTTTGTTCAAGTGAATGATTTGAGAATTAGGCCTGAATCTGAAATCTCGCTCGGTTGCTTAGGTCTCAGACCTCTGGGACTCTTAATTTCTTCCTCATAGCATGGGGCTGTACTACTGTTCTATTGGGTTTTGGTGAAGAAAATAAGAAATGTAAAAGTGCTTTTATAGTTTGGAAAGAATTATATTTAGTATTGTTACTCTAAGTAAACCTGATAAACTACAATTCATAAGGTAACTAACATAAATAAATAAAATAAATGCAGGAGCTATTTAGCACAATCTTGATAAAACACACGTGTAACACACACTCCAGGGCCCCTCGGTGGTCTTTTATCTCTGCACCATGCAAATGATGCTTCTCAAAACTCCAGTTGCAAAGCGACCAAAATGAAAACTTGCTCAGGCATTGCCCTTTCCGAGAAGTCTTTCTGGAATTCCCAAGGCATACGTACCCTATCCCACGCGAATAAAGGAGGCCTATGGCTGAGATCCCAAACCTTTACCTTGGCCTCTATGCCTTCATAAAGAGGCTTTTGTCCTTCATCTCCTCTCGTCTAACTGTTTCCCAGCCCGTGCTGTGTGGAACGGGACTGCCCACTTAACACGGGACTACCGAAGACCGGGGAAGACCCCGTCAGGTCTCAAGTCAGCAAACAGGGGAGCAAGTGTGCAAACTGAAACCCACTGGCATTCAGAGTAGGGCTAGGAAGCCCTGTGAAACAAACCCTAAACCTAAGCACTCTAGACTTTTAAATGAAAGGAGCTATTCGTTAAGCACCTGAAGAAAAGAACCTGTTATCTTTGTCATTTCATACAAGCATACCTTCAGGCTCACGTCATCTGCAGTTACGCCAAATCTGTCTGCTATTTTTACCACTTCTTTCTCCAGGGCTTCTTGATTGGTGCCCTTCACATTGATGTAGTGGCAACTGGCACTGGCGTAGTGGCAGGAAATTGCCTGTGCAGAGTAAATACATTGATATTGAAGAAAATATCCCATTAATAGCAGCAACCAAGCAAGGAGTCCTTCTGGAAAATCAGTTTTTCACTGATTTGATTCCTACACTGGAAGCCTGGTCTGTGGAATTCTAACTCCCTTTGTAGCTTGGTCCCACCCTCTGCCCCAACCCCAGCTAAAAGCTAACTGAGAAATCACAAAGATTTTTTTCTAAACTAGCTGTGCCATTTATTTTAAAGGTCTATGTAGGACATGGAACGTAATTCCCTAAACAAGAGATCTTAAATGTTTTAAGCATTCACTTTTCCTAATGAGTGGACATCCTGAAAACCTATAAAAGAAGGCATCCTACCGTGTATCATTTCCTTCGTAATAAAAGTTAGTCACATAGTTGAATTTGGGATGAGCTCTTATTTCAACAGATATGAAAACTGAAAATACCTTAAGAAGGAAAGTAATATGCATCTCCTCTCAAGAGACATTTAAAGGTCAGTAACATCGACATGACTATCTATCTTGTTTCCCTCTGAGGGCAAGACTGAAGGTACTGGGTTCTCCCTATTCTAGAATCTTCTCATCCTAGTCTGAGGCATTGTCCATTGCACCACTGGCCCACAGAAAAGGGCATAAACCCATCTGAGCTGTAAAGCAGTAGTTAAAACTCACCTACTCGACGACAAGTTAGTTATCTTAAGGTGACTGCACCCATCAGTAGGACTTTCTGCTTTACCCCAAATATCAGCACCCAGAGCCTGGCAGAGCCATGTCACAGCCCGAGACAAAAGGAAAAACGTGCTGATGGGGTGGGGGGTGGGGATGTGTACTCCTGTATCCATGCTGCTATGGAATAACAGTGGGCATTTTTCTAGAACATTAAAGTCATTAGAAAATACTGAAAAACTGCAAAGTCAGAATATTAAAACTCACAACATTACTTGTGAGCACATAAATATGCCCAAATTGCATAGCTCCGAGGGCCACAGCGCAGGGTCCTATCCTGTCTTTTATTAAAAATGTTGGCATTGGGCCAGTGAGATAGCTCAGTGGCATAAGTGCCTGCCTGGCAAGCGTGAGGTCCTGAGTTTGACTCCTGGTACCCACATAAAGGAAAAAAAGGGCCAGTGATATTGCTCAGCAGCACAAGTGCTTGCTGGCAAGGACGAGGTCCTGAGTTCGACTCCTGGTACCCACATTAAAGAAAAATGTTGGCATTGTGCACAGCATGGATTTTTACATGCATTCTGATTTATTGAAATAGTATATAACTCGATTGCTGACTGTTTTGGGCAGCCCTTTCCATCTTGTGCTGAGGCAGTTTCTCAGTTGCCTCAGCCTGATGCCAGTCCTGCTGAGCCAGCAGTAATATGGGTAAACAGAAGAGGAGCCTCGGGGAGACAACAGGGATCTGTGGGAGCCATGGGACAAACTGGAAAGCCCTGTTTCCATGGGGAATGGACAACTCAGGCTAGTGCCAGAGGTGCTGAATTTGAGAGCACTGAGAAATCAGGAAATTGATAAGGAATCCTGTCAGTTTTTCAATGTAAGCAATGAAATCATTACATTTAAAATACCTTAAGGCTGAAAGTGAGAAAATCATGGCTGCCTGCTAACTGACTTCTGAGCAGCTAATTCAGAATCTTTATTCTGGATCAATACTATTTTTTTTCCAACAGTAAAGACACTGCAAACTTTCCTCTGCTAAGCTTATAAGCAGAGGCTATGCGCTCCAAAGGAAGCCGGTATTCTACAGCAATTTCTCCACTGGTCGTGATTCCCTGCTGACAGGATTAGGGTCCTAAGGTTACCTGGAATCTTACCAATAAGAGGAAAAAAAGGCATAAGGAAGGCAAATACATTTCCTGGCAAATAAACTGTATTTAAAATTTGGTTTGCTGAAACGTCATAAATCTTTTTATTTTTTATTTCTTTTGTCTTTTTGTGACAGGGTCTCACTATGCAGTTCAGGCTGGCCTTGAACTCTCTTTAAAGCCCCAGCTGGCCTTGAACATGCAGCAATCCTCCTGCCTCTGCCTCCCAAGTGCTGGGATTACAGGCATGCGCCACCATGCCCGGCCGAAAGTCATAAATCTTTGACATGTTAATTTAGCAAGATCATGTCTCAAAATTTAAAAAGGATAGTGGTTCAACTATCAGGAGGGAGGGAGAGGGAGACGGAGAGAAAAGGGTGGGGAAGTAAAAGAAACATCTTGTGGTCCTTCCCCATACTAATATTTTTATTATTATGTTACTTAACTACATACAAATATGAAACCCAAAATAAATATACAACTCACGCTTATGGTTCTTTCAGGACTATAAGACCAAAACATGTTTTCAAGTTCAACGCAAACAAAATTTAAAGTCAATAAAATTCAAACTAACAGGGCCGGTGAGATGGCTCAGCGGCGTAAGCGCCTGCCTTGCAAGCGCGAGGGCCCGAGTTCGACTCCCGGAACCCACATACGAAAAAGGGGCCAGTGATATCGCTCAGAGGCACGGGTGCCTGTTGGCGCGCGAGGTCCTGAGGTCGACCCCCCGGTACCCACAAAAAAAAAAAAAAAAAAAAAAAAAAAAAAAAAAAATTCAAACTAACAGCACTAAAAAGAAAAGAAATAAATCTTTCACATGTGAAAAAATCCTAAGATTTTTGTTTCTAACCCACTCATCTTTGAAAACCGTGGCCACGTGAATACACACCTTCCTGAATCCTTGAGTTCTGTTCATCCCAGATCCATGGATGAGCAAAGGATGAAAGAAAACAGTGTCTCCCTTCTCCATTATGAGGTGCACACGGGCATTGTCCTCTTCATAGTCCTGGATCCCGTGGAACATTAGGTTAACTCCACCCTGGGCACATGAGAGAAGCCAAGTCCATGCCTGAGAACTGCCATAATCAAAACTCTGACCATGACTCAGCAGGGAAAGCTACTGAGAAAAACCCATAGTAGATGCTTATAGTTTATAGATATCAAAAATCAACAGGGATTTCAGGAACTTTCAGCCTTAACCCTAAAACACTGAGACTCTCCTCTCCAGTTCTCTGCCCTGGACTCATCAACACATGCTGTGCCAGACCATGAGAATTCTTTTTCTTCAAGAACTGACTGAATCTCACCACTCACGGATGCAAAAGCATTTAATTTCCCCAGCATCAACAGCCGGATGGCAGAGCCTAGCAACTGAACACTACTCAGCAATGGAAAGGAATGAGGTATGAAGGTTGGTGAATCTCAAAGTAACAATGCTAAGTAAAAGAAGCCACACCCCTAAAAATGACCACATGATCATATTTATAGAACCTTCAGAAAATGCAAACTAATCTACAGGAACAGAAAGCAACCCAATGATTGCCCGGGGCAGGAGGGAGGTATTCTCTTGATTGTGATGTGCGTGACTATATATGTGCCAAAAATGATCACATTGTACACTCAAAATATGCAGTTTTTTATATGATAATACACCTCAGTAAACTTAAAAAAAAATAACAGCTCTTCCAGATTCCTAAAATAAAGATCTGGGCCGGTGAGACAGCTCAGCAGCATAAGCGCCTGCCTGGCAAGCGTGAGATCCTGAGTTCAACTCCCAGTACCCACATATGAATAAAGGGCCGGTGATATCACTCAATGGCGCAGGCGCCTGCTGGCGCACAAGGTCCTGAGGTCGACCCCCGGTATCCACAAAAAAAAAAAAAAAAAAAAAAGGGAAGATCTTCAGCTGGGCTTGGTAGCACATGCCTGTAATCCTGGTGCTCACAGGGAGGCTGAGGCAGGGGGATTTCAAGTTTGAGCCCAGCATGGGCAACTTAATGAATGACTAAGCTAGATCAAGTCTTAAAATTAAAAAACAAAATAATGGAGGGCAGGGGGAGGGAAGGGAGAAGAGGAGGAAGTAAAAAGATGTGTTCTGTACATGAACCAACTCCCCGCGATGAGTGTAATCATTATGTACTGCAAACATGTACAAATAAAAGTAAAACTGGGCCGGTGATATGGCTCAGCGGCGTAAGCGCCTGCCTTGTAAGCGCGAGGGCCCAAGTTTGACTCCCGGAACCCACATACGAAAAAGGGGCCGGTGATATCGCTCAGCGGCACGGGCGCCTGTTGGTGCGCGAGGTCCTGAGGTCGACCCCCCGGTATCCACCAAAAAACAAAACAAAACAAATAAAAGTAAAACTTAAAACAGTCTGGTGCTGTAGCTGAATGTGAAGGCCCTGGGTTCGATCTCCAGTACCACCAAAGGGTGGGGGGAGGCTCCCATTCTCCCCAAATAAACTGGAAACTCATTAGTGTTAAACGGTCCTACTGTACCTTTTTAGACTCTCCTCTGCTACTCCCCCAAATGCACCCCATCCATCTGGACTATGAGCTCCCCAGGTCCTTCCCGTGCCTTAGCCAGGTTTGTGTTTGCTCTTGACCTCTCTGCCATAGGAAATTCTACCCTGTCCTTCCAGGTTCAGCTCAAACACCAGCCTCTGCTGGTCTTCCCTTTGCTTCACTGTGAGGGCCATCAATCAGTAAGACTGGGCGTCTGTCCCACATACAGGGTCAAGTGTCTATGTCTGACCCCTGCAATTAGGCCTTAGGGTCTCAGATCCTATGCTGCACCTACCCAAGCTCCCCCACATTAGCTGGCTTTCAAACTTATGTTGAAAAAACACACTGATGAATATTTTACCTGGCAGCCTTGAGCTTTCCCTGATCCAAATTGTACATCTCAGGACAATGCTTTGCTAAGAAAGGAAATTTCTCATCCCTATGGATAAAACAGTGGTGGGTTCTGATTAAGACGCAGTGGTTAGGCAGACCTACCTCCCACTGTGGGTAATCATGTGGCCTCAGCGAGCCTTTGTGGGTACCCGGAAGCACGACCAGACAACCATTGTTCCGGTTAATGTGCTCCATCGCGGTCCAAACACCAACGATGCGATCGCTGGGCCGAAAAGGGAAATAAAGCAGATCCTGGTGCAAGGGGTGCCGTGACGTCTTCTTGCCTGAAACCGAACTTGCTATCAAAAGATGCTTCAGCCAGGCGTGGTGGCACACGCCTGTAATCCCAGCACTCAGGAGGCTGAGGCAGGAGGATCGCTGTGAGTTCAAGGCCAGCCTGGGCTACACAGTAACTTCAAGGTCAGCCTGAACTAGAGAGTGAGACCCTGTCTTGGAAGGAAGGAAGGAAGGAAGGAAGGAAGGAAGGGTCTCTATTGTACTTCATTTCCTTATCATGCTGGGTTCAGCAAAGAGGTAGCATAGCATTTTTTAAAAGTTGGATTAATTAAATTGAAGAGAATGGTATAGAATCACATTTGAGCTTCCTTTCTAAGTCGCTGCTGCTGAAAACAGTTCCCTAAGAGGTTTTTCCCCACAGAACGATGGGCATCCTGGGTACAGGCAGTATCCAGTCAAAGGCAGTGACCACACAGCCGTTTCCCCCAGCTTTGCTCTTGAAACTTGGTCTTTGATCACCAGATCTCTCCGGGCAAGACATATGTGGAGGATGACACCTGGTGACACTGACCTTCAGTCCGAGCACATAAATCCCTGCTGTCAGAAGAAAGACAAAGTAGAAAAGGACAGAGGACTCTTGTGGGGTCCAGAGCCACCTCAGTAGAATCTCTGGGGACAACTATTAAAACGCAGACACCTGAATTCTACTTATTTCTGAATCAGTCTCTCTGCAAATGAAGCTTTAGGATCTACATTTTGTCAAGCACAAGACATTTTAAGAACATGAATGTGTGATTTATAGTAGTAGCTTTGTGTTAGATCAGGAAGGCAAAATCCATGCCATCGTGGCTAGGAATGGCTGGTAAAGTACAAAAGTACTGAATAGACATGAACGATACATGAAGAGTTATGTTTGTTAAACTGCACTTTTGGGCAGTCACCTGAAAATCTTACAATAAACCTACAGTCAATATCTGAAATCACTATTATAATAGCTATTTTAAGATTTAAATAAAAGTACATACATTCACTCATTCAAAGTTTTACAGTTATACACAGGACCAGGCTTACAAGATCAACTTTACATATTTTAACTAAACAGTGTTTTTCTCTTGCTTCTCCCTAAAAAATAAAAGTCCTTTACCAGTATCCGGAGGTTTGTTTATCAGCATTGTGTGCATGGCCATAATATTAGGTCCAGTAAAGCACTCCACATATTTCAGAATCTAAAAGAAAAGGAAAAAAAAAAAAATCAACTTCATGGGAAATCAGAAGTAGAGGCAAGGGGCATAAAGCACAGCTATCCATCCAAGAACCAAGACGGTGGCCGGGCATGGTAGCACAAGCCTGTAATCACAGCACTTGGCAGGCAGAGGCAGGAGGATTACTAGGTCTAGGCCAGCCTGAACTACACAGCAAGACCCTGTCTCAAAAAAGAAAAAGTAAGGGCCGGTGAGATGGCTCAGTGGCATAAACGCCTGCCTGGCAAGAGTGAGGTCCTGAGTTCAACTCCCGGTACCCACATAAAAAGGAAAAAAGGGCCGGCGATATCGCTCAGTGGCATGAGCGCCTGCTGGTAAGCACGAGGTCCTGAGTTTGACCCCTGGAACCCACATTAAAAAAAAAAAAAAAAAAGAAAGAAAGAAAAGAAAAAGAAAAGTAATAATAAAAATAAAAGGTATAAAGTACATCCATAAAACTGATATATTAGTTTGTTGCTGGAACAAAATATCTGACATACACAATTTAAAGGAGGAAAAAGTGAATTGTGGCTCATGGTTTTAGAGGTTTCAGTCCATGGTGAGCTGGCTCCAAGGTGGAAACACGGCAGCAGGGCATGGCAGAGGACAGCTGCTCACCTCACAGGAGCCAGGAAGCAGAGCACAGAGGAAGGGGTCAGAAACCAGTTTTAGTTTCCAAGGTCATGCCCTCTCAACCCACTCAGATGCACTCAGAGGTGTGCTTTAATCAAGACTAATCACTGCACTGATAATGAAAGTTGTCTGAGATCTGCCGTAAGTGAAAAAAATTAGGCAATGGGTAGTATGTTCCTATGTGACACACACAAAAAAGTGTGCACACACAAATAAGTTTGCACACACATGACACAATTCCAGATGAATACACAAAAAGCTTCATGGAGAGTGGGGCTGGGGGCAAGGGATCTTCTCAAGTTAGGCCCTTCTGTACTGCCTGCATGTCTGTATAAATACGCATTACTTGAGAAGAATAATTTTTAAAAAAATTTTCAGGGCCGGTGAGATGGCTCAGCGGCGTAAGCGCCTGCCTTGCAAGCGCGAAGGCCCGAGTTCGACTCCCGGATCCCACATACCAAAAAGGGGCCGGTGATATCGCTCAGCGGCACGGGTGCCTGTTGGCGCGCGAGGTCCTGAGGTCGTCCCCCTGGTACCCACAAAAAAAAAAAAAAAAAAAAAAAAAAAAAAAAAAATTTTCAATTTAATTTAAAAACAAACTCATACCTCTACTGTCCAGAGTCATAAAACAAAACAAAACAAAAATAAGTGAATTCACAAATAGCAGCCCCATAATTTCACCCCTGTGAATACTGTACTGAAGGGCTGTACTGAAGGGCTCAGAGGAATTCCCTCTTTATCCCAGAATTCCTGTCTTTCTCCAAGGAAGAGGTGATCAGCACATTCTACAGCAGGGTTTCTCAGTCCTTGCTCTACTGGTATTTGAGTGGGGTAATTTTTAGTTTGGGGAAGGGGCTCTTCTGGACGTTTTAGGATATCTGGGGCCCATCAGCAGCATCATTGGCCCCTACCCATTAGAAGCCAGCACCACACTCTCTCCGCTGGTGTGACAACAGAAATGCCTCCAGACACTGCCAATACCCACTGTGGGGCAAATCACCTCCAGCTGAGAACCACTGTGCTAGCACCATACACGGAAAGGGGTGAGATCAAATAAGAAGCAGATTCAGAGGGCAGACATGCCGACTGACTATTTAGCAGAAACAAACGTAGGCAGAGCTCTTACCTGGGGGAGAGTGCAGTATCTAAAGAGCTCTTGATCTTCTTGGAAATTCTGGATCTTTGAAACCATTTTCTCACTTGCAATATATTCTGAGTTCAAACTGTTCACATCTCTCATTATCATTATTTCTGGTGGCTTCACCTCCTTTCTGCAGATTTTTTCAAACTCAACCCTGGAAAATTAAATTTCTAGTGCCATTATCACTGGCTCTGAGCACCAAGCTGGCCCTGTCCTATGGAAAGATTTGTCAGGAGTCAGCCTTCAGGCCTGGTACAGTAATTCTGATGGGAAGGAGGAGAAAAGGGCCAGATCAGAAGTCCTATCCTCCCAGCTGTAATCCACTACCAGAATTAAAATATTCCTTCTCTCGATGGCGCCCAACCTTTTTGGCACCAGGGACAGGTTTTGTGGAAGGCAATTTATTCCACCAAGTGGGAAAGGGGATTGGGATTCAAAGGAGCCGACAACGTGGATCCCTTGCATGTACATTCGCAGCAGGGTTCAAACTCCTGGGATCTGACAGGAGGGCAGGCAGGGGAGGCTGGAAAGACAGATGATGTTTCCCTGGCTGGCTCATTGCTCACCTTCTGCTGTGCAGCCCAGGTCCTGATAGGATTTAAAGGTCTGGTCAGTGACCCAGGGTTGGGGTCCCCTGGTTTAGCAGATGAGTAGGGAAACATTCTTGTGATATGGGTACACTGTAAGGATACTGCTTGATTATCCCTTATCTGAAATGCTTGGGACCAGAAGTGTTTCAGATTTCTTAATTTTTAAAAAATTTTGGAATATAATGAGACATCCTAGAGACAGGACCCAAGTCTAAACACAAAATTCATTTATGTCTCCCATACACTTTACACACATAACCTGAAGGTGACTTTCTACCAACCTGTTACATGAGGTCAGGCGTGGAATTTTCCACTTGTGGTATTGGGGTGGTCGAAACGTTTTGGATTTTGAAATTTTGGATTACAGATGCTCAGAGCAAATATTTCTGCAGCACCTGTCATGTGCAGGCCCTGTGCAAAGTGCTGTCCACATATTTTACCTTATTTTGTATTAACAACAATGCTAGGACATCACTACTATTACTGCTCCTATTTTACAGTTGGGGACGCAGAGCATGGAAAGCTACAGTGATCACCCTGGGGCACGTCGTATCTGGCAGCGAGCTGAGATTAAAGCCACAGCCTAGTATGTTAGCCCCGCTCCTAAACACTGCCTAACAAACCACATCATTAAAACGATATTGGAACTCCAGGTATGGTGGCACACACTTGTAATCCCAGCCCCAAGGAGGCCGATGCAAGAGGATCACTGCAAGTTTGAGGCCAGCTTGGGGTACGAAGTGAGTTCAAGGCCAGCCTAAACTACCTAGTGAGACCGTCTCAAAAAGCCAAAAAAAAAAAAAAAAAAAATCAGAACATGAAGAAGCTAATCTAATTTAAACTCACCATTTTATACATATAATACATATTTTTGTAAAATAACAAATAGTATTACTGTACCGAAAGCGTTGAATATCAGCATCAGATACCAGATTTTTAATGACAAGAAACCCGTTATCTTCATAAAATTTTCTCTGTTCCAAGGTGAGAACATCATTATCCAAAGTATACCTAAAGGACACAAGATATCCCCAAATAAAGACCAAATTTTAAATGACAACCTAACATTAGGTTGTCAACATTAGGTACCAAGAACCTAAGAAATATTTATACTTTTTAATCTAACATTTCTATTTCTAAGACTTTAATAACCTGAAAAAAATTTTAAAGCTTTATAACATTAACTGTGGTCACCAAAAATGTGCGTAAGTGAAAGGAAAATTAATGACATATCCATTTAATGAAATGTAACTCAGGCATTAAAAATAAGGTCAAAAAAAAAAAAAAAAGAATGGCAAAAAAAAAAATAAGGTCATATCATGGTATGAACAATGCTTTTTATAGTAAAATATGACTACAATGACGTAAAACAAGACACTACATGTGAAACAGAGACTGCAAAGAAATACACCCCCACCAAATTTTTAAAATAGTAATTGCTTTACAGTAAGGTAATTATGCATGATTTTTAAAATTCCCTTCTATTTCTAATTTTTATTTTTTAAACAGTGCATGTATACATATTTCAGATGGGAAGCCAATTCAACATATTTTACATTTTTAATTATCTAGTCAATATATTCTCAGAAGTAATCTAAGCAACAAAAGCCAAATAAGTATAGGCCATAGCCACAAACTTCAAATCACTCAATACGTTCCTTAAGATTGGAATGGTGGCTATAAGAAAATATTTATGAAGCTTAAGGTCTTCCCCTTTAAAGATGAGTTAAGACAATAAACCTGTTGGGCATGTGATCCCAGCATTTTGGGAGGCTGAGGCAGGAGGACTTCCTGAGCCCAGGAGTTGATAACCAACATGGGCAACAGAGCAAGTCCCTGTTTCAAAAACATAACATATATAACATATATACATACATATTCACAAACGTGCTAGCTAATATGTCCATATAACCACAACTTAAATACGATACATCATGTTTGGATTTTCAAAAGTCAGATTATGTATTTTCTGGTATTTTTCCTGCATTTTTAGAATTCATGTAAAAAATTAAAGTCAGGGTCTTCAAAGTATTCCCACCCTTGTGATCATTAGAACAAATCCTGCACTTGGGAGGCTGAGGCAGGAAGATTGCTGTGAGTTCGAGGCCGGCCTGGGCTATACAGGAAGCAGAAGGCAGCCTGAACTACATAGTGAGACCCTGTCTCAAAAAGAAAAGGACAAATCCTGGAAAGACAGGATTACTGAACTGTAATCAGGCAACATGCTGTGTTGTGAAACGTTTATATTCATAGCACAGTTAGAACAGTACTTACTGGAATTGTTGAGGTTGGACTCTGGCCGGGGAAACAGTTCCTGAAGTGGAGTAAGCTACCTGGGATGTGAATTAAGGCAAACAGAGCGTTTTGGAGCCAGTGTCTTCCAGAAACAGCTGCCTGCCTGGCTGTGTCTCCAGGAGAGGCGTTTTCCTCAGTGGACTCCAGGCGCTCTGGGTTCACGCATAGCCCCGATAGGCACGCAGGGCTGCATAAAGCCATGCACCTGTGTCTCATGTCACTGTCACAATGGCCTAAGGAGGTGACAGGAGAGCGGGCACGGAGCTGGAGAGGCCAGTGACCAGGTCCTCCTCGCCCTGAGGGAAACAGCCAAGCCAGGGCATGGCTTCCACCCAAGGCTCCAACCCCTCCTGCCACAGGGCTTCCTTCCTCTAAACTTCAGCGGGGGTGGTGGGGCCCACCTGGAGTCCCAGCACTCTGGGAGGCTGAGGCAGGAGGACAACATGTGCATGTCTAGCCTGGTCAATTTAGCAACCCAGCTAGACTCTGTCTCAAATAATAAAATTTTTTTATTAGTACATGTTTTCAATCTATGCAATTTACGATATCTTGGGGAGTGGTTACTCCTCATAATAGTTTTTTTTAAAGTGAACTGGGGATGTAGCTCAGTGTGACGATCCTGGGTTCAATCTCCAATACTGTAAGACAGATAAAAATTTTAAAAAATACAAACCAAAAAATTCAACTTTTTAAGTAGAGAGAAACATAGGCTATTTACAAAAGGTATTTAATTTAGTGGGACTTCAGTTCCAAATATTCAAAATACTTTGGTTGATCATTAGGGACAAAAAAGTATTAAATAAGAAATCACTCTAAGAACAGTATAAGCCAAATGGTCAAGTATAATTTTAAATATCTGAAAGGACTAAAAATTCCTTTCTGTAAAATCTCTTCTACACAGTCACTGCAGGCTACTGCCATAGCATTTCCTTTCTTTTTCCTTGTTTCTGAGTTGCTTTCCGAATGTCACTTCTCACAAGCATGTCCCACTTCTGAAATGGTGTCTTTAGGTAATTTGGTGACACTGCCCAGTCCAGACAAGCCAAGAGCCGGTCACTGGCTCCTGTCTGTGTCCTTGCAGGCAGGTAATCGCCCTGGTCCAACTCTTCCCGGCACAAGGTCACTACGTGGACATCCAGGCTCCTGCCTTCTGTTACTATTCTTGTCCCCTCTCTACTACTTTCCTGGCGTGGTTTCTTTTTCGTTGCTGTTCTTAGAAAATTGTTTAATGATGTGAAAATGTTTATAATGCAAAGTTAGGTAAAAAAAAAAATGGATGTAAATAACTGTACATACAAAGCAGTCCTAATTGTGTAATATATATACATAGGAAAGAAAACACATTAAAAAGTGTGAAAATGATGATTTGTGGCCCGTGGAATAATGTGTTATAGGTATTTTTTCCTTTCTACTTGTCTGCATTTTAACAACATATTACAAAAAAGATTATTCCGGGGCCAGGGATATAGCTCAGCGGCACAGCGCCTGCCTTGCAAGCGCAAGTTCCTGAGTTCGATTCCCGGTACCAAAACAAAACGATTATTCCAAAATCCACATTGCTTGGAAACAATGAAGGCATGGAGAAACTCTCAAAACTTCCAGGAGTCTACTTAAGACTAAGCGACACATTCACTGCAAATCTCGCCCGGTTCCATCCGGCACCACAGCCCCTAGCCACAGTGGGCTATTTAACCAGAACGACCTGAGGTTAACCAGGCAGCCGCGGCAGCTGCAGGTGGCCGGGCGCTATCCCGGCGACAGCTCGGGGACAGAACACCCACGCTCCGGAAAGTCTGGGAAACACAGAGGCGGAAACCAAGTTCTGAGCGCAGTCCGACCGCAATCAAGTCCCGTCTGCTTTTCCGGTGAGGACCGGACGGACCCAGGTCTCCACCGGTGCCGGCCGCCGACCGCGCAGCAGCACGCGAGTCCCGCCCGCAGACCCGGGACGCGCGACCCGCGGCGAGACCTCCGCGTCCCCTCCCGGCGAGACCCCGCGCCTCCACGCGGCTCCCGCGGGGCGCCCGAGCGCAGCCGTGCAGGCTGCGTCCCCAGGCCGCGTCCCCGCCCGGCCAGGCCCCGCGCCCGCGCCGCTGGCCGCGGCCACGGAAAGAGGACGGCGCGGAGGCCGGGCCCTCGCAACCGAGGCGGGAGCCCGCGGCGGCGACACGCGCCCGCGCCCCAGGCCGCCTTCGCGGACGCCCGCGCCAGAGGATACCGGGGCCCCGGCGCCGAGGTGGCCCAGCACGGTCCGCAGGCGCCTGGCGGCGCGCGTCTGCTGCATGGCAGCGGCGGGTCGGGTCGGGGGCGGCCGCACTTCTGTCCCCTACCGGCCCCGCCCCGGCCCGCGGGAGGAGGAGCCGCCCGCCGCCCACGTCTGCGCGCCGGCCACCGCGGGGCCGCTCCTCCTCCACCGCGGACCGGCGAGCGTCCAGCCGCGAACCTCCAAAAACCGTGGCTGTTCAAAGAGACAATTAGTGCAAGACCAGCCCCAAGTACCAGGGACAACTTGGCTGGTCATATTTTTAAGAGAATGAAATAAATGACTTCCAGGAAGTCACTGATCTACAAGTCCAGTGTGATTTAACATGTCCTACACAACTGAACTTCGTGTGAGATTTCCTCCCACCCAGTACTGCAGAGGACTGGCCTTGCACTTCTCTCTTTCGAGTCATTTTAGTTTCTTTACCTTAAAGCCACTTCTGAGATGTCACCCCTCGCAAGTCTGTGATTTTTTTTTTAAATGCGGCGCTGGGGATGGATCCTAGACTTGTGCCCCCATTCAAGCCCACACCCATTTCTGTTTTGGAGATGGAATCTCACTGCTAGGCAAGCTCTCTGCTACTGAAACACACCCCAACCCCCCTTTTTTCTTTAACATCCCCCCCCCAGGTACTGGGGATTGAACCCAGGGTCTTTGCACCTAGCTATCCCCAGACCCCCCCCTTTTTTTTGGGGGTACCGGGAGTCGAACTCAGGACCTCGCGCTTGCCAGGCAGGCGCTTATGCTGCTGAGCCATTGCACCGGCCCTCCAGACCCTTTTTGATTTTTTAATTTTGAGACAGAGTTTAAGTCATGAAGTTGCACAGGCTGGGTTCAAACTTGTAATCCTCCTGCCTCAGCCTCCCAGAGTGTTGCCTTGTCTTAAAAGATGTCTCTATAACTTGGTGAGGAGGCCACAGTCCGGCGGAGACAGGCCAGGGCCCGTGAGAGCTCCTTCCTTTTTTCCGCGGGGCATAGAGAACAGCTGGCTCAAGGCCTGCGCTTGGTCTTGGCCCTGAGGTCTCTGACACTCTTCACCCGCGGGTGCCTTTCCTGGGGCCTGACCTCGGCTGCCCCGCCCGGTTGCCCTGTGCCTCCCTCTCTCCGGCCGAGGCGGGTCCAGGAGGCCGGGTCAGCCTGGGTCCAGACAGGCACGGGACCTGCTGCCCTGCCTGGTGGAGAGAGGACGGCCGGGAGGAGAAGCAGCAGAACAGAGCGAGCAGAACGAAACCACGTGGAGGGGTCGCCTGCCTCCGGTCAGGGTTCCACCCCCAGTGCCACAGAATGAACAAGAAACGAGAACTAGAGGTCACACCAGCTTTTGAAACAGGAGTCTGGATTATTTGGAAATTCCAAAAGACCAACAAAGGACACTGTCTTGTCACCAGTTCAGACTGGGGAGGTTCACTTGCGCTTCAGGCAGCTGGAAGCGGAGACGCAGAGGCCTGGTCTGGGTTAAACATTGCAATTCAGCCGCTCGGCTGCAGTCCATCTGTTTAGCCGCCCTTGCGGCCCCAGCTGTTGTACAATCGCAGCAGTCCTTGGCCACTTCGTCTACATTTATACCAAAACACACAGTGTGGCCGTGTGCTAGCATCGACCTGGGCCATGTCAGTTATTTACACTGAGACCAACGAGGTGTTCCTGCGCAGAAATCTTGTGGACTTAGACTTAATGGCGGGAAGTCAAACCCCGACACACACACATACACACACACGCACGCACACACGCACACACAGACATCCTGAACCAAAGTGCAGCCATCTTGCGCTTTCACTTTTCCCTACAGGGATAGGAGCACACACTGGTAATCCCAGCTCTCTAGGAGGCTGAGGCAGGAAGATCACAAGTTTGAGCCCAGCCTATACAATTTAGTGACTTAGTGAGACCCTGAGCAGATAAGGCTAAATACCCAGCAGGTGCAGGTAAAATGTGGACCTCAAGTGCCCTCACTGGGCCATGGTGGGAGGGGCCACCACTCCCATCCCTATCAACCTGAGTGACAGAAAGAAAAGAGGACCTCCTAGTGGAGGGTCAGCCCCATTGCAGTGCCCGCTGGCTCAAACTGCTGTTTCTCCAGGAGATGAAGTCCCCAACCCAGCCTCAGTCATCAGGGCAAATTCAGAACAAGTCTGCAGTTTAGTGGCAGCTTTGGGGCTCCCCAGAAACACACGCTGGAGGCCGGCTTGGGCACCACCTGGCATTTCTCTTCCAGGTGGGGATCCCAGTCAGGCACACCCCACTGCTGAGCAATAGTGATTGACGGGCACAGTCACAGTAAGTGTGGCCACAGAGGAACAGGTGCAAACACAGAGGGGCCAGGTGTGGACACTGCCTCTGGGCGGTGATAAGGAGACTGAGACGGAAGTGCAGTTGCTGACTGAAGGCTGTCCGCTGGTTGATGGCTTCGCAGGCCCGCTGCATGTGTGTGCGTGTGTGTGTGTGTGTGCGTGCGTGTGACTGGGGCTTGAACCCAGGGCCTTCACACTGAACTACATACCCAGCCCTGCCAGAGAGACTGCCAGAAAGTGGGTAGGATGACGAGGAGTGGTGGTTTGCTTCTGTCCCTTGCTTTTGGGTCCTAGACAGGGAGGACTTGCAGTGCAGGGTTTCATCCAGGCCCGAGGCAGCTGTCCCCAGAGTTCTACACTAGGGGCCTAGACATTCGCATCTGCTTGCCAGGGTCCCTCCTACTGCCCCTCTCTCCACTTGGCTGTTTCCAAGTCAGCTTCCGTGCAAGAAGAAATCCTGGTTTGGAAGAAATGTATTGAGCCAAGAATAGAATTTGAGATGGAATGTCTGCATCTGAAGCAAAGAGTGGGTACCCAGATGTTTCTCCGATAATGTTCCTGATCATGCCAGCGAGATGAGCGCTGGCGGGAACTCGGCTGGAAGCCTGAGAAGACAGGAAGGGCCGCTCACCTGCCTGGTATCCTTAGCCTTGCCTCAGCTCTGCAAAGAACCAGCTCTAGGCTCTCACTGGCTGTGTGTGTGAGGCAGCTCAAGGACACCACCCTGACTTCCTGCCGAATGAGACCCAGGGTGGAACTGCAAAAGAAAAGAAGGACTGGACTATACTGAGAAACTGTATACTAATACATTTCAAAATGATGACTAAATGAAAAAAATCCTTAAGGAGCACAATTTATTCAGACAGGAAGAATGTGAACATTAGAATAGCTCTATGGTAATTTATGATTATTAAAACAATAAATATAAAATCAATAGCAAATAAAAAAGTAAATACAAATAATAATAAATATTAACATATTTTGTTTTTTAATCCCCCACTCCCAATATCGAAAAATTGTGGCTTAGTAAATTGTTTTGTTTTGTTTTGTTTGAGATGGGATTGTGCTATGTAGTCCAGGCTGGCCTCAAAATCACAGCAATCCTCCTGCTTCAGCCTACTAAATGCTGGGAATACAGGCATGTGCCACCATGCCTGGCTTGTTTAGTAAATTTTATCAAACATTTAAAGGAGGAAAAATACCAATTTTACATGAAATTTTTGAGAAAGCAGAGAGGGGAGGTTCCCAATTCACCTTAAGAGGACAGCACATTCTTTTTTTTTTTTGAGACAAGGTCTCACTACGTAGTTCAGGCTGGCCTTGAACTCACTATGTAGCCCAGGCTGGTCTCAAAATTATCGCAATCCTCTTGCCTCAGCCTTCCAAGTCCTGGGATTACAGGCATGCACCTCCATGCCTGGCAGACAGCATGCACTATCACTCCTGGCTTTGCTCTGCTCTCTTTTTTATTTCTTTTCTTCTACGAATTTAGGGTTTGGTTTGTTTATACTTCTGTAAGTTGTGAAATGCATTGTTAGGTGATTTATTTGACCATCTTTCTAGTTTTTTGAAGGGGTCACTCATGGCTATCAATTTTCCTCTTGTTACTGCTTTTTCTGTAGTTCATAAGATTTTAAATGTTTCAATTTTCATTTGTTTTGAGAAATTTTTAAATTCCTACTTGTCTTCCTCCATGACTTATAGCTTGTTCAAACTTGTATTGTTTAGTCTTCATGCATCTATATAATTTCTAACATGTCTTTTGTTGTTGACCTCTATTTTTATTCCATTGTGATCGTAAAAGATACAAGGCATGATTTCAGTTGTTTTGAATTTGTTAAGACTTATTTCGTGGCTTGATATATAATCTATTCTAGGATGTTCTGTGTGCTGATGACAGGGAGGTGCACTCTGCAGCTGTTGGATGGAGTGGTCTGTAAGTGTGAAGCCCCCTTGATCTATAGTACAGTTTAACTCTGATCCTTCCTCTGCATTGTCTGTCCATTGATAACAATGAGGTGATGAGGTCCCTAATTACATTGGATTCTATCTCTCTTTCTACATCTAGTAATATTTGCGGTATATATTTGATGGTGCAATGTTGAGGACATGTACATGTCAATTGTTACATCTTCTTGCTAATTTGACACTTTTTTCATCATACAGTGAACTTCTTTACAATTGGCCTTTTCTTTACAGTTTTTATATCAAAGTCTATTTCTTTTTTTTTCTTTTTTTTTTTTTTTTGTGGGTACCGGGGGTTGACCTCAGGACCTCACGCACCAGCAGGCGCCTGTGCCACTGAGCAATATCACCGGCCCTTTTTCCGTGTGTGGCTTCCGGGAGTCGAACTCGGGCCCTCGCGCTTGCCAGGCAGGCGCTTACACTGCTGAGCCATCTCACGGGCCCCAAAGTCTATTTCATCTGAGTACTTCTGTTCACTTTTGGCTTTCATTGGCATGAAACATCTTTTTAAAAACCCCTTCACTTTCAGTCTGTGTTTGTCTTATGAGTCTCTTGTACACAGCATACAGCAGAGTTTTATTACTTTTAAACATTTGGCCTTTAATTGGGGAAATTTAACCAATTTACATTCAAGGCTATTCTTTTTTTTTTTTTTTTTTTTTTTTTTTTTTGTGGGTACCGGGGGGACGACCTCAGGACCTCGCGCACCAACAGGCACCCGTGCCGCTGAGCGATATCACCGGCCCCTTTTTCGTATGTGGGTTCCGGGAGTCGAACTCGGGCCTTCGCGCTTGCAAGGCAGGCGCTTAAGCCGCTGAGCCGTCTCACCGGCCCAAGGCTATTCTTAATAAGTGACCTCCTCCTATAGTTTTTTTTAAATGTCTTTTATTCCTTTCTTCCTCTGTTATTCTGCATCTTCATTTTTTTTAGATATAAAATTTCATTTAAGTATTTTTCCCTTTGAGTATCTACTCTACCTCGGGGTTCCATACTTTCATGTGTTTTCACAATGGCAATATTCATATATTTTCTTCCATATGTAGGACTCCCTTAAGTATTTCTTGTAAGGTCAGTCCAATCAACATAAATGTCCTCGGTTTCTCCTTACTGAGAAATATTTTATTCTTCTGAATTTCTTGTTTTGTTTTTTGTTTTTGGAGACAGGGTCTTGGTATGCAGTTTAGGCTGGCCTTGCCCTCATGGCGATCCTCCTGCCTTAGCCTCCTGAGTGCTGGTATTACAGGCCTGCACCATCACCTGACTCACTGTTCTGACGTTTTTGAAAGGCAACTTTTTTTTCTTGTTACTGCTTTGAGTATATCAATCCAGTATCTTCTGGCCTGTAAGGTTTCTATTCAGAAATCTGCCATTATATAAAAGGGATTCCTTTATATGTTGCTTGATGTTTTTTCTTGTTGCTTTTAAACTTTTTTGTTTGTTGTTTTTTGCTTCCCAGTGCTGTGGATTGAACCCAGGGTGTAGGTAAGTGCTGTTTTTGTCTTTGAGAGGACCTCCAGTTTGAGTCTAATTTGAGTTCTTTGAGTTTCATGTATGTGGATGTCCCTATCTCTCCCAAGACTTGGGAAGTTTGCAGCTATTATTTTGTTAAATATACCTCTGCTTGGGCCGGTGAGATAGCTCAGCGACATAAGCGCCTGCCTGGCAAGCGCAAGGTCCTGAGTTTCACTCCCGGTACCCACATACGAAAAAAGGGCCAGTGATATCGCTCAGCAGCACGGGCGCCTGCTGGCGCGCGAGGTCCTGAGTTCGAACCCCAGTACCCACAAAAAAAAAAATATATATATATATATAAACATATATATATATATATAAACATATATATATATATGTATGTATAAAAACAGAGGTATATATATATATACCTCTGTTTTTCAGAAGTTATTTCTTCCTCACCAAGTCTGTTGCTATGGCTCTCAATGGTATGGTTTTCTTTCTTTATTGGATTCTTCAGCCACAAAATTTCTGTTTCCATTTTTAAAAAATGATATCTATCTCTTTGTTGAACTTCTCATTCATATTAGAAATTATTTCTCTGCTTTCATTGAATTGTTTGTCTATATTCTCTTGTAGCTCAGTGAACTTCTTTATGACTGTTTTGAATTTTTTTCAGACATTTTTAAAATTTCCTTTTCTTGGAGTCTGTTCCTGGAGAATTATTGTGTTCCCTTGGAATTGTCATGTTTCCTTGATTTTTCATGTTTCTTGTGTCCCGGTGTTACTATCTACACTCTGGTCCAAGATCCCTTTTCCAACTTTATGGATATATTTCTCTGTAGGGAGAGACTTACACGTGGATGGGTGCCAGTGTGTCAGTTGAGTATGGTTTGCCAGAGTTCATTCTAGATAGACACAGTCTTTTTTTTTTTTTTTTTTTTGGTGGGTACTGGGAGTTGAACTCAGGACCTCGTGCACCAGCAGGCACCCATGCCGCTGAGCGATATCACCGGCCCTTTTTTCCTATGTGGGTTCCGGGAGTCAAACTCGGGCCCTTGCACTTGCCAGGCAGGCGCTTACGCCACTGAGCCATCTCACCAGCCCGACACAGTCTTGTAAGTTTTGTGCAGTTTCTTCTGTATGTAATCTTTGTCAGTGATGTTGGTGGTTTTGTAAGTGCTCTATGATGTGGGTGTTTGTGATGGTGATATGACATCATTTTAGTGGGAACAAGGCCACTTCCTGGCTGACTTTGGATTGAGCACTGATGCCTGGCAGCTGTATGTCAGGCTCCCCAGTGGGTACCATCTCGCTCTCTGTCATGCTGAGCTTGTGTGTGCATGAGTTGAGTGGGCCAACCAGCTGTGTAGCAAGATCTCAGGGTAAGAGGGAGTGGGAGCAGGGCCATTGCCTGAGTGGCTATAGGGGAAGAGTCAGGTGCATGTGGCTGCCGCTGGACACCTAGGTGGGCAACATTCATTTTGGGGATGGGGGATGCAGGCCTGCTGTCTGCCTGGCCACAGGGCTCAGGTGCACATGGCTGTTGCAGACCAACTCACTGCACGGTAGAATCAGCAAGGGATGAGGCTAATGCCTGGCCTGTTCTCATGCTGGGTGCCGGCATATTTGGGTGTGCTGTCTGCTGGCTGTTAGATCCCTGTATGTGCGAGTCCAGCTGCTCCTTGGGGTTTAGCACGCTACATGAGTTTGGAAACCAAAGTCTTGGCTTTTCTGCTGAGCTTAGCCGGCAAGCAGCTGGAATTGTGTTGTGTTAGCCTCCCATGTGATCATGGTAAATTGACAGTGGAGTCTAAAGAACAGTGGTGTGCTGTGGCTCCTATTCCTTAGGGCAGGACACGCTCCAGAAGTGGGTCCAGTGTCAGGATCGTGCCCAGCTCTACCAGTTTAGATCATGACAGTTGCTGGAGGTGAACCATTTGGGCTCCTACTCTGTGACAATACAACCGTGTGATCTCTGGGGAACTCTCCAAATTGTTTGCGGCCTGTGAGGTCTGTGGCACGCTCCTTTGCAGTCATGTGCTGTGGCAATGGGGACAGCTGGGGATCTCCAGGTTACATTTTCCCTGTAAGGAGAAGTCTGTCTTGGCTCTGAGCCAATCCAGGTGGGGAAGAAAGTGTAGGAGAGGCAGGGTACCTCACTCACCTCGCTATGGCGCTATCTTGGTTTATTGTGTACATGAGTCTTACCACTTCCCTGCTACTCTCTGGCTTACTGCCTTAGCCACTCTACTCAGCATTTAGTTGTTTACTCTTTGTTGTGATTCCTCTTTGTGGGGAAGACTAGTGATGGGCCACTTTTTTTGGCAATCTTACTGGTATAGCGAGCCCTTCCCAGTCCTCATTGCGGTCCAGGAAGTTTATATTTGTAATCCGATGGAAAAGTTATTGGAATTCTAGCAAGTTAATTCCAATCTACCACTTCCAGTGCAATTCAAGGTGAGCATAAAGACACTAAGTCATATTTATAGTTGTGGGGAGCCAAGGGGTCCTAAGTCCAGCCAAGATGGTGGTTACTGGAACAAAGACCTTGACCCAGATTTTACTAATTCTCAAGGAGGGGAGTGGCTTGGGGATGAGTGACTGTGAGAATGGCGAGAAGTCTGTGAGTACCGTGAGGTGGGCTAGGTAGGTGGCCTGAAATCACCTTTGCCATATGCAGAGGGAAGGATATGCAGAAGAAGTAATCTGCATAACACAATTCAAGATAGTATCTAATGTTTTGGGGCTGGTGCTTCAGCTCTGATGTGTAATCTTCTATGCCCTGGGAGGTCGTAGGCTCTTTCTCCAGGCTCGATCCCAGCCTCTTTCTCGAGGCTCTATCTCAGCCGACAGCGTGGAGCATGGCTCTCCATCCTGCCATGTGTTTTGGGAGCTACAGGGGTGGGGAAACACTGACCTGTCACCTTGCATTAAAGACTACACATCAGGGCCGGTGATATAGCTCAGCGGCATAAGTGCCTGCCTGGCAAGCACAAGGTCCTGAGTTCGGTTCCCGGTATCCACATAAAGAAAAAAAAAAAAAAGACTAGACATCAGCTCATTGGCTGGACCAATTTGCATTGCTTTAAGCCAGTTGAAGGCATAAGGAAAAGTCCTAGCCAGCTCTGTACATATTAGTACATGGAAATAGGGACAGGTTTAGCCAAAATGGAGATAACTGCTCTTCTTTTCAAGGAGAGCCGTCCAGGTGGTCCTCCACTATTCCCCCTTCTTTGTTTTTTTTTTTTTTTTTTTGGTGGGTACCGGGGGTCGACCTCAGGACCTTGCATGCCAGCAGGCGCCTGTGCCACTGAGCGATATCACCGGCCCCTTTTTTGTATGTGGGTTCTGGGATTCGAACTCGGGCCCTTGCACTTGCCGGGCAGGCGCTTATGACGCTGAGCCATCTCACTGGCCCTTCTTTGTTTTGAAGAAGCTGGAGCAGGGTCAGTCATGGCTGTATGGCCTCAAGTCATCTCCGGGTTGTGAATCCTCTATGACACACTTTGATGAGAAGAATTGTAAACAAGATAATGAGCACACTAATTCCAATGTAAAACCAGAAGGGAGCCTTGAGATATGCAAATGGATTCAATTGTTCTATAGCATCAGCAAACTTATCCCAATCTTTAATTTGGGCATCGAATGTGGCTGTCTGTTGTGACATGGACAGCACTTTTCTCTGAAAAGCATCTATATCCATAGTAATATTTTGATGGCTTGCTCCTTGTGTGTGTGTGTGTGTTTTATGTGGGTACCAGGAGTCGAACTCAGGACCTTGCGCTTGCCAGCAGGTGCTTGTGCCACTGAGCGATATCACCGGCCCTTTTTATCCTTTACGTGGGTACCGGGAGTCGAACTCAGGACCTTGCACTTGCCAGGCAGGCACTTATGCTGCTGTACTATCTCACCGGCCTCTTGTATGTGTTTTTTTTATCATTCCCAAAGATGTAGGCTTTTATTATATGGTAAAGGGGTGATACAAAAGAGAGTCATATTATAGTGACATTTTAATCTTTGTTGCAATTGCAAACTTTCAATTTGATCTCCCATCCAAAGGACAGAGGTCTCTAAGATGCTTACTTGGGTTTGCAATTTTATATCAATTTCACGCTGAATTTTCTAGCTTTCATCAGCAGTTCTTGTCCAATTGTCTACAAAGTGAGCAGTTTGCACTGAATGAGCTAATGCCACAGAGCCAATAACTGCGCTGGCTATCAAAAGCACTAGGGAGGTTATTCCTGCTATAATTAATCCAATCATCCTCTTGGTCTGATTAGTAAATCTCTTAATCAAAGTCTCTACCAAAAGGGAAGTAGGCGAATGACACCAAGGCTCTGTCAGATTGACCGGAAGCCAAACTCCAGGCATCCGGCCCATGATCACTACTGTGGAGTCATTAGAAAGATGCTCGGGCATGACACAATGGGTTAGATAACAATTAGTACATGAGAACATATTTTGTTGCCACTCTATCTTCCCTATCAATAGTACATGAGGATCATACACACATATGTTTACTTTTATATACCTATGACCTCGTAATCCTACTTTGACTTTTCCTCCGACTACTGGCTGCAGATACCCAGTCTGCAGCTGTCCAGCATGAAAAGGTAGGTCCAACTTCCATAAACTATGTTGTATGGGTCCAGTTTTGTCATTAATAACGAGTTTGGGGATGGGGGGATTGAGGCCTCTACCTGACCATGTAACATTGGACAAGGCCTCTGAGGTCATGGTACAGTCGGGAGAGCCTGAAAAGGAAATCTCACGCCAATCTCGATCTTTTCCCAGAAGGAATCCTCTGGGAGACCAATCTATAGAGGAATAATTAAATTTGCGCATAGCCCGTCATGGTATGGGTCCCTGCAAGGCTGCCAGGGGCCCAAATCTCTTTCCTCAAAATGAGGGGCATGAGCTTCTGGAATACATATAGGAATGTTAGGTTTAAAATCTCTTACAAGGTTACCATTTGAGGAAATAGATTTTAAGGTTAATAAGGCAAAGTGTCCTTCAGACAGTTGTACTTTCCAAGTCTGATCCACAGCCAACATGCAAGGGGCTGGTGAGATAGCTCAGTGGCATAAGCGCCTGCCTGGCAAGCGTGAGGTCCTGAGTTCAACTCCCGGTACCCACATAAAGGAAAAAAAGGGCCGGTGATATCACTCAGTGGCACAAGCGCCTGCTGGCAAGCAGTAAATCAGTACCTAGTCTAGTAGCAGCTTGAGTAGCCAGAGGGGCTGTGCAGTGTTGGCTAGTGTGTCCCCATTTGCCACAATGAAAACATTGAATCAGATGGAATTTATTGGCAAGGTTTTGGGATATAGCCTCTACCATGAGTGCAGAGCACGAGCAGTAGATCCAATATTTTGGCATGCATGACTGTAAACAGATAAATCTTTAGTATCAAGTACCGAGGCTAAGACTCGTTTACACTCATCATTGGCATTCTGATATGCTAATAGACAAATGAGCATTTTAGCCGCATTATTGTGAGAAATCTGCCTATTTACAGCCTCTTGCAATCGTGCTACAAACTGGGTGTAAGTTTCTGTAGGACCCTGGAGTATCCAAATAAAGGATTTACTAGGTGTACGTCCTCTGGGACAGCAATCCATGTATGGCGTAGAAGCTCTTTACACTGCATGAAAAGAAGGGACGGGGGCCTGGACCTGAACATTTAAGTCAGCATATCGGCCCATGTCAGATAACATTTCATGTGTAATAGCTTTAAGATTTTCATCCTGATCTAGACACAAACCATAACACAGTGTTATATAAACAAGATATACTGTACAGAAAGTGAAGAGAGAAACTCCAACAAAGAAGAAGGAGGCGGCCTCCGGCGCCATTTCCCTGTGTCAGGAATCCTGACGCGACTGAAGCGGTTCAAATCTGCGGACACGCGGTGACTGCCGGCACCCCCGGGGGCCTCCACGGAGGAACAAGAGAAGCGGCGGTGTAGAGAAGCAGCGGCCGTGAAGGACACACTGACTGGCGGTGAGTGCTGACACCCAGCCCACCCGCGCCAGAGAGCGACTAGCCGGGCGCCATTGTGGGGGGGGCAGCAGCTGAACTCGGAACTCAGGGCGGCCGCCACTCCACCCACGGCTGCAGCAGAGACCTCCGTGGAGTAACGCGAGACACAGCGGTACAGAGAAGCGGCAGCTGTGAAGGACACACTGACTGGCGGTGAGTGCTGACACCCAGCCGTCAGGCGTGCAAGAGAGCCACTAGCTGGGCGCCATTGTGGGGGGGCAGCAGCTGAGCTCAGAACTCAGGGCGGCCGCCACTCCATCCACGGCTCCAGTGGGAACCTCCGCGGAGTAACGCGAGACGCCGTGGTACAGAGAAGCACCAGCTGAGAGGGACACACTGACTGGCGCTTTTCTTCCTGGTATTCCAAGAATCTCCTAAGAGTTTGAAATACTAGCAATAAAGCAACCTACCATAGGCAATTTACAAACAGCAACCCAGAAATTAAACTGAAGAAAGAAAAGAAAATGAGACGACACTTAAACAAGATGCAACCCCACACATCCAGTTCACCAAAGGCAAACCCAGGGGGCAGTGAGGTGGGACAAACTGAAAGCCACCCACCTGACATCTCTGAAGTGGTAACAACAAAGCAGTTGAATGAGGCTCTGGAAAAATTTAAATCAGAAATAATTTCTCAGATAACTGCAGAGATAATGTCCACAATGAAGACCATGCTTAAGGACGCTAGAGCAGACACAGACAAAAAAATAGATGAGCTTAAGAAAATGATGGAAGCCATGAATGCTCAGCATAGGAAAGAAATGGACTCCATAAAGCAGATTCAAGCAGATATCGAGGAGAACAAAAATTCCATAGAAAGTATTTGTAGCAGATTAAGCCAATGTGAGGACAGGATCTCAGATATAGAAGACAGGCTTGCAATTAGTGATCATGAAAAGAAAGAATTCTTAAAAATAGCAAGGGACAATGAAAAATCAATCCAGCAGCTGCTAGATGATGCAAAGACGAATAACTTAAGATTGATTGGAGTCAATGAAAAAGCAGGAGATAGCATAAATGACATCAGAACACTGTTCACAGACATTATCACAGAAAATTTCCCTGGTAGAGAAAAAGAATTTGACGTTCAGATAAGTGAGGCTTATAGAACTCCAATTAGCCATGATCCAAAAAAATCTTCAGCCAGGCATATCATAGTCAAGATTCCAGAAATTCAACATAAGAGTAGAATCTTAAAAGCTGTTAGAGAAAAGAAACAAATCACCTATAAAGGAAAGCCCATCAGAATCACAGCAGACTTTTCAGCACAAACCCTCAAGTCAAGAAGAGCTTGGAATGATGTATTTCAAGTTCTAAAGGAAAATAATCTTCAACCTAGATTGATGTACCCCGCAAAACTATCTTTCAAAACTGATGGAGAAGTAAAATACTTCCATGACAAAGAACATCTGAGAAAATTTATAACCACCAAACCAGCACTCCAAAATGTTTTGAAGGACATTCTAGAAAGGGATAACAAGGACTACAACTCCAGAAACCCCAACAGAAGGAATCCACCAGGCAGAACAAATGATTAAAGAGAGGGAGGGAAAACAAAAATTAAAAGAGGGGGAGCCAACAACAAGAAAATAACATGACAAGGATAAGTCAATACATATCAGTTTTAACCATTAATGTTAATGGTCTCAATTCACCAATCAAAAGGCACAGACTGGTGAATTGGATCAAGAAGCAAGATCCAACAATATGCTGTATACAAGAAACACATTTAATTCAAAAAGAAATTCATAGACTGAAAGTCAAAGTATGGAAAACAATACTCCATGCAACAGGAACCCAGAAAAAAGCAGGGGTAGCTATTCTTTTCGCAGACAAAGTGAATTTCAAACCAAGAATGATTCAGAGAGATAAAGAAGGTCACTACATCCTTGTAAAGGGAACAATCCAAGAGGAAGAGATAACAATCATAAATATATATGCAACAAATACCAGTGCACCCAACTATATAAAACAAATATTAATGGACATGAAAAATCAAATAACCACTAACACAATTGTATTGGGGGATCTCAATACTCCACTGTCACAAAAAGACAGATCAACTAGACAAAAAATCAACAATGAAATATTAGAACTGAACCAAACTTTGGAACAAATGGACTTAGTAGATGTCTACAGAGTGTTCCACCCCATCAGAATACACTTACTTCGCAGCTGCACATGGGACATTCTCCAAAATAGACCACATACTAGCTCATAGAACCTGCTTAAGTAAATGCAAAGGAATTGAAATTATCCCATGTATATTATCAGACCATAGTGCAATGAAATTGGAAATCAATGGCAAAAGAAACCACAAGAATTTGCTAAACACATGGAAATTAAATAGCACCCTACTGAACAACCAATGGGTCACAGATGAAATTAAAGAAGAAATTAGACAGTTTCTGCAACTGAATGATAACGACAGTACAACATACCGGAACTTATGGGATACAATGAAAGCAGTCCTAAGAGGTAAATTTATAGCATTAAATTCCTATATCAGGAAAACAGAGCAAGCACAAATAAACAACCTAATGGTGAACCTCAAACTTCTAGAAAAGGAAGAGCAGGCTAAGCCAAAAGCTCGTAGAAGGAAGGAAATTATAAAGATCAGAGCAGAAATTAACGTATTGGAGACTAAAAAAACATACAAAGAATCAACGAATCGAAGAGTTGGTTCTTTGAAAGATTAAATAAAATCGACAAACCCTTATCCAACCTTATTTAAAAAAGGAAAGAAAGTACTCAAATCCACGCAATTAAGAACGAAAAGGGTGATATCACAATGGACCCTGCAGAAATACAGAAGATCATCTATACCTACTTTGAAAACTTGTATTCTAATAAGATGGAAAATGCAGAAGAAATGGACAGATTCCTAGATACATACGAATTACCAAAGCTCAACCAAGAAGATATAAAAATCCTAAATAAACCAATAACAATCAATGAAATTGAAGATGTAATTAAAAACTTCCCAACAAAGAAAAGCCCAGGCCCTGATGGATTCACTGCTGAATTCTACAAGAAATTTAGAGAAGACCTAATACCACTACTTGTCAAACTCTTTAATGAAATTGAAAGGGAAGCAATACTCCCAAATTCATTCCTGGAAGCAAGCATTACCCTGATACCAAAACCAGAGAAGGACCCAACTAAGAAAGAGAACTATAGACCAATCTCCCTAATGAACGTAGATGCAAAAATCCTCAATAAGATACTGGCAAACAGAATGCAGCAAATCATCAAGAAGATTATACACCACGACCAAGTTGGATTCATCCCAGGGATGCAGGGATGGTTCAACATACGTAAATCAATAAATGTAATGCACCATATTAACAGAACCAAGGACAAAAATCATATGATCATCTCAATAGATGCAGAAAAAGCTTTGACAAAGTCCAGCACCCATTCATGATAAAAACCCTACAGAAAATTGGAATAGAGGGTCTTTATCTCAATCTGATAAAAGCTATCTATGACAAACCAACAGCCAATATCATACTAAATGGACAAAAACTGAAAGCCTTCTCTCTAAAATCAGGAACAAGACAAGGATGTCCACTGTCCCCACTCTTATTCAACATAGTCCTGGAAACTTTAGCCAGAGCAATTAGACAAGACAAAGAAATAAAAGGAATTATGATTGGAAAGGAAGAAGTTAAATTATCATTATTTGCAGACGACATGATACTCTACATAGAAGACCCCAAAAACTCCACTAAAAAATTGCTCGATTTAATAAGCAAATTCAGTAGTGTAGCTGGATACAAAGTCAACACTCAAAAATCAATAGCCTTCCTGTACACCAATAACAAACTCACTGAGAGAGAAATGAGGGAAACAACACCTTTCACAATCACATCTAAAAAAATGAAATACCTAGGAATCAATCTCACAAAGGAAGTAAAAGACCTCTACACTGAAAACTACAGTACTCTGAAAAAGGAGATTGAAGAGGATATCAGAAAATGGAAAGATATCCCTTGCTCTTGGGTCGGAAGAACCAATATAGTGAAAATGGCCATACTTCCAAAACTGTTATACAGATTTAATGCAATTCCGATCAAAATTCCAACAACATATCTCACAGAATTAGAGAAAACAATCCTAAAATTCATCTGGAACCAGAAGAGACCTAGAATAGCAAAGGCAATTCTGGGCAACAAAGGCAAGGCAGGGGGCATCACAATCCCTGATTTGAAATTATACTATAAAGCTACTGTGATAGAAACAGCGTGGTATTGGCAAAAAACAGACCTGAAGATCAATGGAATAGAAGAGAAGATGCAGAAACAACTCCAGACACACTAAGCCACCTTATCTTTGACAAAGGTGCCAAACACATTCACTGGAAGAAAGATAGCCTCTTTAATAAATGGTGCTGGAAAAATTGGCTCTACACATGCCGAAGATTAAAATTAGACCCATATCTTTCACCGTGCACTAAACTAAATTCAAAATGGATCAAAGAACTAAATATTAAAACAGAAACATTAAATCTCTTGGAAAATAGAATAGGTAAAACTCTTGAAGACATTGGTATAGGCAAAGATTTTATGAATAAAACCCCCATCGCACAGGAAGTATCACAAAGAATCAACAACTGGGATCTCATATTATTAAAAAGCTTTTGCACAGCAAGCGAAACCACCAACAGAGTGAAGAGGCAACCCACAACATGGGAAAAAATGTTTGCCAGCTATTCCTCAGACAAAGGATTACTATCGAGAACATACAAAGAGCTCAAAAAAAATCAGACCTCCCAAATTTAAAGACCCAATCCAAAAATGGGCATCTGAGATGAATAAACACTTCTCAGATGAAGAAATACAAATGGCAAATAAATATATGAAAAAATGTTCAACATCACTAGTCATTCGAGAGATGCAAATTAAAACAACACTGAGATTCCATCTCACTCCAGAGAGAATGGCTATTATCAAGAAGTCAACTAATAAATGCTGGAGGGGCTGTGGGGAAAAAGGAACCCTTCTCCACTGTTGGTGGGAGTGTCGACTGGTGCAGCCACTGTGGAAATCCGTGTGGAGACTCCTCAAAACACTAGGATTGGAAGTCCCATTTGACCCAGCTATTCCCCTTCTGGGTATCTTTCCAGAAGAATTAAAAACACTGTACCACAGCAATATATGTGCACCCATGTTTATAGCAACACAATTTGTAATAGCTAGATCATGTAAACAACCCAAATGCCCATTAACCGAGGAATGGATAAGAAAGATGTGGTATTTCTACACAATGGAGTACTACTCAGCCATAAAGAAAGATAAACTGGAAACTTTTATAGGTAAATGGATGCAACTCGAGAAAATACTCACAAGTGAAATAAAGCGGATGCACATTTGTAAACATCGTATTGTCTCCCTAGTATGAAAATGCAATTTCACTGTGACTATTCCATTCCTTAGTCTTCTATTTTTACCTAGCTTTTACATGGCTTAATCTTATACTGAGTAATATTTTTCTCCAAAAGGTATTTGTACATTCTGTAATGCTTGAGTTTGTTAAACACATAAAAATGTTTACTTGTTGTCTTTAAAAAAAATTAAAATAAATAAATAAATTAATTAATTAAAAAAAAAAGAAAAAGATTTTCGTCCTCACTATCTTGGTTACTCTGTGTCTGTTCTGATATGAGTATCTTTAATTGTGATTCAAAATGTAGGAATTGTGTTGGTGACAGACACGTGTGAGCGAGATGGGTCACATCACCTGGCACCATTTGAAAACCTTGAATTATGTTATCCAAACAACCAAGAGTATGAGGAGCCTGGGCTCCATTGTCTAGTACGCTCTGCCTCAATTCTTTCAAGAGCAAACAGTTGAAAGCTGTGTGCATATTGCGTTTATGAGCAGGGTGTTCTGGGTCTGTCTCTTTAGTGACTGGAAAGCAAACTGGCTGTGCACACATCCTCATATGACTGTATTTTGGCTTTTTTGTGGGCGGGGAAGGAGGGGGGTGTTACTGAGCTGACCCTGTGGTGTGGGGGAGGGAGGGGCTGTGGGAAGCACAGCAGAAGCGTTACCTTCCAAGTGGGGCATGGAGGATGAAGCTGAGTGTGTGAATAAATTAGAAAAATTTTGCATTTCTTTACAAATATCTTGCAAAAGTGAGTTCATTTGATTATCTGCACTTTTTAAACAAGCTTCATTTTTCTCCCTCAGCCCATTTGGAGGCACATTACCATGGTGATCTGATTCTTTTGTTATGGTTGCCTCAGGGTCCTTTTCTCTTTCAATTACCTTATTGGTAGGCATTTGGTCAGCATAGTTTGAATCTTTAGGGAAGGTAGTCTGTGACTGGCCTGCTTTTTTTTCCAAGTTATGTTGCAAAAACCATAGGGCCACCTTCACCAGCTACCACGTGGCTACAGTTTGTGGATGGATTTTTTTATTTTGGGTTTTAGCTTTTTGAAAGCTTTCACCTATTTTATTTCAACTCTCACATCAAGTGTACCAGCTTTGGGAAAGGCAGGATAGAATGTAGCTATCTGATGGAGTAATCGAAAAGCTTGCTTAGATGGTACATTAATGGCTGCATCATTTAACAGCTTCATAATCAACAGGCCAAATTGTTTCTCTTCTGCAGATAAAGAATGCGCTTGCCCCACTGTTACCCTTGGTGAACAGACTTCTATTTGCTACTTGCCTCTGAGCACTATAATGAGTAAAATGCTCCGCTTACCTTTAAATTGGTCATGCAAGGTCCAGTGGATTGCCAGCACCTGATTCTGGATTGTGGCACACCAATTATAATGAGCCCTTCCCGGTCCTCACCCCACTCCAGGAAGTTTATATTTGTAATCCGATGGAAAAGTTATTGGAATTCTAGCAAGTTAATTCCAATCTACCACTTCCAGTGCAATTCAAGGTGAGCATAAAGACACTAAGTCATATTTATAGTTGTGGGGAGCCAAGGGGTCCTAAGTCCAGCCAAGATGGTGGTTACTGGAACAAAGACCTTGACCCAGATTTTACTAATTCTCAAGGAGGGGAGTGGCTTGGGGATGAGTGACTGTGAGAATGGCGAGAAGTCTGTGAGTACCGTGAGGTGGGCTAGGTAGGTGGCCTGAAATCACCTTTGCCATATGCAGAGGGAAGGATATGCAGAAGAAGTAATCTGCATAACACAATTCAAGATAGTATCTAATGTTTTGGGGCTGGTGCTTCAGCTCTGATGTGTAATCTTCTATGCCCTGGGAGGTTGTAGCCTCTTTCTCCAGGCTCGATCCCAGCCTCTTTCTCGAGGCTCGATCTCAGCCGACAGCGTGGAGCATGGCTCTCCATCCTGCCATGTGTTTTGGGAGCTACAGGGGTGGGGAAACACTGACCTGTCACCTTGCATTAAAGACTACACATCAGGGCCGGTGATATAGCTCAGCGGCATAAGTGCCTGCCTGGCAAGCACAAGGTCCTGAGTTCGGTTCCCGGTATCCACATAAAGAAAAAAAAAAAAAAGACTAGACATCAGCTCATTGGCTGGACCAATTTGCATTGCTTAAAGCCAGTTGAAGGCATAAGGAAAAGTCCTAGCCAGCTCTGTACATATTAGTACATGGAAATAGGGACAGGTTTAGCCAAAATGGAGATAACTGCTCTTCTTTTCAAGGAGAGCCGTCCAGGTGGTCCTCCACTATTCCCCCTTCTTTGTTTTTTTTTTTTTTTTTTGGTGGGTACCGGGGGTCGACCTCAGGACCTTGCATGCCAGCAGGCGCCTGTGCCACTGAGCGATATCACCGGCCCCTTTTTTGTATGTGGGTTCTGGGATTCGAACTCGGGCCCTTGCACTTGCCGGGCAGGCGCTTATGACGCTGAGCCATCTCACTGGCCCTTCTTTGTTTTGAAGAAGCTGGAGCAGGGTCAGTCATGGCTGTATGGCCTCAAGTCATCTCCGGGTTGTGAATCCTCTATGACACACTTTGATGAGAAGAATTGTAAACAAGATAATGAGCACA
Organism: Erethizon dorsatum; assembly: GCA_028451465.1. Taxonomy (NCBI): domain Eukaryota; kingdom Metazoa; phylum Chordata; class Mammalia; order Rodentia; family Erethizontidae; genus Erethizon; species Erethizon dorsatum. The sequence continues at coordinate 75,789,858 of CM051834.1, forward strand.
CTAATTCCAATGTAAAACCAGAAGGGAGCCTTGAGATATGCAAATGGATTCAATTGTTCTATAGCATCAGCAAACTTATCCCAATCTTTAATTTGGGCATCGAATGTGGCTGTCTGTTGTGACATGGACAGCACTTTTCTCTGAAAAGCATCTATATCCATAGTAATATTTTGATGGCTTGCTCCTTGTGTGTGTGTGTGTGTTTTATGTGGGTACCAGGAGTCGAACTCAGGACCTTGCGCTTGCCAGCAGGTGCTTGTGCCACTGAGCGATATCACCGGCCCTTTTTATCCTTTACGTGGGTACCGGGAGTCGAACTCAGGACCTTGCACTTGCCAGGCAGGCACTTATGCTGCTGTACTATCTCACCGGCCTCTTGTATGTGTTTTTTTTATCATTCCCAAAGATGTAGGCTTTTATTATATGGTAAAGGGGTGATACAAAAGAGAGTCATATTATAGTGACATTTTAATCTTTGTTGCAATTGCAAACTTTCAATTTGATCTCCCATCCAAAGGACAGAGGTCTCTAAGATGCTTACTTGGGTTTGCAATTTTATATCAATTTCACGCTGAATTTTCTAGCTTTCATCAGCAGTTCTTGTGCAATTGTCTACAAAGTGAGCAGTTTGCACTGAATGAGCTAATGCCACAGAGCCAATAACTGCGCTGGCTATCAAAAGCACTAGGGAGGTTATTCCTGCTATAATTAATCCAATCATCCTCTTGGTCTGATTAGTAAATCTCTTAATCAAAGTCTCTACCAAAAGGGAAGTAGGCGAATGACACCAAGGCTCTGTCAGATTGACCGGAAGCCAAACTCCAGGCATCCGGCCCATGATCACTACTGTGGAGTCATTAGAAAGATGCTTGGGCATGACACAATGGGTTAGATAACAATTAGTACATGAGAACATATTTTGTTGCCACTCTATCTTCCCTATCAATAGTACATGAGGATCATACACACATATGTTTACTTTTATATACCTATGACCTCGTAATCCTACTTTGACTTTTCCTCCGACTACTGGCTGCAGATACCCAGTCTGCAGCTGTCCAGCATGAAAAGGTAGGTCCAACTTCCATAAACTATGTTGTATGGGTCCAGTTTTGTCATTAATAACGAGTTTGGGGATGGGGGGATTGAGGCCTCTACCTGACCATGTAACATTGGACAAGGCCTCTGAGGTCATGGTACAGTCGGGAGAGCCTGAAAAGGAAATCTCACGCCAATCTCGATCTTTTCCCAGAAGGAATCCTCTGGGAGACCAATCTATAGAGGAATAATTAAATTTGCGCATAGCCCGTCATGGTATGGGTCCCTGCAAGGCTGCCAGGGGCCCAAATCTCTTTCCTCAAAATGAGGGGCATGAGCTTCTGGAATACATATAGGAATGTTAGGTTTAAAATCTCTTACAAGGTTACCATTTGAGGAAATAGATTTTAAGGTTAATAAGGCAAAGTGTCCTTCAGACAGTTGTACTTTCCAAGTCTGATCCACAGCCAACATGCAAGGGGCTGGTGAGATAGCTCAGTGGCATAAGCGCCTGCCTGGCAAGCGTGAGGTCCTGAGTTCAACTCCCGGTACCCACATAAAGGAAAAAAGGGCCGGTGATATCACTCAGTGGCACAAGCGCCTGCTGGCAAGCAGTAAATCAGTACCTAGTCTAGTAGCAGCTTGAGTAGCCAGAGGGGCTGTGCAGTGTTGGCTAGTGTGTCCCCATTTGCCACAATGAAAACATTGAATCAGATGGAATTTATTGGCAAGGTTTTGGGATATAGCCTCTAGAATGAGTGCAGAGCACGAGCAGTAGATCCAATATTTTGGCATGCATGACTGTAAACAGATAAATCTTTAGTATCAAGTACCGAGGCTAAGACTCGTTTACACTCATCATTGGCATTCTGATATGCTAATAGACAAATGAGCATTTTAGCCGCATTATTGTGAGAAATCTGCCTATTTACAGCCTCTTGCAATCCTGCTACAAACTGGGTGTAAGTTTCTGTAGGACCCTGGAGTATCCAAATAAAGGATTTACTAGGTGTACATCCTCTGGGACAGCAATCCATGTATGGCGTAGAAGCTCTTTACACTGCATGAAAAGAAGGGACGGGGGCCTGGACCTGAACATTTAAGTCAGCATATCGGCCCATGTCAGATAACATTTCATGTGTAATAGCTTTAAGATTTTCATCCTGATCTAGACACAAACCATAACACAGTGTTATATAAACAAGATATACTGTACAGAAAGTGAAGAGAGAAACTCCAACAAAGAAGAAGGAGGCGGCCTCCGGCGCCATTTCCCTGTGTCAGGAATCCTGACGCGACTGAAGCGGTTCAAATCTGCGGACACGCGGTGACTGCCGGCACCCCCGGGGGCCTCCACGGAGGAACAAGAGAAGCGGCGGTGTAGAGAAGCAGCGGCCGTGAAGGACACACTGACTGGCGGTGAGTGCTGACACCCAGCCCACCCGCGCCAGAGAGCGACTAGCCGGGCGCCATTGTGGGGGGGGCAGCAGCTGAACTCGGAACTCAGGGCGGCCGCCACTCCACCCACGGCTGCAGCAGAGACCTCCGTGGAGTAACGCGAGACACAGCGGTACAGAGAAGCGGCAGCTGTGAAGGACACACTGACTGGCGGTGAGTGCTGACACCCAGCCGTCAGGCGTGCAAGAGAGCCACTAGCTGGGCGCCATTGTGGGGGGGCAGCAGCTGAGCTCAGAACTCAGGGCGGCCGCCACTCCATCCACGGCTCCAGTGGGAACCTCCGCGGAGTAACGCGAGACGCCGTGGTACAGAGAAGCACCAGCTGAGAGGGACACACTGACTGGCGCTTTTCTTCCTGGTATTCCAAGAATCTCCTAAGAGTTTGAAATACTAGCAATAAAGCAACCTACCATAGGCAATTTACAAACAGCAACCCAGAAATTAAACTGAAGAAAGAAAAGAAAATGAGACGACACTTAAACAAGATGCAACCCCACACATCCAGTTCACCAAAGGCAAACCCAGGGGGCAGTGAGGTGGGACAAACTGAAAGCCACCCACCTGACATCTCTGAAGTGGTAACAACAAAGCAGTTGAATGAGGCTCTGGAAAAATTTAAATCAGAAATAATTTCTCAGATAACTGCAGAGATAATGTCCACAATGAAGACCATGCTTAAGGACGCTAGAGCAGACACAGACAAAAAAATAGATGAGCTTAAGAAAATGATGGAAGCCATGAATGCTCAGCAGAGGAAAGAAATGGACTCCATAAAGCAGATTCAAGCAGATATCGAGGAGAACAAAAATTCCATAGAAAGTATTTGTAGCAGATTAAGCCAATGTGAGGACAGGATCTCAGATATAGAAGACAGGCTTGCAATTAGTGATCATGAAAAGAAAGAATTCTTAAAAATAGCAAGGGACAATGAAAAATCAATCCAGCAGCTGCTAGATGATGCAAAGACGAATAACTTAAGATTGATTGGAGTCAATGAAAAAGCAGGAGATAGCATAAATGACATCAGAACACTGTTCACAGACATTATCACAGAAAATTTCCCTGGTAGAGAAAAAGAATTTGACGTTCAGATAAGTGAGGCTTATAGAACTCCAATTAGCCATGATCCAAAAAAATCTTCAGCCAGGCATATCATAGTCAAGATTCCAGAAATTCAACATAAGAGTAGAATCTTAAAAGCTGTTAGAGAAAAGAAACAAATCACCTATAAAGGAAAGCCCATCAGAATCACAGCAGACTTTTCAGCACAAACCCTCAAGTCAAGAAGAGCTTGGAATGATGTATTTCAAGTTCTAAAGGAAAATAATCTTCAACCTAGATTGATGTACCCCGCAAAACTATCTTTCAAAACTGATGGAGAAGTAAAATACTTCCATGACAAAGAACATCTGAGAAAATTTATAACCACCAAACCAGCACTCCAAAATGTTTTGAAGGACATTCTAGAAAGGGATAACAAGGACTACAACTCCAGAAACCCCAACAGAAGGAATCCACCAGGCAGAACAAATGATTAAAGAGAGGGAGGGAAAACAAAAATTAAAAGAGGGGGAGCCAACAACAAGAAAATAACATGACAAGGATAAGTCAATACATATCAGTTTTGGGCCGGTGAGACGGCTCAGCGGCTTAAGCGCCTGCCTTGCAAGCGCGAAGGCCCGAGTTCGACTCCTGGAACCCACATACGAAAAAGGGGCCGGTGATATCGCTCAGAGGCACGGGTGCCTGCTGGCGCGTGAGGTCCTGAGGTCGTCCCCCTGATACCCACAAAAAAAAAAAAAAAAAACTACATATCAGTTTTAACCATTAATGTTAATGGTCTCAATTTACCAATCAAAAGGCACAGACTGGTGAATTGGATCAAGAAGCAAGATCCAACAATATGCTGTATACAAGAAACACATTTAATTCAAAACGAATTTCATAGACTGAAAGTCAAAGTATGGAAAACAATACTCCATGCAACAGGAACCCAGAAAAAAGCAGGGGTAGCTATTCTTTTCGCAGACAAAGTGAATTTCAAACCAAGAATGATTCAGAGAGATAAAGAAGGTCACTACATCCTTGTAAAGGGAACAATCCAAGAGGAAGAGATAACAATCATAAATATATATGCAACAAATACCAGTGCACCCAACTATATAAAACAAATATTAATGGACATGAAAAATCAAATAACCACTAACACAATTGCATTGGGGGATCTCAATACTCCACTGTCACAAAAAGACAGATCAACTAGACAAAAAATCAACAATGAAATATTAGAACTGAACCAAACTTTGGAACAAATGGACTTAGTAGATGTCTACAGAGTGTTCCACCCCATCAGAATACACTTACTTCGCAGCTGCACATGGGACATTCTCCAAAATAGACCACATACTAGCTCATAGAACCTGCTTAAGTAAATGCAAAGGAATTGAAATTATCCCATGTATATTATCAGACCATAGTGCAATGAAATTGGAAATCAATGGCAAAAGAAACCACAAGAATTTGC